>CM065461.1:41118782-41143782 GCA_032872475.1 Leptopilina myrica (nomen nudum)
TTTGTATTTTTTTTCATGTTGCATTCAATTCACTATATTAACTAAATTGTATTTTCATTACTTTTAAACGTTGAAAAATAAAGTTTTTCTCTCTTTTCATTTTTATTTTAAAAACTATATGTACAGAGTTTTAATTTTTAATTTAGAAAAAAAGGCTCTAATTACGATATACTTAAGACAAGATTTTTCTGTGCTGCACTCGATGGTTCTAAATTTGGAGGATCAATTGTTGTGGTTGTGGTCAAAGTTTCAGCAGCCGATAAAATCATTTGCAATGGTCCTTGTAATTCAGTTAATGTCACTGTCAACTCCTCTTCCTCCTCCAATTTTTTCGCGAGAATATTAAACATTGTTCTTGGCTCGGAGCTTAGTTCCTCTAAATGATCCTCGTAGACGTCTGAATAATAAATAATAAATAATTAATAATAATTAATTAAATTAGTGATACAATTTTTCGGAAAAATTGAAATATTTTAAAAATAAGTTATTTACCCATGAGTACATTGGTAACGTGAAGAATAACTCGTCCAAATCTAATACTTCCAATGTGTCTGATTAGAAATTTAAGAATATTAACGAGCGACTTGTTTTCTCTTCCGGCGAGGGCTTGCTTCAATCCTTGTCGTCGCATTAATTCAAGAAGTAGTGCAACCGTCACGTGTGGTTGTTTATTCATTACGTATGGTTTCATGACTTCGTCAAGAGCTTTTGAATATTGGAATTTTCTCAAGCACACGTCATATTTTCCCATTATTTGCTTATTCTCCTCACGTACCAAAACATCCAAACTTCGCGAATGTAATTTATCGATTGAATATCGAAACGATGATTTCTCACGTTTCTTCTTTACATCCTTTGGATCATCCTCTCGTCTTCTTATCGATATTAAACCGTCCACCATTCCCGCCACAATTGTCTCGTCATTTTTCTGCAAATTATTTTAATTATTAAAAATAATTTCTTAATTATTCTACATAAAATTATCACAATTTTAAATATAAAATGAATAGAGAAATATTTAATGAATAGAGAAATATTTGCTCTTTTTTTGAAAACTCACACTGATGCCTAAACTAAGAACTGAATTTGGATAATCTAAAGTGTGAACAGCTTTATAAGTTCCGATGTCATAGACTTTCACGTGTCTATCCAGAGAGCCGGAAAGAATTTTGTGTCCATCTGAAGCGATCGTTAGGCAAGTTATCGTTTTATGATGATTTGACATTCTCGCCAATAATTTCCCACCTGTGAGTGTGTCCCATACTTTTATTTCCGTTCCACCTGCGAAAGAAAATAATCGATAAAATATTTTCCGAATAATTTTTAAGAACTTTAATAAATTAGTTACAAGAAAAAATATTTCTAAAAATTGTAACTGCAACAGGGTTGCCAAAAATATTTAATTTTATTTTTCCCTGTCTTTTCCCTGATTTCCAGACAAAATTCTCACTTTTTCCCTGACCATAAAAAATATTCTGATTAGATACTCAAAAAAATGTTCTATTAAATTTATTTACAAATTTCATTAATTGTAAAATTATTCAAAAACATCAATAACTAAAATTTTAAATAAGTATTTAATTATTAATTTTCCACAGGAATTCAAATTCTTCAGAACATTCAAATTCAAACCTTTTATTTATTTATTATTGTCTGAAATAGAAAAAATTCAAGGTTTTGTATTAAAATTCGTTATTGAAATTCGATTTTTCCAAGTATTTTTACTAAAAATCCCTGACTTCTCTGACCAATTTTACTTTCCCTGAATTCCCTGACCTGCGGCAACCCTGTGCAATCCTTGTCTTTCAACTGTTCTTACCAGCAGAGAGAACAATTCCGCCCGATGGCAAGAACAAAACACTTTCCACCGGTGAATCATGATTGACGGTGAATATTTTTTTATTCGTCCTCGTGTCGTAGAGATTAACAGTACGATCGTAACTTCCAGAAGCAAAAATATCTGGCGACACGGGACTCACTGCACCTGCTCTTATATAATCCGTATGCTCGTCAAAGGACAATATTTGCTTTTCACTCGGTATATCCCATAGTGCAGTTGTTTTATCATCGGAAAATGATACAATATGAATTCCATCGGCAGTGAAGAATGTCCGATGTACCGGCGCCTTATGACCGGCAAATAATCGTAAAAGACTTCGACTACTCACATCGAATAATTTAATGGACGCCTCCTCACCACCAGCGCAAAGTAATTTGCCATCCTTACGAAATGATCCACCGTAAGCCGATTCCTTAAATCGACTGAGATTTTTCGTCACCAATTTTGTTATTGGATTATAAACTTGTACACGTACCGAGCATGTCACTGCAAAATGATACGGTTCAGCTGGTGAAAAATCAATGTAATCAATTGGACCGAATTCCTTCACTAATACTGGAGCCTGAAAATTATTAGACAATTGTAATAATTTATTTATAATAATATATTTCTTAAAAATAAAATAAAAATATAGAATTCTAAAGTTCTCAAACTATTTTCTAAACTTTTAACTAAAATTCTTTTTTAAATTAATTCTTATCAAAATGCAATTATTTAAATAGAAAAACTAAAAAAAATAATTAATTACAAAAATTGCAATTGTAGGTTGCAAACTCTTTATTGAGTTTTTGAAAGTGGAGCTACATTTCATTACTCAACTTTATTATTTACAAATTAACTGTCAAACTTTTGACATAACATTTCGAACTATAAAACAAAAGATTGGAAAAACACTAACTTTACGTAATAACAGATTATTATTATTATTATTATTACATAAAATAATAAAAATAATATTTCATTAACATTGGAAAATGTTTAGAACTTCTCGATTTGAAAACTGTTTTTCTCGAACATAACCTTACTAAACAAAAAGCAAACTATTTGCAAAACAATTCTTTTTTTCCTTTACGCTCCCATTGCGTGAATATAAAACAAAAGACTTTGATTAAAAACATAAATTAACATTTTTTGATAATTGAAAATTTTGATTCGAAAGCGTGAAAAATTGGAGGTTATGTATGTCCACGTGGTATCAAAGTAAAGAATGTTATCAATAATTTTCACTGAAAACACAAATATTAATAAATAACTCACCGAAAATTTCTTCCAGTAAATATTATCCGGCGTTAATTCAGGTCCTGCTTTTGTAAAAACTTTAACGTTTGTTTTTTTAAAGGACGCCATGATAAACAATCGTGTTGACCGTGTTGACAATCACACGTGTGAAGTTGTATTCAGTTATGACGCAGTACTACCAACCAACAAGTTAATATTTTAAATCCAATGAACGAATAATTAATAATCATTATTATTAAATTTTCACACCGTTTTTTCAATAGTGAGTATAATATTGATTGATTGATTTATTTATTTATAGACAGGATAAGATGTTAAATAGCAATGTTTAATTTTCCTTCCTGAATTCTTGGACAATTTAAAGAGAGTAAACGAACGACCAATCAAGAAAGAAATATTCCCTTGAAATTCATTTCCGATTGGTCGGTAATCTACCATCCTGTATTTAAATACCTTTCACGATTTTAATTTGTTGACAATTCTTCTATAGAAGAAATTGACAGTTTTACAGTTTACTCCATTTTTTTAGTGTAAAAAAACTATCAGTTTATTAGTGTTAAATATTTTTAAGTGTATTAAATTCATAAATATTGGTAATTTTTATATTCAAGTAGTGTTAATTAAGTGTGGCTTTCTTCTAATTATTAGTTTTCTTTTCTATATTTCTATAAAAAACTTTGAAAAAGTTTTATTTAAAACTAAGAACACACACCTTTTTTTAGATATATATATTTAACGGATCGTTCAAATTTCTATTTTATACATTTTATACTGTCGACAATTTTATAAATATACTTTTTGGAACGTTAATTCGAAATGATTTTTATTAAAAAAAATAATCATCAGTAAAAATTTTCAGGTAAATATTACTGTTAAGTTTAAAAATTTGTTGAACACAAATGGATTTTAATTTTTTTAATTTCTTTTTAATTTCTTAAAAACTTTCTACAATGAATTCTCCATTATTTGTTTTTGTAAATTGGTCGAAATTATATCTTTAGCCGACCTTTTGCAGCAATTACAATTTTTTTATGTGAAAAAAAACTCAGTTTTCTATAGTCAAGTTTTTATTTTTCACAAAAGTAACCTCCAAAAATAAATAAATTTAAATTTCTACAATTTATTTATCATGTTTTTTTGTTAATTAATTATTAATAGTTCCTTATAGAAAAATTGAACAATTTATAATTTCACAATAGTTTCTATTTTATCACAATAGTTTAAGATTTGGAGTTTAAATTAAGATCTCAATATTAAATAAAAAATTAATAGAATAAGAATCAATCGTATATTTAATATAATTTAGAATTCTTTTATTTTGTATTATATTTCTAGAAGAGTGAAAAATAATAGAGGAAATTTGTCAAAACGGATAAAAAAATGACGAGTAGTGAGCAAAGTATGAATAATTTAGTGAAAAGAATAAAATTATTGGAACTCGAAAATGAGAAATTACGAAAAGAAAATGAAGTGTTGAAGAAAAAATCAAGAACATCGATTAATGATAAGGAAAATAAATCTCACGCCAGTGCAAATACATTGAGTAAAACTTTACCAAATTTCAACAACAATAAAACAAAAGGTTGCACGTGCAAAGGAAATTGCTCTAATAAAAATTGTGGTTGTATGAAAAGAAATTTTCGATGCGATGAATCCTGTAAATGCAAAGCTGCTTCTTGTAAAAATAAGGTACGTATTTTTTTTACAATAAATAGAAAAAATCACAATTCTTTTTTTTGTTAAAATACGTATTATTTAAGAATGAAAATACAATTTTCTCTTTTCTTTTTTATTAAAAGGAGAAGAACAAGGAAAATCTTGATGTCACTCGTTCGCAGGCAATTCCATTGGGTCGGAAAAAGTCTCTAGAAAACCAAAATGTAAAAATATCGAATCAAATCTCAAAACTAAAGGAGAAAAATCCTCATCAGGAACCAGTGCCAATGTGTTCGTATAATAATAATAATGATGATGATGATGATTATGAAGAGAATAATATTGATGATAACGATGATGATGATGATGATGACGATGTTTTTCATTATACAGCCACAAATTCAAATATAGAAAATCCGCAAATAAATGCAGTGAAAAAATTAACGTTCATCTCCGATGAGGACACGCTCGACGGAAGAAACATTGAATTGTCAGCAATTGAGGAATTGGAAGAACACGAACAATCAATGACTGTATTACACAAAAAAGATAAAAGCGACAATAATAAAAAAACAAGCGCCGAACTTGAAAAAAATTCAAAGCAAACAAAAAAGAAAGATAAAAATTCAAAGAAGTCGAGAAAAAATTCCAATTCAAAAAGAACTCTATCCGATGATTTGGAAATTGAAAATCAACCAACAATCTCTAATGTAACATTACGTTCACGACACAGTAAAAGAACAAATAAAGAAAAGGGGGAGAAATTAAATCTCGAAAGTATAAAATCAACTGGAACGACATCATGTATAAAAAGTATTTCAAAGAAAACAGAGAATTCTGATACTACATTAAATAATGATTGTACACTGCCATCGTCATCGAGATTAACAAGAAATCAACGAAATAATGTCAATTCTTCGCGATCCATTGACACTGATTCCAAGAAACAAACGAAATTGAGACGATCATCCTCCAGTGAATTACTATCTCATGAGCAGAATGATAGAAAAGTGAGGACAAAAACTAACAGATCGAGAAGTGCATCACGAGAGAGTTTAACTCATGATATTGATGAAAATACGAGAAAAAGTTCCCATCGTTCTTCATCGGCCGATAGTTTGATAAAACGAAAATTTCTTCCTTCTCCGGTCACGCAAAGTTCTTCAGTTTCACATACATTAGATAATGCCGATAGTCAAAAGTTGACGATAAAGACTTTAATAGAATCGCCAGTGGTTAATAATTTAAATCATTCCAATGAGAATGCTGATCAGGTAAAAAGAAATCTATTTATACATTATTTCTAAAACAAAAAATTACTATTTACAATTTTACAAATAAATAAAAGAAATTTATTATATTTGTAAAAAATATTTTACATCTTTTAAAGAATTTTTAATTTTTTTAAGAAACTAAATTAAATTGTTCTCGAAAAATTTTAATAAAATTCTATTGAAAATTATTACTGTTCATATTTTAAAAATTTTAATAAAATTTCACGAAAGAATTCAATAATTTTCTAAAAATTTCCATAAAATTCTATTTCAACAAGAATTTTAAATTCTTTAAAAATAATCCAATTATTGTCAAAATGTTTCTTTACTTTTTCAGTCTGAAAGTTTTGATCCAATGCGACCGACTCGTCAACTACCAAGAAGTCCGATTCCACCTGTTAAAACTCTCGATGAAACTCATGTTGAAACTCCTGCTGAAACACCCGCCGTAACACCTGCAAGTTCAATCAGTAATTCTCCGCCGATTGTCAGTAAATATCTCTCTTCACAGGGTCTTCAAGTTTCCAGTCCTCCACCTGAGATTTTAGAAGGTTAATAATAAATAAAGAAATAATAAAGATATAACGAAATAAAGAAAATTAAAAAAAATAACTAGAAAATAAACAGATTTATTATCTTTATAGTTTAAGAGAAACTAATAGAATAGAATGAATTTAATAGAATGAATATAACTTTTTCTTCAATAAAAATAATAAATAACATGATTTTATTATTTTCAGATCTAAAAGAGGTAGAAGTGGATCCCGTGGTTTTTAGTAAAAAACTCGTTACTTGTCGTAAATGTAAACGTTCCTTCTTTCCTCATCGTATTCAACTACACGAAGTTATTTGCTCGAAGAAATAAGATTTATTTTTTCACTCAGTGAAAAAAAATAAAAAAAATAATTTTTACGGATAAGGATTAATGGAGAAATCAAATTTCGATCAAATTTTGTTTAAAAAAAAATCGTGATATTTATTTGTAAGTATATTAATTACTTTTTTAAACTGTTTTTTTGCATAATTAGTATTTTTTTGCGCATTATGTTAATTTTATGTAATGTGCAATCGACGTATGATTACAATCAAAAATGTCGAATTTTACATTATCTATTTTTCTAATCGAATCGAAATTTTTTTTCTTTCTTATACTATAAGTAATGTTAAAAAAAAGAGATTTTGAGGCTGAAAAGAATATATCTGATTTCCTTTTTATCTACGTTAAAATTAATTAATCAATTAAATTTGTAGCAATATAATTATAAAATAAAAAAAAATAAAAAGCAATTATTAACTATTTATTATTTGCCAAATCATTTTAGTAACTTTTCATCTAATTTTATCAAAATATTTTTAAATTCTCAATTTTGTTTTCAATTAAAAATTACGATTAAAGGCCTGGGATATTATTAACTTTTTTAAAACTTATTTTTAAAAATTGGGACTGTTTCGACTTTTCTTCCAAATATTGCAAACAAAATATCAAATTTTTAGTTTAGAATGTAACTCATTTCGATTTTTATAGTGTAAAAATGTAACCATAGACAAAATCTTTTGAATAATATTTTTAAATCATTTTCTTACATAATTAAATTTTTTAAACATATACAATTACAAAAATTTTGGATAATTGAAATTTTGTCAAATTTAATTGAAAATAATTTTTATTTCAATTGTTTTAGTTTTTCAAAATCAACTTTAGAAAAATTTTAATTAAAAAATTTTGAAAATAATTGAATTAAATTTTTCCAAATATTTTATTACAATTTTGAAAAATCAACTTTTGAAGAATTTTAATTGCAAATTTCATTTGTAATTAAAAAAACTATTATCTTTTTGTATTACAAAAATTTTTCAATTAATTATAAAGGAAATACTTCTCGAAGGATTATAGTTAAATGATTGTGATGGAAATAATTTTGAAGACAAAAAATTTTAGCCCACTCACATACGGTTATATTGAAGAACATCTACTATACAATATTTTTTCGATTACTAACAATATTCTCTAATTTTACATACAATGTAAATCATTTCATTATTATGTGTACATATACAATATATATATGTATATTTCTATAATACGTTATATTAATATAATTATATTTCTATAATATTACACTATATTATTATTCTTACTATTATTATTATTATTATTATTACTATTGTTATAATTATATTAATATAACATATTATTCGATCTCTAATTTCTAATCTATAATCAATAATCCTAAATCGCTAAGCGAAAAAGGATGAATTTTTCATTTCTTTTTATTTCCATTATTATATGTACAAAATAATGTTTGATCATTCATAAAATTATATTATATAATATATATATTTGTTTTCCTTTAATTTCATAATACACATATTTCAAATCCAATTTTTTTTAATCAAATATGTACTTCCATTTATGTTTGATAAACAATTAATCGCCTTTGTTTTAATTATTATTATTATTAATATTATTTTAAAGAGGTATTTTATATAAATATATAATAATAACTAACAATTTCTCTTCATTATAGAAACAACAAAAATGAGATGCTGATTTTAAATATATTGACAGAATGGAGAAAAAAAAAGTTCTTGTCAATTGTTCGCTTTGCTGCGCTTTATATTTGGTGGTCAATTATTTGTTTATAGATAATCAAAAATTTTCTTTTTCATTAAATTTGAAATTCAAATATCATCAATTTGTTTGTTTATTTGTATTTATTATTACAATATTAAATTTTATAATTTATTTTCTTTATTTACTGAATTTTATTTGATTGTATCAACTAATTTTAAAGAAACACATATTTTAAAAAAAGGGAAATTAATGAAAATAATAATAATTTAAGACGAAATTTTTAATCGATATATTCGAATTTCTGGAATATTTTATATTTTGAAAGGAATTTAAGAGAATAAATTAATAATGACAGAGGACAGTCTCTGATAAAAATTATTAATTCTGTAGATTTTTGGGAAAAAAATTCATGACAAACTTCTTTCTATATTTTTTCAAACCGCATAGGTATTTTGTTAACATTGAATTTAAATTTTTCAAAATACTTCCATTCATTCCAAGAATTTTAATATTTAAAAACTATTAAATTATTTAGAAGAATTTTATCAAAACTGTTTTAAAAAAATTACTTTTTTCTAATGTATTTTATCGTTTTTGAAAATAATTAAATTTTGTCAAGAAAATTAATTATTTACAAAAATGATTGTATTCCTGCAAAAAATTTTATTAAACTTTTTAAAGAAAATAAATCATTATAATTAATCAATAAACTAGTTAATAACTTTTCAGAGGCTGCCAAGAAAAATTATAACAATTTGAAATTTTACAATTAGGTATAAACATATCGAAACTAAAAATTCAGACGTTGACTTTACATTTCTTTATGTTAGAATTTTTTTTATCTATCAAATTATGTTTCTTCAATAAGAAGAAGACAAGGAAAAAAAGCAATCAGTAATTCTATCGATATATTGCAGAATAAAAAATGTGCAGGTACAAAAATGTAAGTTGAAAGCTTCAAATTAGGCGGTATCAGAGTATTTCCTTTTTTTACATCTCTCTGAATTTTTTTTATATATGTATATATTTATTTTATATAGTTTGAAACTCGATTTTTATTGTAAAAAAGTCAAGTCTTATTCTTCTCATATATAATTGATAATATTGGTGAGAAATATTACGGTGATTTAAAATTGCTTTTTTTTATTGCAGCAAAGCCTGCGATCAACCAACCATTTATTTTTTTTCTTTTCTCAAAATGTGAATAATTCATCTACAATATTTTTTTTTATTTATTTCATTTTTCTCGTTTATCTCCCACAATAATATTGTTTATCCTCCTTTTGTTTTTATAAAAAAATATACAATCATTGATTGTTATAAAAAGGCTCTACTGGTACAAATACAATATTTATTTATATATACATACATACATACATACCACACATACAAAACGATAAAAACATTTTTTTGTTTTTAAAATTACTTAAAAATAATACTGATTTTGAAATACAACAAAAAAAAATTTAATACAAATTCGGCGATTCTTTTTTTTTTGCAAAACAATTTTTTTATTCATTACACACAAAAGGAAAATATTAAAATTCATAACATGAAAGTCCCGTTTTATTTGGAAAATAAATAAATAAATAAAAAGTTGTGCAATGATCTAATTATGAAACTAAAATTTTAGAAATTTGTATTACAAAAATTTCTCAAATATTTATAAAGGAAATATTTTTCGAAGGATTTTGAAAAATATTTCGCAAAGGACTCTCGATTTCTCTCAAAGAATGTTCGTCAATATTTCTCAAACGATCTTCGAAAATATTTCTCAGAGGAATCTCAGTTTCTTTTTTAATTTTCTCAGGCTTCGCACTCAATAATTATTAATTTTTAAAAAAAGTATCGAAAGGTAACTAAAAAACTCGTTTTAGTCGATTCATAAAATTAATAAAAAATTTAATTCTAATTTTTCATTTTTCGTTTTGAAGAATTCATTTCAAATTGTATCAAAAATAAAATTGAAATCTATCGAAAAATTTCAATATTTTTATGAAAATAATTGAATTCTTGTGAAGAATTTTATTACATTTTTTAAAAATAATTTAAGTAATTCCTGTAAAAAAATTTATTTGTTCTAAAAATAATTGAATCCTTGCGAAGAATTTTATTAATATCTTTGGAAATAAATTAATTTTTTGAAACATTTTATTAAAAGTAAAAGAAATAATTCAATTCCTGAAATAAATTTAATTAAAAGAGTATTATAAAAAATTGAATTCTGCAATTTAGGAAAATAATTGAATTTTTGAAAACAAATTTTTTCATAACTTTTGAAAATAATTACATTTTTCATAGAATTCGTTTAAAATTGTTTTTAAAAATAATTAATAATCTAAATAGTAATAAATTGTAAAAAAAATAGTAAATAGGATTTAGAAGATGAGTGCGAAGTCTGAATTCCCTTAAAAAAGTAGTTTTTAAACTAAAATAACTTTTTAAAAAATGCCAATGTGAAATATTGAAACAAAAATTACATAGAAATTAAAAATAAAATAAGGAACAAGTACAGAAAAAAATTACTGTAATTTTAAAGGCACTATAAACTAAATATTTTGACTAGAAATTATTTTTGTGCCATCGCTACAGCATTATTAACTTATAGAATAAACGCTAAAAATCTATCATAGAATTTTTTTTCATAACTACAAATAGAGCGATCACAACAGGCAAAAACTGCATTTCTCGATTATACATTTTACAACAATAGAACAAGAATACAATAATCTTATATAATTATAAACTCAACAAAACCAAAAAAAATTCTCTCTTTCAAAAACAAAAGACTCGATATTTTCTCTAATTAACTTCTAACGTATAACTTTAAATTTCTCTACTATTTTTTTGGTAAAGAATTTCTCGTCTTAGTCATTGAGAAATTCTGTTCTTTATTCTGTATTTTATTCTCTCCGTTTTTTTCTAAATTGGCGTATTATCCAGTTGGTTAATCGCCGCTTTGTTTTCATATTTAAAAAAAATGAATTTTTTTATAGAAATCCATACAAGTCTTTTTTAACCAAAAATCAAGCATCTCTAAAAAGTGGTTTTTTTCTCCTATTTTTCAAAAAAACGGAATATTTTTTTACCACATGTATATAAATAGTCTTATACTTAATTTGTGAACAAGTGAATGGATTTTTTTTGCATTAATAATTGTTTTTTTTCTGTGGTGTTTTTTACCGCTAGATAGAAACTATGGTTCCAAACATTCTCCCTAAAATTTATAGGTACAAGTATTGTCTATTATAGAATTTATGTTCGCTATATTATTATTATAATAATCATTATTATTATTATTATAATTATTATTATAATTATAGTTACCATTATTATTAATATTATTATAGTATAATTATTATTATTATTATTGAAATATAAGCCGTGAGAACACGCAATTTGAGTCTCTTTCTTTTACTTTTGTAAAATTTCACGTCTCATCTCGCAAGTACTTTTTTTTATAAAATAGAAAGATTTTTTTTCTCTAATCTTCGTCGTACACAATCACTAATTTATTATTATTATTTTTCTCTCTCCTTGCCATTAGGACAATTTTTTGATCATTCAATTTTTTTTTGTGAGCAAAACAAATAAAGAATTGTCTCTTTAAAAATTGAAAGACTTTCCAAATCTACATTTCAAAACATGATTGCAATTTAAAAAAAAGAATTGCAAAATCAGAACATTAATTACTCAAAACTAAAATTATCACAAAAATTAATTTAAAGATTAAATCATTAAATTAATAATTAAATAATATTTTTAAAAAATGAATTAGAAAATAACCGAAAACTTTCTTTTCAAACTCGTTTTTGAATTCTTTCTTAATTCTTTTTAAATTAGATTACAATAAATTAATTACTTCTTAATTAACAAAAAAAAATTATATTCAACATAATCACATTCAGAATTAATTTTAAAGGAAATTAATTACAACGAATATCAATAAGAAAACTAAATCATAAACAAAATAAATTACTTTAAAACTAAAAAATCACACTTTGAGTTAAATGTTAAAAGTATAAAATTAAAAAAAAATGTTTAAAAGAGTAAAAACAGAGATAAAATTTGATATTAAAAAAACAGATTGTTTCGTATTAAAAAAAATTATCCCCCTCGGTAAATTTGCATAATTGGAAGAATAAATTGCATCTTAAGGCGTACGTAGCGTTTACCGAAGAGATTATAAAATCAACGAAAAAAGAAAAAAAAATTCTTTTTTAAAAACAAAGATGCCATTATAACGTTTAACAAATATCATTCTGCTTTCTAAGCTTAAAAAAATCTATTTTCCACTGGAATGTCATTGTCTAGTGATTTTTTTTCTTTTATGCATCTGGACACGCAAATAAATGTAAAAAAAATACAAAAAAATCTATATAAACGTAAAACACTTTCTGTTTTTCCTATGTACAGTAACAAATTCTCGATTACTATTCTTTCCTGTTTGCTTTTCTTTCAGTTTCAATACTTGTATTGTTTCTTCTTATTTTTCTCTTACTAAGTAAGTATTTTCCAGTTTCAGAATTTCAATGCTAGTATTCTTTTTTTTCTCTTACTAAGTATTGCTGTCCGTTGAAGTCTGTGATCGTAGGGATGAATGACAGACTTGACAAACACGAACTGGTTTTAAAATTCCGAGACGTGAGATCTTCGATTCGAATCTGCTACACCTGTGGTTTTTTTTTAATTAATAACATTCATTTTGTTATTGAAATAATTTCTATAATTCAATGATATTAATATTAAAACATATTTTTTAATTATTTAACTAACTGTATTCATTATTAATTAATTATTATTTATTACTATTAATTTAATATATTTCTTAATTTAATATTATTTATAATTAAATCTTTTAAAAACTGCTTGTCAGAAAAATTTGGAATTTTCTTATGAATTCTGGAAATGCCTCAAGTTTTCCCTGATTTAATTTTGTTTTTTCGATTTTTTCCTGGAATTATAATTCTTACCTGTTGCAGAATACTTGTCCGCAATTGCGACAATGATGTCTCCTCTCGTAAAGTGTAAATCTCACTCCGCAACCAACGCACGAATCTGCTCCTTCATCCTTCAGCCAATGATCGGCGACAGTTCGTCCTGGCTGTTCGCAAACACTCCAGGAAAAAACTCGTCCTCTAGTATCACCCACGTAAATTGTTCTGTGATCCCTAAAGAAACATGTATAATTATAATCAAGAAGGAATAATTATAATTTTCAATTATTATTTGAAGGTTTAGAACTTTTAGGAGAATTTTCTTTTTGGTAATAAATATGAAAGTACCTTGAGACTGCAAGCGCAGTAATAGAAGCAGGCTCCGTGTTATCTTTACGATCATACGCCGTATGCATTGTTAATTTACTACGAAACACCAATTGCCTCTGCCATTTAAATCCATCGCGAAGAATATTTTGCGGATTAATTTTCTTTGGTTTTGTATCGGCCTCCGTCACCACTACAAAACTGTCCGTTAAACTCGTATCGCTTTTACTTGTCCTCAAAGCGCCTTCGCTATCCGACGTATTGCTCGTCGACGATTCCCTAAAAATCATTTTATTATTCACTAGCAAATGTTACGCGCGGAACTTTTTATTCAATTTGTTGTTGTTATGCAAATTACAAAATTTTTTATTTTCAAATATAAATTTTTAAAATAATTTCATAGTGTAAAATTAAAAAAATTCACTTATTCAGTACCAAATTAATTATATTTGAAAAGAAGAATAATTAAAAAATGTAAGAAACAAAAAGCAAAGAATATCTAACTTTAAACTAGGTACGAACAGATTACCGAATCACGAACTTTATTAATATAGAAATTTGAAAATATTTGAAAAGAAGAATTTAAAAAAGAATTTCTACTTAGTTAAATATACTAGTAAAATGAAAATTCTATATTTTTCGAAAAATATAACTTTACGGTCAGATTTGTTTTCTAAATACAATTCGTCCTCTATGAGAAAGGAAAAGTATTAATTTAAAAAGAAATTTCAACTATGAAAATTAAATAATTTAACTACAAAAATAAATAATTGAATTATTTTTTAAAATTGAAATACTCACGCGACTTGAGTGCCTTCACTGTCGGCACGACCGCCACCTTCACTTTTTCTAAACAATGGATTGCAACGACTTTTCCTTCTGAGAACGACAGTTGACGATGAACTTGCCTGTGGTGATAATTTATTTCCAGAGCCATTACTTGATTCATTATCAGAACACTCTTCCTTCTCTTCATGACTTCTAGACGCTTCTTTTGTATTCTCCGATTCGGATAGACTACTTTCCGAACCACTTTTCGCTAGTGTACCACCTAGAAAAATTATTTCTCGTTCCTTTCGTTTGTCTTACTTTGATTCCAAATTATAAGAGACAAAAAGAATTTAAAATTAAAATACCTGAACCTTCGGCAGAAATACTCATTTGTTTTACTAATTCATGAACACGTTTTTTCGTATTTTCCGATTGATTTTCTTCCTTTGTTTGTTCTTCTTTTTTGGAATTTTCAGATTCCGATACTTCTGGTTTCTCCTCATCTCCTGGCACTTGAACGTAATCCATCGACCACATCTAGAAAAATTAAAATAAACATAAAAAGTGAAAATATTTCTCTATAGTAATTTTAGGATACAAAATATTTCCACTTTTACGCTTTTTTATGTTAAATTATTATCACTCAGTTACTTACAAATAGAATTAATTTCAACTAAGAAAAAATTATAAATTATGTGTTGAAGTTATCGATCAAAAAATTATAAACTTAAATAAGATAAATAACATTAAATCGATTTTAATTTAAAAATTCAATTTAAAATTGAATCCGTAAAATGTGTTCAGTTTTAAAAAATATATTTTAAAAATTGAAATTTAAAATTAAATGTTTTTAAATACAAAATAATGTAAAATAATAAAAACAATGACAACAAAATGTTCACGAAAATTAAATTTTTTTATTTGAATTCCAATTCTGAAAACTGTAAAGATAATTAAAAAAAGGGAATTTTTTACTCACACGTGCGACGCCATCAGTCGAGCCAGTCATTATCACATTTTGAGAATCCCATTCGTGCGTTTGACTAAAAGCTACACAAAGTATTTGTTGCATTCGATCGGCTCTTCCGACACATGTATTAACGCTCGCCAATTCTTCTCCATTTATACTCCACACGTGAAGCCACGTGGCAGCGCAAGTTGCAATATCACCCTTTAAAAAATTAATAAAGCTGGTCAAATTTAAGCAAATAAATAAAATTATTCAGGTAAAAAACAATCTAAGTTCCTAATTTACTAGAATTATTTTTAATCCAATTATTCAGAATTTTTAAATAAAGTTTTTTAAGTTTTATTAACTTTTGTTTAAAAAATATTTGAATACCTATTGCTATTGATTTGCCCAGCAAAAATTATTAAAATTTCCAAATACTTTAAATCTAAAAGTTGCTTTAGACAATTTTTTTTCTCAAATATAAACTGAAAAGCTTTTTCCAATTAATTCTTATCAAAAAGTTGTACGAGAATTGAATGATTTATATTAAAAAATTAAATAATTGATTATTTCTAAAAATTGCTATTAGTTGTGAATTTTTTTTTTTAATTTCAATTTTAATTAGGAAAAAAAACTAAAAAGTAATTTACCGTGAGATCGTTAATTGCAACAGCAGCAACAGGTCCAGCGTGTCCTCGAAGTTGCCTCACGAATAAACAACGTGACAAGTCCCAAATAATTGCCGTTCCATCTCGTGAACCTGAAACAATGACATTGTACGCTGGACTCGATGACAAACACGTCACAGCATCCGTGTGTCCATAAAGACATTGTTTTATGGACAATTTTCTTCTCGCGTATTCCCACACCGTAACCACCTGAAATAAAAATAAAAATATTACGAAAGCCCAAAAATAAAATTATTTTTCAATTTACAAATTGTAAATTTTAACAACAAGAAAAAATGTACCAAAAAAAAGAATAAATATACGTACAGAACTTGTTCCTGCGGTGACGATAAGTTTTGACGATGGACAAACGCAGGCGACAATTTCTCCACTACTTTGCATCATTGTCTCGCAAACAAATATCGCTTTATCACTATCGTAATTGCCTATTCGAAGCGAATGATCAGCAAAGCCCCACGCAACATACTTATTATAAGAAGGTGGAATCAGCGTTTTATTTTGTTCCACTGCCAATACAGATTTGTCCACGTGAAGAATCTGTCCCACTGGACTTTTAAGTTCTAAACGAGAAGATAGAGATTTTTAATTCAATTTTCTATGTTTTTAACTTTACTAATTTAATTATTTTTCTTTTCAAAATATACGAAAAAAAATAAAAATGAAATAAAACAAACCTTTAATTGGCTGAAGAGATGGTTTCAAATTATCAAGATTGTGGAAGAATAATTTGTCAGAAGTCGTGATACTAAGACCAGGAGTTATTGGACCAGGATCAATGACACTCATTCTTTGGCTCATTTTTTTCACCGGATGGGGTTTCTTGAATAATTGTTTCGGAATTTGACCGAAATTATTGATAAAACCAATTGTCGCATTCTTCTTCAGAGGATCATCGATGCTGCAAATTTAACAAATTTTCATAAGTAATAATAATAATAATAATAAAAAGAAGAATAAAATTAGCGTCTACTATTTTTTTTAATTTTTTAAATTTTGTATCAAAAATCTTAATTTAAAATCATTTGAAAATTCAATTACTTCTGAGAATTACAACAGTTTTTAATTAAAATATTTTCTAAATTATCTTCCTAAATTAAAAATTATCTAAAAAAGTATTTTACTTTATTAACGATTTATAACATTAAAACTATTTGTCCTTGAAATTGTAAAATTTGTAAAATTGAATTTTTAATTCATAATTCATATAAAATTCGACTTTTCAAATTATTTCCATCTATTTGTAATATTAAAGTTTTAATTATATGTTATTTAATTATAATGTAATTATAATGTAATTTAATTATATGTAATCAAATATGATAAAATTCTTGGAAACAATTCAATTATTTTTATAATTGTAAAAATTGGCAAAATTTTCATTTAGTTAAATCAATTCCTATCAGAATTCAATTACTAGAATTGATTTATTCAAGTAGAATAATTTTTATAAATTCATATAATGATATAATTTCAAAATTATAATTATATTTATAGACAGTTTTTAAAGAGGAAAAAATAAAATTCTTTAAAATATAAAATTTTACAGAATTTCCAATTATTTCAATTTGTTAAAATTATTATTATGAATTCATGTACCTTTTTCTTTAAAAACTTTTAATTACTATTTTTCAAATCCTTAGTTATTTAAAAATTTCCAAATTAAATTTTTCAAATTTTAATAACTTTTGTAAAATAAATATTTAACTAATTAGATTTTCAGTACATCGACAATTTAATTATTTCTAAAAATAATAGAATTTTTAAATAGAATTTTATGAAAACTTTAAAAAAAAATTGAATCCCTGACAAAAATTTTATATTTCTACAAGTAATTGAATTTTTGAAAAATTTAAAGAATTAAGTGAATTTTTGAAAATAAAAACTGAGCTTTTAAAACTTGTGGATTATCATTTTGGAAAATTTTCCAAAAAAAAGGCAAAACCTCTTTGGAAGGAAGGAAAAGATAAAAAAAAACAGCGACACTAACTTGTAAATATCAACGTTTCCCTCGTAGAAAAGATGATGGAAGACGTTAACAGCCTCAACAGCGCCAGCACCATTTTGCTTACATCCAAAGATCAAATCAATCCACTGATGTAGATGCTGTGAAACATAATCACACTCCAACGCTAAGCGATGACACCGTATAAATTCTCTGGGATCCTGTTTGGCCCAAGGTGGAAGAACAATGTCACCCAATTGCACACCACTTTGCTTCGAACCCAAATCAAAATGATTTGAATTAATAAGAAATTCCGGTAGGTAAAAAAATTCCGGTATCAGTTCCTTGACATCAGCCATATTATGTTTCGACGCCGACAGCCATGCCTCCTTCACACTATTAAACATTCGATCGGCCAAATCGAAATGCCCCCCTTGGAGGCGAAGGAAGTGCTGCGTGAACGGTTCCATTCGAACCAAATACGAGCAGACAATCATCGCCGAAGAATAATGAGTGCCATAGTGATAGGGCGGCGTCTCTCCATGTGGATCGTCCCATTCCTTATAGCGTTTCTTAAACTGCAATAGACGATCGACACTCTGCGCTCCCATCGGTTTGCCAAAATCCCTAAAAGTCCCCGGATCCATGAGATCCAATTCCTCACTGTCATAATCGGCGAGAATCCAGGGGAAAATTGGATACTGCATCAGATCATTGTAACTCCTACCGGCGAGTGTATTCAAGTGCATGAGATACTGGAAATTGGAGATTTCGCCTCGAACCCATCGTTGCGTTACGGACGTCTCGCCAATTAGATTCGAGAGTAATCCGGTCGCCTGTTCAACATTCGCCGTTCGCTTCTGACCGGCCACCGATTGCTGAGCACTGTCGGCGATCGCCGTCGCGAATGTCATGAATTTCTGATAGACCTTGTTGCGAACCTTGCGGGGAAATGCGAGAAGATAATTGCGACCGTCGCCGCTGAAGACCTCGAGGGCCATTGGTTGCAGGAGGTAGCGTCGTTTGTGCACCTCGCGAATGTCCTCGTACGTGAACTTGGAGCACTGTCGCATTGCTCGCGATCTTCGGGGCGAGCCCGGCGATGGGAGAATCGGCTCATAAGCCTCGGGTACACTCTCAATGTCCCGAATTTCTCTCGACTTGAGAATAGTGAAACCGTCGATGACGTAAAAATGCTCCTTGCCGAAGAGCAAGAGTCCCTCGGTTGTGTCGAGACCCTGAATTCTCGCCACACGAAACATGTGACTTATTTTCTCGTGCTCGACGAGGAGGCGGAGTAGAGTCTGATTGTCGGGTACGGTTTGATTATTGTCCTCCTCTTGCTCGTTGTCCTCGGGCGCTTCGTCGGGCTCGCTCGCGTGTCTCTCGAGAGTGCAGGGCACCATCGGTGCGGAAATATCGCTCTCAGTTGACATTTCATTGACGTTGAGAGGCGTGTCGTCAATGACAGGGTCACGTTCGCGCTCAAACATTCCCGAGGAGTTGCCAAGTTGCTTGAGATAATAGTCCTTGCTGTCGATACTCGTGGCGACTTTGTACTTGAGTTGTTTATTGTCGGGGTGCTCGAGTTCGGGACGATAGGGATAGTGGATGTAGAAGAGATCGTTTTTCATCATTTTCTTGCGCATTCGAGAGGGACCCTCGGTCATGTCCAGCATCCATTTGTCGAGAATTGTTGGCGTTGGTGGTCCCCAGAGGCCACGCTCGCGAGTCAACTCGGTTTCGGTTTGGAGCCATTCCTGATAGACGTAGCGCTGCGTGTGTTGATATGTTTGTTGCTGCTGGAGTTTCTTCGCTGCGACTAATTCACGAACGAGGGCAACGTGCTGCTCGGTCCATTGGGCAACTGTGCTTTGGTGGAGGCGCAAACGTACGCGGACTGATTCTTCTTTTCGTACCTATTCAAAATTTGTAAATAATTAATTAATAATTGCATTTAAAAAAATTTTAATTCTACATTGTAATGAAATCGTTTATCACGTAGTTAATAATTAATTACTAAACATAACTGTTAAATAATTACTAAAATGAACTATTAAATAATCATTAAACGTATTTAAATACACTGAAACCAGTTTAAACATATGTAATCAAGAAAAGTTAAAAATATACCTATAATTTTTTTCATATTTTTGTACAATTATTTTCGGGAATTCACTTATTTTTAATAAAATATAATTTTAATTTTACAAAAATCTTATTGTTCACAATTTTAAATCCCCTGAAATTTTAAGTAATTTCTGAAAATAGACGTAATTTTTCTAAAATTTAAATATTTTCTATAAATATTAACTAAAGTGAATCAAATCTTCAAAAATTATAAAAAAATAATATAAGTTAATAATTAAAATTTGCAAATATTATTTTAATTCTATAGCAATTGAAATTCTCGAAACTATCAATTTGAACCCTTTTGAAATTTAATTACTACAAAAAAAATTTTATGAAGTTTAACTCTTTTAATATTGTGTTATTTTCTGAAAGTTTTAACTAAAATTCTTCTCGAAATAAATTTATTAATAAAATTAATAGAAACACTTTTAAAACCTTTGAAATTTTAAAAACACTTACAGATTATGCTTGCATTTAAAAAAAATAATTTCCTTTTCATATTTAAATAATGGATTTCTTGAAGAATTTTCAGAAAATTATTGTAAATTAATCAAGATAATTGAATTTTGTGAAGAATTTTAGTAATTATTTTGGTAATTATAATCAAACTGTTATTATTTTTTTCTTTTTTCTAATTAAGAGTTTAAAGAGATTAAAATAAATATTTTGAATATTTTTAAAATCATTATATGTATAATTTTTCAGTCAAAATTAAAAAATTTAATCAATTTCTAAATTATCAGTTGGAATTCTTCAAAAATTCAATTATTATTAAAGGTTTGAGTTAGAATTAAGAAACTAAATTATTGTCAGTTATAATTTTTTTGAAATCATTAATTTTCAAATTTTTTAGTCAGAATTAAAAAATGTAATTAATTTTCAAATTTTCAGTTAGAATTCTTCAAAAGTGTAATTATTATTAAAGTTTTCAGTTAGAATTCAGAAATTTGCCAATTTTCAGTTATAATTTTTTTTTAATCATTAATTTTCAAATTTTTCAGTCAGAATTAAAAAATGTAATTAATTTCAAAATTCTCAGTTAGAATTCTTCAAAAATTCAATTATTATTAGTTAGAAATAAAAAATTCAATCAGATAAAAAATGTCAGTTTAAATTACTCCAAAAAAAACAATTCTTAGAAGTTTAGTAATATTTTTGATAATTAGAATCCAACAATTATTATTTTTTCTTCTTTAGAATTTAGAGACATAAATTTCACCTTGGTTCTACTGGCAAGTCTCGTGAGTCCTCCCGTAACTTTCTGTATTTTCGACTGTATCTGATTGTGTAGTTCCCAAGGTACTCGATACGAAGCCTTCCTCTCCAGTACAACATAATTCAGCCACAAACGTGTCGCCGCTTCATGCACCTGATCTCTAACAATCGACAATTCCGGTGCCCGCTCATTGCCAACAGGTGTCAACAAAGTCACCTTAAACACCTCCTCAATCGCTGGCTTTTTACAAACGTACAATTCCTCCCAAACTCTCGTCGCCGCAACAGTCATTAAATTATGTCCCTGATGTGCCATCAATCGATCATCAATCGCCTCAACTTGCGGATTCACGTGCCAAGTTGTCTTCATATTTGTATCCAGCATTATCTTAATATCCGCCGTCAATTGCAACAAACAATAAGTGAGACAGCCGATAAATTCCAATTCATGATTCCCAGCGCCAAAGACAAGAACCCGATGTTCCGTCAATTTGTGCAGTGCTTGTAAAACGGCCATTTGATCAGGTGTCGATTCCGTCGATCTCGAGAGAAGAAACAATATCGTTCGATTTAGACAGTGATGAAGACCCTCCATATTCACATTACCGGGTCGCCTCTTCGCCTGTCCAATGAGTTTGACAATAAAATCGAAAACCTCGTGCGGATCCTTGGTTAATGAGCCTTGCCACAATTTATCGACAATTCTCGCCGCCACATAGCAAACGTTATTCGTGATATTATTTATCGATCCACCGGGAACAACCGGAAGTGCCGCCTGTTCACCAATAAGCACATCCGCCGCCAGAAGATGATCCATCAATATTGACAGAACCTCCGTCTGATATGTCGTTTGCTGAACCGTCGATGCATGCTCGGGCCACGCTTCCAATACCAAATCAATAGCAGGCGGTGATTTTGCCGTCACCGACAATGACAGCGAATCAACGACAATAACACGCAAGAAATCCATAACAAACTTCCTCACCGGATGATTTGTCAAACTAATGTCCTTCGATGGCGAACGCACGAGAACTGGTTCCTCATCAGCCGGTGTACTCGCTCCACTACTCTCCTGACTGCAACTCATTGCCTTTGGAAATAGCGTTCCGGCAAGACCGCCAAGCACCTCGGCGGTCATGAATACTTGAATGAAATCCGTCAGATTGTGATAGAGAAAGAAGAGAAATTGAATTATCGTCACTGGATAGTCATTCAACCAGTCGGGCAATGTTTCCGGTGAATTTGTATAGCGATTCACCATTGTTCGGACCATTGCGAGGAGTGTGACTATTGCCTCGGGACAGAGATTTATTCGCGAGGCGTACGATGAGAGTGAATGATTTGCAGGCATGCCGAACATAAAATTCCAAACGTTGTCGAGATCGAGTGTCGAATCGGCGGGTAAGAGTTTTATTGGTTGTCCCATCATTAGAGCGATAAAGAGAAAATAGAGTTCTGGTACAAGATCTACATGCTGGGGCAATAACCAGCCAAGATGTTGAAAGCCCGGCACGTGAAGACCAGCGGATTTATTCTCACCACCCGAGACTTGTTGAATGCAACCTGAAAAAGAAAGTTACAAATATTTCGCTGTTTCCTTCAAAATTTTAATAAATTATTATTTATAATAATTATTTACTTATATAGTTAATTTATTAAATTATAATAATTTATTTAATTTAATAAATTACAATAATTTATTTAATTTAATAAATTATAATAATTTATTAATTTTTATAAATTCAATATTTTTAATTCCTATAGTTTCTTTTTTATTTTAATTATGATACGATAATACTAGAAGATATCAACTAATATCACATTATAAATATCAACATTAAATCTTTAATAATTTAAAATTCAAAATATACAAAAATTCATCTCTTATTTGTTAACAATTATTTTTAATTAAATCTTCCCAAGAAATCAATTATTATTTCTATAGGTAATTAAACTTTTCGCAGAAATTCAATTTTTTAAATAAAAATAATATTTTTTTGATAATTTTTTTGCTTTTTATAATAAATATTATTAAAGAAAATGAAATTTTAATTTAATTTTATCTAAAATTGAAGGAAAACAACTCACCAAGAGCAAGAGCAACTTTATTATGATCTGTGTGCCTCAACCAACCGCCATTACTCGTTCCATCTTTGAATTTTTGCAAAATCGATTGTACCGAAGAGACGGCGACTAAAATTCTTAAGCCCCACACGACAGTTGTACTATGAAGTCCAGATTGAAGGAACAACAAAATCCAATCTAATCCAAGAACTTTTGCAACTTCATCGCACATGCTGGTGAGAGAGAGAGAGAAATAATTTTTTTACTTTTCTTGTAACCAAAATTTGTTAAATTAAAGGAAATAAATTAGTAAAGATAATAAATTTGATAAAATTATTGAAGAAAAATACTTACTTTGCATTTAATTTCGAACCACTGTACAAAAGTGAATGTAAAAGTTGAAGACATCGATTTCTGAGAAGAATATTTTCCCCTTCGCCTTCCTTCGTTCCTTCGCCTTCGCGTGGTACTAAATGCTTCTCCGAAACCAGGGGTAAAGTTGACACAATATATTGTCCAAACCTATTGAAAAAAGTAAATTATTACACTTTAAATTTTTTACATATTGATTATTACTAATGCTGTAGTTTCCAAGTTTGATGAAATTGTTTGCACTATTTTTTTTCATCGATGAGGAAGAAAATAATAATTGAAATCTTGCCAAGAATTTTAGTAAAATTTATGAAAATAATTCAAATTGTATAGAAAAGATTTTAATACTCCTAAAGAATTTAATCAAAATTTTTGAAAATAATTGAATTTTTTTCGAGGAATTTAATTTAAATTTAATTGAAAATATTTCAATTCTCATAAAGAATAGAATCATAATTTTTCATAATTTAATCAAAGAAAGAAAAATTGATAACGTACGAAATTTAACGAAAAATTTTACCATAAAAGATCGGCTTGACGTGGCTGACTGAGGAGAATGCTGAGCAACGCCAAAAGCACTTGTCTGGTTGCATTTTGCTTCACTTCGCCAAGAATATACAATAATTTATGGACAAGTTGCAAATCTCTCATTAGACGTAAATTTGTTCGTTTTTCACTCGAATCTGCTATCAACTCGTATAAATGCTCCAATAATGATCGTAACAATTCACCAGGAGCTTCATGCCAAACCTTGAACAATTCATAATAAAAAAATGTTAATATTTTAATTAAAATATGTAATTCTTAAATAAAATGTAATTTACTGAAATTTAAATTCAATGTAAATCTTTATTTCAAACACTTCCAAATTAATTTTAATTTTCAATGAACGTTTTTGACAAAGAACAAGAACAGACTAAAGTTTTAGTTTAAATTTCAATCGAATAGAATTTGATCAGATTAAATTTGATTGATTTGACTAGATTTAGAATAGAAAAAGTTGAACAAAAATTG
>CM065461.1:42344282-42801208 GCA_032872475.1 Leptopilina myrica (nomen nudum)
TAATTGAACTGTTTTGCAAAATTTTATAAAAAAGGAATCATTTCTTCATTCCCAAGGCAAAATTATAGAAGAAGAAAAATATATTTGAAGAGCCAGAAAAATTTGACGTCAGATCGAAACAATTCAAAATGGCAGAATGGATCCAAGATGGAGGACATTTTCAAAACAGACATTCCTCTTAATACTGTCTCTAGAGATTCGTTCTACTCCAAATTTTTGGGAATCTGAATATTGAAATTTGAAATTTGAAATTTATACAACAATAATAATACTATGAATCTTTTTCCTTTTTACAAATTGTCTAATACTTAAAGCAGAGCAAAAATCATCCTATTATTTGGAAATATATAACAAAATCAAGAGGGATTACAAAACAGATAACACATTTCCTCGTCACACAATCTCCTAATCCTCTACCTTTATCGTTTAAAGCATCTTGTATCGAGAAAAAAATATTATCTAAACTAAACGATATCATTTTTCTCATTCATTGTCATGCAAAAAGAGAGAGAAAAAATCTCATAAAAATAATGTAAATCAGAGGCATCAAAATCGACTTCCTCGTGTATAGTCTTTATCGAAAGTCCCTTAAGTGCCACGCACTCGAATATATGCCACAGACACCCTACTTGACAAGCGACACGCTGCTAGATATCCGGCACGGAATTCACCCCTAAATCGCGCCCACGTGATTCCCTTATATGCCCCCTCATGATTTCACGGCGAAATCGCGTCCGTCTTTCTTATATCTATGTATGTATATATATATATATATACGGGTGCGAAGTACACCAAGACTCCACCCCTCAATCACAAATCTTCCTTGATTTTAACCCTCTGGGCAGACAACGAATTTCCAGGAGCTCAACTTAGTATTTAAACGTTCATATCAGCTTTGGGGTAGCGTTAAGGATTTTGTGGGGTGGATACGAAAATTGTCTGTCTATATGTGTGGGGGAGGGGGTAATACGGGGTCAAAGGGTAGGAAAACTTGCAATTTCTCTCCTAGTCGAAAATTACAACTAGAGAGAAGGGTAGATCCCTGTGGGTAGATAGTCGCGACAAATTTCAAGAAAAATATGCTCCGACTTGAACCTCTGAAATATAGACGTAGAGGAAGAGAGGGTGACGGGGTGTTTTTGGTATAAAGTTGTAAGCGAACATTGGTAAAGTGATGGGAAAAATATCTAAACGTAGATCAGTACTGACGGACCGTCTCGTTAAACCGCTAAAGTGTCCCTGACGTTGGCACTCGAGGTTGGTAATCTCAAGAGAGAGAGAGAGAGAGAGAATTTCCTACCAACTTCTCCTACCCTCCCCCCAACACATGAAATCTCAATCTGAAAATCTTATCTGCTAAGTTACTCGGAAGAGTAAAATGGTTGTGGCATTTCGTGTACGGTGAGAAGTAAGATTGTTGGATTTAAACATGTATGTTTATGTCTCGCTTGTTTGACGCTGAAGTAGTATATATGAGAATTTTTTATCTTTAACCATGTCAAGCTTTCAAGAATAAAAAGAAAAATTTCTATTCACATTGTCTTAGGAGAATGTCTGGGGACAGAAAATATACTTCTACTACTCTTATAATAAAAAATAGACGCGAGAAAATTGATTTTTTCTTTCTTTATGTTAAAATTTGCAACATTTTTGGTAAACAAATTTTATACAAATAGAATCCAGAGTTGGCAAAAAAAATATAATTTACCTTTTCTCTGATTTCGAGACAAAATTTTTGACTTTTCTCCTAATTCACAGTAAAATATTTAATCATTGTTAACTTTTCCATCTAGGAATTAGGATTTTCAAAAATTTTAAATTCGAAAAATCAAAACATTATTCGACAACTTTTAAGAGCTTTAGTGCTTTTAATTTTCAATTATAATCTACAATTTTAACTAAAATACATTTTTAATTCAATTTTTTGAGATACTAATTAATAAATTATTATTAGGTGAATATTATTTTTCAATTTTTCAAATGTGACGCGTTCTGAAGAAAAGGACCTTAGAAGAAAAAAATTATAGGTTATGTTTGCAATTTTTTTTAACTAAAAATAGATAAAAAGAATAAATTAAATGTCAAAGTCAAGTTACAAAAATTGTACCCTTTTTTAGTTTCTTTGACGAACATTTTTCTATAAAATCTCAAAGTAAAAAAAAATTTATAAAATTGTTGCTCCAAAAAATCGCAACTTTCAAATCCTCAGTAATAGTCTGTCGATTAGTGTCAATTTTGACTAATAATCTTCTCAATACGTTAAAAGTAGTTAAAAACTATTTTAAAAAAAGAAAAAAAAAGATAAAAGCATTTAAGGGATTGTAGAAAGTGAAGGGATAAAAAGAAGGAAGCAAAGGGGTAGGAGATTTTCTCGATAAAAGTAGTTCCACACAGCTCGATTTACGAAGTAGAGGCTCGACGAAATGTGGGCTAAAGTTTTGCAGCTCTCCACCCACTTTTCGACCCTTCCTGTCGCAGACGGGTTTACGCTCGACATTAAACTTTTACGTACAATCCACCCCTTTTTCCGATCTCTTCCTCCTTCTCTCCACCCTTCGTCTCTTTTCTTTCCCTATCCGTGTCCCACGTCTTTTACTGTCGATCCCAAACATCCATATAGTAGAAGCTTCTGTTACTTTTCTCTTTCTAAACTAGCGAAAAACCTTCTATTTCAAAGTATTTCTCCATTGATTATTGCCTTTTAAAGAGGTGCAAAAAAAGAGAGAGAGAAAAAAAAGACTAGAGAAAGAAGTCCAGGACACACTCTGTACTTGGTAAAACGGTTTAAGGGATATTGTTACCGAATTGGTCGCAATGTAGCTTAAAACCTTTTATTTTTTGGGCAAAAAAAAGTTGCTCTTATCTTCAACTAAACTCACGTTTCTTTCTCTTTTCTTTTTTTCAACTTTTGTTTTTTCCCTCTGCCTCTTTCTGTCTCTACGAGAGCTTATGAATTATGAATTTAGTAGTCGAGGAAGAATTGCAGTAAACGGTGGAAGTTGGTTTTCCTTTTCCTCTATTCTGGAATTACTCTCAGTATATAATAAAACATTAACAATTTCGAATTCTTCGAGACCGAAAATAAATGGGAAAACAATTTTTCCTCTTCTTCTCTATTTATTTTTATTACATAACAAAATTATTATATTCGGAGCAAACAAAATCATCTTGAACAAAAAAAAATTACGTTAAATACGATTGGAAAATAAATTTAATTCAAACATAGTTTTTACATTAGTTCGGTTTAGAATTAATTTGCTTAGCTACGTTTTTAAATCCAAAAATTTTTTTTTCCAGTGTTATAATGATTACGATCAAGAAAAGATCGAGTAATAAAAGTTTAATCTTAAATCATTGTCAAAAAGAAAAGAAATTTTTGAATTTACTATAACACTGTTGCGGAGAAGAAGAAGTGGTACAAGTAAAAGTGCGGTCAGACGCGGAGACATTCGCCAATATATGCAAGGAGAGAGTAATATCGAAACTTGTCAAAATATATATCATTCCACTCGATATCCGATGTGGTCGATTTTGCGTCTCGTACCAACTTTATTCAATTTCCCATTTCCGGATATTCCTAGAGATAAACAACCCCCCGTGTCCCCCTGACGAAAAAGCAAATACGCCACCCAGGATGTTATGCACTTACACTTTAGGGTTAACCACATGCTGACGACATGTCCTAAGTGCTCAAATGCTCTTCTTAATTTCCGGACATCAATAAATAAATCACTCACTCATTTGGAAATTTAGTCGAGATAATTTTAATTTTCGTAATAAATGGAAATGCCAAAAATTAAAAAAAAATTTTAATAACCAAATAAGTTTCCCTCATGCAATAACAGCATTAGAGAAAGAAACTCATGGTTCAAAAAAGTAAAACCTGTTTTTGTATCGTAATGTTAATTTCCACTTAGGTAAATTGCAATCCTATGTATTTGCATAAAAACCGTGGAAAAAAAATTAAGATAGTTTTCACTTTTATGAAAAAGATGGAAAAATTGTGAAAAAGAGCCACACACACATATATGGCGCACTTTTTTCTGCAATTTTCCACTTTTTCATGACACTTTATAATCCCCTCCTTTTATTCCACAAAAACCCTTTACCTACTAACTGTTGGTTTATGAATATGTAAAGTTTGCGAGACCGTGGTCAGACACCGGAAAACTATAGATAGGGTATGAATATGCTAAACGTCACAGCAAACAAGAGTCAAAGTAATTTTTTCATCTCATGACCCACACAAAACTCTTGGTTACAAATTTTTCAATTTTATGCATTTTTCCCATTCTCAAAAATCTTTTTATTAATTTTTTTTATCAATTTTGAATTTTCGGTTAAACTTAAAATAGAGAAATTGAATTAAAATACAAATTTTAATCGATAAATAAACAATGGATAAAAATGTACTATTACAGGGCATAAACCAATGGAAATATTTCATTTTTTTGAAAAAGTTTTCTAAAAATTTTTAAATCCATTTGTTTTTAATTTTATTTTTTTTCAAAAATTAGAGTATTCGCAAACTCTTCAATTACTCTCTAAATTTGAATAAGTGAAAATGTTTGCTAACTTGAATTAATGGCTTAATTTTTTATTAGGAATTGGTAAATTTGACTAATAAATTTAGTAGAAATTAGTAATAAATTAGAAGAACTTACTATTTATTAGTAAAATTTACTAATTCAAAAGCAAAAAGTCAGTCGCTAATTCAATTTATTTACTATTTTCAATTTTTACTAATTTAAATTTACAGAGTAAATATAAATAAGAAATTAAAAACTTGAAATAATTTCAAAATTTTTAATAATAATTTTATTTAATAATAAATAAAGTTGGTAGTAAAATTATTATTAGTGAAATTTTTGTTTACTACTACTAGTAAATTTTTATTTGTTGTTTATTTAACCAAGAGTTTAAACTTTAAATTTTTCTCTTTTTGAATTAAAAAATTAACTCTGAGAATGAAATTGAATGTAACCAAAAGTGGTTACACTTTTAGTCAATTTAATTCCCAGAAAGAGAAAAGTGGAATAATTAAATTTTCTGATGAGTAGCTACTACCGAGTACAAAAAGCAATGCTGTCTATCGAACGAAAAATCTCAGAGAGAGAGAAAGCAAGCAAGTGAGCGACAATTGCAGGGACAATAATTGCAGGTCGATTCTTATAGACCTCTGACACGCATTGTCCGGAGCTTTTTTTTCTCCAATGGCAACCAAAATTACTTTAATAGGGCAATGCAAGAGAGGGGAGATATTCAGTCAAGCTTGAATAAGCTTCATTTTAACATTAAAAGCAACAGAAAATCGAGGAGGCAGAAAAAAATTCCCACAGTTCGTATATTGTCATCTTTAAGTATATGGCTATTTAAATAGCATTTTAATTTACAAATTTCAAAATTTGTAAGTATCTTTAAGTATATAGCTATTTAAATAGTATTTTAATTTACAAATTTCAAAGATAGAAACAAAAAAAATATTTTTGGGGGGAAATGAAAAAATTGTTATCTTTCAAAGATTCAGAAGAATACTTCTCTAGTAATTTTTTTTTAAATATGAATTTGTATGGATACTAATTTTTTTTTCTAAAACCAGGATGTAAAAGAAAATTGCAACCGGAGAAGAAGAGAGAGAGAGAGAGAGAGAGAGAGCAAGAGAGATGGAGAGAGGAAATTTGACCCGTGGTTAATATTGCAAGGCAGAAAACCTCGAACTTAACTTCTTCAAGATCATGGTTCGTATATCGGCAAAGTACGTCGACGAAGGAACGCACGTAGACGAGAATGTAAATTGCTCGTGTCTGGCTTAAGCTACGGTGCAATAAATCTCGGTGAAGACGCGACGATTGGCGTCTCAGCCCAGGGATAAAGTCTCGAATCACGTACTAGTCCCGCTATATCCTTAGAGTCTCACTTCGATCCAAGAACAGACATTAAACTCATTTCATGTTGACAGGCAAATGAAGACTTTTCCCCATCTCCAAAAAAAAAAAATAAAATAAAAAAAATCTCAATTAGAAGAAAGAAAATTCAAATATTTCTCCTTTCACCCAAACTCTCGAAATTAAAATTTTAAAGAAATAAAATTTTCAAACAGAGTAAGCAAAAGAAATTGTCACTTTTTTCACAGCGAAAATTGGCGAGTTTCAAACTATTCCTGTGTATAATTCAGTATTTCTATGAATTCAATTATTTCAAATAAAAAAAAAGTAAAAGAAATAATAAGAATTAGAAAAAATAATTTTAATACTAATAAGAATCACAGGTTTCGACACTACCTAAAGATGCATTTTGCATTTTTTATTTAAAAATTTACAATTATTTTCGATAAAAATCCATTGAAGAAAAAATTTCAAAGAAAAATACTCTTAAAATAAATACCAAACTCTGTGACCATTAACGAAATAGTAAATATACTGTCTAGTCCTATAAAGTAGGCATTTCGAAAAAAGAAACATTCCAAAGTTTATCACCCCGCGGAAAAAATTACCAATGTAAATATTTTTTGAGTTTGAAAATTTTATGGAGTGCTTTTCGCGACTTGTGTAAATATAACAGCTATGGAAAAAAAATTCAACGAACAAAGTGAACTATGAGTTTTGGTCCGACTATTGTGACGATATTTCACTGCAGTTCACTGAATTCATTTTGACTCTCTCTCTCTCTCTCCCTCTACCTAAATAAACATACGCTTTTATCAAATGTAGTGAGAGAAAGTTGATGCATTTTCACCTGGTTGTTTTAGTGTTCATTAATTAAATTCCTTCGGTAAATAATTATTTTTCGTATATACAAAACAGCGGTAATATTATTATTAAAAGAAAAAAGCAAATATTAAACTATATCATTTCGAAACAAAAATGTGGATCAAATAAAAAATACATCTAAAATTATCTGAAATTATCTAAGTTTGTACATTTTAGTATCAAATTATTAAAAAAATTTAGTATCGATTTGATACTAACCCAGTTTTCTTGAAAGTATCAAATTGATACTGAAGTGGATCAAATTGATGCCAAAAGTTTAGATCAATTTTTTATCTGATCCACATTTTTGGTACCAATTCGTTGCCATTTGATACTTTTAAGTTAACAGTGAAAACTTTACACACTTTCAAGAAATAATAATAGAATAATTAATTAAATAATAGCAAAAAAATGTAATAGAAATTAATTCAAAATTCAAAATAAAGAAAAAATATGTTTACATAGAAGAAAATTTAAATATCGTAGACACGTGTAAACTTATCTTTTACTTCAAATATTTAAAAACCACTCTCCCTCTTTTTTGTTTAAAGAAACATAATAAAAACTAAGGACAAAATTTGAAATAACTTTGAAGTTTCTTCAAGTCACTTTTGGAGAATAACGACACGAGAAGTTACAATTACTACTTTAATAATCATTACTTCAGACTGTTTGCGATTAAATTCTTGAAAATGAAGCTTAAGGTGAGAAAGTGGAATGGCGGGTATAATAAAGGCCATAATAGCAGTTATGTAGACGTCTAGGAATGAAAAAGGCCAACCATAATTTTCACCCTACTTAACAACGAGTATCGTATACTAACAACGTGTTAAAAAAAATTTGCAATTCTTAAATTTCAGAATTCTCTTATTATTATTAGTACTTTTATTATAATTATTTTTTTTTACTATTATTATTTAGCAACATTTTTTTCCACTTCTTCTGAATAACTTCAATAATTCAATAACTTTTACTAATAATAATATTTTTCATGAAAGTTAAGGTTTTTTAAACAAATTTTTCATACAATTCTACGCAAGAATTGAATTATTTTCATTAATAATAAAATTCATCGAAGAATTTCAATTATTTTTAATCGCATCTTAAATTAATTGATTGAAAAATTCAATTATTATTTTCAATTATTAAAGTGAAAAAGTATTTAATTTTATATTCGTAAAAGTGAATATTAAACTAAAATCAAAGTCAAATACAAAATTCAATTCGAGAGTCGAAGTCAATGTGAAAGTCAAATATAAAGTGAAAGTAGAAGTGAAAATAAAAATCAAAGCCAAAATAGAATTGAAAGTCAAAGTCAAATATAAAGTGAAAGTAAGAGTGAAAGTGAAAGTCAAAATCAATGTCAAAGTAAGATTGTAAGAAAGTGGGAATGAAAATGAAACTAAATGGCAAAGCTCTTCGTAAATTACTCTTTTGCCAACACTTTAGAACAAAAACTCTCCGAAAGCCACAATCCCACCAATTTCTTCATCAATCTTTAATTTAATTATCTGCCTTTCATCCCAAAAGTAGTTATCCAATAAACATCTTCCACTGGACAAAATTGAGAGACTAAAAAATTTCTCCCCATGTTCTGTAGTGGTCAAAGAAGTAAAATCACATTATCGACTGAAAATAGAAAAAAGTAATTCTTCCTTGTTTCGAGAATATAACATACTCGAAGAAAGAAAGTGGAAAAGAAAATGGGTGGACGGAGGGTGGTTATAAAGAATATTGTTGGGCCCTCGACACAAAGCCCAAAGAAAATTGCGACTCGATCGTGTTATATCAGGGGATAACTCGATAAGAATTGTGTCGACTATATGTACATAGTTGTTTTCCGTTTCTCTCATTTTCCTCGAATTTAACCAAGAGGAGGATATATTTTCACACAAAATATTCGCAATTTCCCTTCGATAATAATAATAATGATAATAAAGTTCTGCTCACACCGGTCTTTTTTGGTGTGATGACCCCTTTCAAAATTCCAGAGAAATTTCATGTCACAGCGAATGTAAATGATTTTTTTTTCTCTCGCCTCGAGCCATAATTCGTGCTGTGGCAACTCTCCTCCATTCCTCGAATTTTCCACATTTTTCATCTCATTGCTTGGGATACGATAAATTAGAAACTGATTAAGGACGCATATTTGAGGAAGGAAGGAAGGATGAACTTTAAATTTAATTAGTCCATTATCCCGAAGATTAATATCGTTGGAATTTTCACATCAAATTTACCGCACTTGTCAAAAAAAAAAAAAAAAAATTTTACGGTCAAAAATGAATTCATTTTTTAAAAAACGGGACGATCGACAATTAAAGAAAACTTTTCCGTATAGTAATTATAAGGGAAGTCGTAATTAACTTAAACGATAATAATCGCAATTTTTCTTAACCTTGAGGATTCTCTTTCTTTTTTTTCCCGCCATCGGGACTTAATTAATGCGAGCTAATTAGCGGCTCAAGTTCTTAAGCGTTTTCTTGAGCTGTTGATGAATGTCGAGTGCGGGAACCTCTTTTGTCCAGTGTGAATCTCCCACCCATTGTCACACCGCTAAAGATAATGTCCGTTTAGATTCTAACGCAATAAGTCCATGGATTACGCGAGTTCATAGCTGTGAGAGAGAAAAAAAAATTTTTTCCCCATTCAGTGATGTATGAACGCCATCAATTTTCTCTCGTTTTTCTGTCCCTCTTGTCCTCCTCTGAAGAGACGAACCAAAAAAAATACTCGAAACAACTTCTGATTTATTGTCACTGCGCTCACTACCTTTATCTGCCAAATGTTAAATCTTTTCCCAAAATCCTCTCTCTCTCTCTCTCTTTTCATAATATTATTTTCGAAAAATTTAAATCCCACACAAAATAAAGTAAAAAAAAATTATAAAATTAATTTACAAATAAAAACCAATTTCATAATTAGTTTCACCTTTCTTGTATTTGAAAATCAAGAGGAAATTATTAAAAAGAATCAATAGAGAAAAGAAGTTTATATTCTTAATTGTACGAAAAGTGAAAAGTTTGTCTCGTTAAGGATAAAAAAAATGGAGAATGTATTTTTAGAGGAAGTTTAATTAATTAACGAAAGTGCGATAAAAAAAAGTTCGTCTCTCCTGAAGAAGCTGATAAGTTTGCTCATTGCGACTCAATTATTTTTCACAGCTCTTGAGAGCGAGCTCGAGAGTAAAAGTGAGGGGCGAATTTCAGCCCCCACGGCGATACAAATTGCGCCCTGCGAACCACGTCAAATCGCATCAGAGGGCGCCCCCCTCAGAATAAATCCGCCCCCTGACCCATTTCCCTGTGTAAATTTCAGCTAAAAATTCCATCAGTTGAACTGATAAAAAAAAAGAGGAGCGAATACCATTTTTCTCATGTCACCGAGATAAACAAAAAAGAATCCTGGTTTTCTTCTAAATTAAAAGTTTTCAAAACATTTTTAAAACGAAATCAAATAACAAAGTAAAAAAAAATATATTAAGTAACAGAAAATATCCAAGAAATTTAGTTGTAAACAAATTCCTAAAAAATTATTAAATAAAAAATTTTCAAAAATTTTAGTTTACTTTATTTAAAGGTAGTTGAATCTTAAAAATTTACGAAAGAACAATTCTAAGAATTAGTTTTTTATAAATATTATAATGTAATATTTCGAAAATAATTGAAAAAATTTTATATTATTTTAAAAAAAAATTTTTTTAAGAATTTTAATTGAATATTTTGATTATATGATTATTTTCTCCAAAATGTTGAAAATAATTCTAAAAAATTTGAATTTTCGACAATATTGAAAATAATAGAATTTAAAAAAAATTAGAATGTAATAATTCAGAGAATTACTTTTTTCAAAACTGTTTTAATATTATTTTTAAAACCTATTTTTCCTTTAATTTCATTTTTATTGAATTTATACATTTCAATAAATTAATATTAATTAATATTCTTTCTGAAATTTTCAATTAAAATTATTTAAAAGTTAATTTTGAAAAATTGTAATAAAATACTTGAATAGATGATTTAGTTTGAATTAAATTATACAGAATTTCTATTTTTCCAAACCTTTTTAATTTTAATATTTGAAAAATTTAATTAGAAAACTTATTGAAAATTTTATTTGACTTTTCAGAATAACAAAACTAAGTCAAATATGGAAAACTCGATGCGAACGATGCAGACAATTATCTAGATTTCTATGACGGTGCTATAATTGTTGAAGAGCATCTATAACATTTCGGCTTAAAAGGATCATCCCCAAAAACATTAGTTCTCAAAAGTCTCGTGTGTTCTCTTGAAAACAATTTCCATCTCACTTTCATTTCAATTTGCAGTGAAAGTAGTCCGGGTGAGAGTTAATTTGGCGAATGTATTCAAAGCGTCGACGGTTATGGCTGCGCCGTTAAAAAGAAAGAAATAGTTCCGCGAAATTGGTCCGTCGAGAGGGGTCCTGCCCCGTTGACGAGGTTGAAAACGATTGGAGGGTCTCTAGGTCTGTGTCCGTTAAAATGAATTTTCGTCAGGAAAACCTTCTTCCTGTGCATTGCATTATAGCTGTAAAGTCGACTTTTACGAGCTTGAGATCAAATTAAACTTACGTTATAGTCTCGGAGTGTTAAATGTCGAAAAAGGGGTGGAAAAGTGTCAGTCTCATGGTAAACTGACATTTCAAATCTAGCCGAAGAAAATCGAATGGAGGGGGAATAATTTTAAGCGAGAAATATTAATTATATATGATTGATTTCTGCAGATGTTAAATATATATTCTTTTAACCAATTTCATGTTTGTATGAAAAGTGCTTGAAATTGACAGACCGAGTATTTTCTCCTTTTCTTTTTTTTTTGTTCAGTCTGTAGTTTTTTTTATCCAACATAAAAAAGTTTTTACTCAAATAACCAATAACTACGCCTTAAAAACATGAAAGTATAAAGTTGGTCCATCGTAACTATTTCGAAATCGAGTCTCTTCGACAAAACTTTGATGGTTACGACGCTGGACTCCCAAAGTTTTCAGGTGGCGAAAACTCACTTCGAAATTGAATTTTGGACCAATTTACTACTTGTCATAAATTCGTTTGAATTTTCCATTTTTTTCTTTATAACTTACAGCACAAAAAAAATCTTCAAGAGTATTTTTTTATTTTTCAAAGGAATTTAAAGGGAAATGAAACCATACTGGGAAATGAGTGAGAAAATATGGTTATTTTAATGAGAATAGAAAAGAAAAAATTGTGGATCAAATGAAACGGAGTATTGAGACGGTCTTCTTGATTTCGGTAAACATACAGCGAGAGTTACAGTGGTAAGCCACAGTCTGGTGGTACACCTTGTTTCAGAGGTAGAAGACGAAGAGCTCCAGGGCTTTTTAGTCTCTATATCAAGGGTTGAAACTTGTATATAGGAGGATACCGTTAAACCTCTTGTAGAATTTATTCTGTCCTTCTCTTTTCAAAATAGTGATATTGTTCGTCAACTAAAATAAACCATCTAAAAATGTATTTCAATTTGATTATTTTTTTATAGCACTGAAAAAAGGGAAAAATTAGCCTCGAAAGGGAGACTGAGGGGGAAAAAACGCGAAGACGAAAACTAAGAAGGCAGAAAAGAATAGTATACCAGAAATTCTTTATAAAAATTAATTGACAGTGCGAATCCTCTTGTAAATTAATATCACAAGCCAAGCGCGGTGCACTGTAGAGGATGAACTCTAAGCAGGAATTCATTAGTGGACAAAATTATCGCGGATCGTGTCACGAATTCATACAAGACCACAAATTGAACAGCGTTTGGAAATGCCCAACTTGGAGATTCTAATTCGATCGTGAATTGCAAAGCGATGCGACAATTCGCGGAACAATGACGCGACAACTGTGCACACGGTCAATAACCTCACTGTGCGCGCGGGGATTCAAAATAGAAATTACATTTCATGAGGTAAGAGTATAGGTGAGAGATTTTGCCATCACTATTTTCTCTCTCATTCTCTCTCTCTCTCTCTCTCTCTCTCTCTCTCTCTGACAGACACTATGCTACATCAATGTTTTATCATTCTTGTCAGTTGATGGTATTATATTTCTATTTATGATCATGTCTGATCCACTGACTTTTCCACTATTGGATGAAACAAAATGGATCATCTTGTTGGAAGACTTCTTTGGCTTACCCAACAAATCCAACCTTTAAAAATAGATTCACAACAGGAAAAGAAACTGTCCAAGATGAAAAATTGAATTCTTTCATACAACTTTTTTTTCTTTAATCGATTTTCCTTTTTTTTCTCCATCCTTCCATGCATATTTAAGCAAAATTTACTTTCATAATTCAAAAGCTTTATAGAAGCAAAATTTTAACTGACAGTTTCAAATAAAGTTTTATAAAGTCTCACGTCGAGATTGAATTTTATATGAAAATTAACGATTTTCCTTATAAAGAATATAGGAATAGAAGTTGAAATAAAATCGATGATAAAAAGAACTAAAAAAAAAAAGATCACTAAAAAATTTAAAAACGATAATAAAAATTTGTCCATTTCTCCATCTCGCGAGGGGGAGACTATTTCCTGTTGAGCTATAAGATCGGCCAGGTTTGATTTCTCACACCTTGTGATTCTATTTCTGGAAAGGAAATATCAAGCATGACAACAAAGATGTACGAAACGTTTGTATATATGCAAAAGGCGAAGGATGTACAGCAATCTCAGTGGGAATCGACAAACTCAATTTCCTGGACAACAGAGACCATCAAATGAAAAATCAATTTCAAAATCAATTCTCAATTTCACAACTTGTTTTTCCTTATCGTGAAATAAAATAATATTCTCTCGCGTGATGAATGTACCTAACAAGAATCGAACCAGTGAAACTATTCCAAAATACGGACTTAACGAACTAAAAATTAGGGACTTACCGACAAAAAGGTATAAACAGTCCGAATCTAAGAAAATCAATTATTTTTCATAACTCTTCAATTAAACACATGTCAGAAAATAAAAACTTTAAATAACAATTTCAAAATAAATTCAATTAAACTATTTCAAAAAAAAATTATACCCAATTATTAGTTAAAATTATGCAAAATTAATATTTTCCAAGTTAATAATTTCAAACCTTTACAGAATTCGAATAATTCTATAAGAATTTACGCTGAAATGATGCTAATATTCAATTATAATCTGAAATTTTTACTGAAAATTCATTTTTACATCAATTTTTATAATAGAAAATTCAACAAGAATTCAATTGTTTAAATACAAAACCAAAATAATTTTAAATTATTTAAAATCTCTCTTATATAGAGACATTTTAAAAAAATTTGCTAATGAATTTTATTTAAGTTTTTGAGCAAAATCGAACTCATGTTATTTATTTTTTTTTTAATAATTGAATTTCTGCAATTATTTGTAACTTCTCTAAATATCAATTTTTTAAGTGTTTTTAATTAAGATTCTTTTAAAAATTCATTATTTTTAATGATTAATTAAATTTTTAAAAAAAGTATTAAAAAGTTTAACTAATTTTAGAAGAATTTGTTTTACATTAAAAGTCTACAAAAAATTTAAGTCTTGAATTATTTTTAATTACACGAAACAAAATTTTCACCTGGAACAACTACAAATTTCACTATATTGGCGAAATTTTTAGTTATTTCAACGAATACTTTCGCTATTTCAAAGAATATTTTCGCTATTTTAACGAATACTTTCGCTATTTTAGAGAAAGTTACACCTGTTCCACTTAAAGGTTTTTTTCCTGTATTATAGTAACTGAATTCTTTTGTAAAATTTTATTCAAATTTTATAAATAATTGTTTCTTTTTAAGGAGAAAAAAAAATTTCCACGTTAGGAAAAAAATAATTTTTTTTGTAATAGTTTCTGATTTGAAAAAGAGAGTATCCATTAATGCGACATTGGTGGCTGGTGAACAATCGCTCCGAAACACACTATCTTAATTAGCCTTCTATACTCGAGTGTCTGGTGGTGTTATCGATCTCTCGGCATGCTTCTATCTAAATGGATACGTATTACCAAATTACGCTCAACTCGGGAGAAGAGGTGACGTCGAGGGCCCGTTGTTAATGGAGTATGACTTAATGCGAAACTCCTATAAGCCCCGTTCCAATTGTGACTTCTAAAATGAGACCCTCATCTGCTAAATGGCATCTCAATGACTAAGACTCTTTTCCATTTAACCCAATCTTCATTCCTCCCACATAATAATCACCATTCTTTTCTACAATTCTTTTCTTTTCTTTTGGTAAATTACGCAGCAAGGGAAAATTTCATTTAAACCAATTGTAAATTATTAAAATTGAATAAAAGCGTTTTTTCAAAAACTACACGAAATTAGGATCATTTGGAAAAAAATCATTCTTATAATGAATTAGTTAATTCTTACCAAATATTTTAATCAGTGAATATACTGGCAGCCAAAGAAAAAAACTGTTTTCAAATAATTTTCTTTTTTAATATTTTGAAAAAAGACTTTATTTTCTTTTTTAATATTTTGAAAAAAGAATAAAGAATGAAGGGAAAAAAGGGGAAAAGCGCGAAAAATACAGAGAAAGAATAAAAAAAAGTAATTCCCATAAAAAAAATCCAGCGGATTCGATACTTAATTCGCTAAAAATTGGGGTTTGTATAATCCAGACAATGTTTACCCTTTGTATATAGAAGAAAAGTTAGGAAATAAATATTTTTTTTACACCTTCTATAGCGTAATGGTGCATTTACGAGCAATAAACTCCAGATGAATGAACACGCTTTTGTAGAGTTTATAAACTGATTGGCTACTGGGAAGTACAGAATTGATATCCCCTCGGGTAATATTGTTCTCCATAGTTCGATCGTTTAAATGCAGTTTAGTCTAATTTTATACCGAAATCGTTAACCATTCCTACTGTCTAACACACGATCGATACTAATCTTCGTATTTTAATTATACTATACATTCATTCACTAAAGACAAATACTACATAAATAAAGACAAAAAAAAATAAAAAAACAAATACATTTTTTATTTTTCAGGTGAAGGTGATGCTGAGAGTTTCGCCCGGGGAAGGAGGAAGTTTTTTCAATGCCGATAAAAGGAAAAAACAAGTGACCTTGATCGACCCAGCCTCGGCCCAATCTTCGACAGCCGAAGATCGCAGACCTACTGTCGCGGCGCCGAAAATGTTTGCATTCGACGCTATTTTCACCGAGGAAGACTCACAGGTGAGTTTTTGCAAGACTTAGCTTATATTTCTTCTAAGGTCACAAGAAACAGACTTCGCACTCGATAATTAATTTTTAAAAAAATGTCTAAAAGTAGCTTTCAGACTAAAAAAAGTAGTAAAAAAGTATAGCTACAGAAAAATTAAACTTCACGACCAGAAAAACTCGTTTTAGAAACTTTATAAAACTGACGAAAATGCCATATTCTATATTTTTTTTTCCTGACTTTTTCCCAATATTTATAAAAATCATTTAATTCTTGCGAAGTGTAAAAAAATTTGTTTTTAAATAATTAATTTCTTTCGTCTAATTTTATGCAAATTCTTATTTAAATAATTAAGTTCCTGAGAAATTGTTATATTATTCATGAAAAAATTGAATTCTTACCAAGATTTTTCCAACAAAATTTTCCAATAATTCAATTCTGTTTGCAAATTTTCTTAAAATGTTGAAAATCATTGAATTTAGAAAAGTTTTTAAAAATAATTCAATTTTACAAAGAATTCTATTAAAAGATTTCAGAATAATTAAATATCTGAGTGGGATTTTAATAAAATTTAATAAAAAACATTAAATTTCTAAAAAACTTTTTATTAATTACAAAAATAATTGAATTCTTGTGATGAATATTGTTTTTTATGAAAATAATTGAATTTTGCAAAAAATTTTACTAAAATAACTCAAAATAATTAAATTTTTGGGAATAATTTTGTTATTCATGTTAAATAATTGAATTCTCTCGAAAAATTATTCATTCATAAACAATTGAATTCTTGAGAAGAATTTTACTAATGTCAAATAGAATAATTGAAGTATTTCATAAAAATTTAAATGAAATTGTGTTTAGAATAAATGATGATTTCTTTCGAACAATTTTATTAAAATATTTAAAAATAATGGAATTGTGAAAATAATTAAATTTTGTCGAAGAATTTTGCATCCATGAAGATGATTGATATGTTTACAATTCTTTTTAGATTTTTTGAAAATAATTAAATTTTTACGAACAATTCTGACAATAATTTTATTTTCTAAAATAATTAAATCCTTGAAAAGAATTTTAAAATTTATAAAAATAATCGAATTACTGTAAAGAATTTAATGCCAAATTTTTAAATATTTGATTTCCTAAGAAGAATTTTGTTTTGTACCTTTTCAAAAAAGAACGACTGACATTTGAAAAATCACAATTAATAAAAAACAAAATCAAAAAGCTGTTTTCATTTAATTAAATAAAATAAATTGAAACATGGAGATTGATTGAATACGCGGGTCTATTTGTAAAAAAAAATAAATAAAACAAAAGTAAAAAAAGAGCTAAAGTCAAAAAATGAAAGGTGAAAAAGTGAATGAAATGGATATTGAATGTTTGAAACGAAATGTGAACGTGCCCCTTCGACAAGTTACATTTATATGCACCATGAACTGAACGGGAAAACGTCCCTGCCGGGTGCATAACTAAACTAATTTCTCGACCTCTAAACTCAACCTCCACACCGCATCGACCGACTATCCCTCAGGCAGAGATGTTGACTCTACTTGCGACTTCAACATCAGTTTCCTATGACTTTCCGTAACCAAAGAACCTACCTACACATACAACTTTCTTGAAGAGAAAACCTCTTTTAGAATATGGGTCTTTCATTTATGTTATAGCTGCCATGTTACTTTGAAATTTCTCAAGATTCCCCAAGTTTTAAACTAAATTTCCATCTCTCTCTCTCTCCCGCGTATCAAATTTCACGTCACGAAATACAATTAACACCATTCTCCTCACTTTCCTTCAAAACTTCAAAACCCAAAATTAATCAGATCCTTTATTACAACATTTCGAAGTAATGTTTGAAAAGAAAAATTTTCCATCTCTCTAATTATTCTTGTTTATTCGCGATGTACTAACAATTTAACTCGTTCCTGTTTATTCACACTTTGTAAAATTTGTTTCTTTATAAAATTCTTCATACCTAGCTACTATTTATTTAATTTGAAAGAAGAAGAATTTTTTATCCAAAATTTTGCATAATTTTGCCATTTCCTTTTTTTATTATAAAGTCTGATCGAATTTTAAGAAGAAACCAAGAAAGTGAAGAAATTTCTATTGAATTAGAGAGGAGTGAATTCATTTTTCGTGGCAGTTTCACTATTGACCACGTTTACTCGAGACAATATTTGCACTTAATCGTGAATCAACAGAGTCTCCCTGACGATAAACGGGGTGTATGCACTGCTCAGCTAATTACAACAAGGAGGTGGATGTGGATCGATAGACTCTGGATTATGCATCGACTTGAAATGGCCATGTTGTGGGTGAAGAGAAACCTCTAGTCAAATAGACAATAGCCAACACGACACACACATTTTGGTTCACTTAATCCATATCAATTTTTTATTCATTCATCCGCAATTGCAATCAGAAGATGACCCAAATAATTTCACACCAATCTCTCTCACTCTCTCCCTCTCCCTCACTCTAAATCTCAATCAGTTTCATTTCCATATTCCAATCAAAAATTGCGTCACTGAAAATCAAAGAAAAAATCCATCCTTTGCCATTTCTTGCCCACAAGTTAAAAAATAGTTATTCTTCTCCTCATAGTTTGAGGAAAATAAATTTCGAATAAATTGAAATCTACAAAAAAAATCTCTTGGTCAATAAATACAAAACATCGGGGTATAAATAACATCAGAATTCAAATCAAAACTTAAAATTCGATGTGAAGATTGATTTCTTCACACGGTACCCCTCAAGAATCCCCTACATTATTCATTTGTTACGAATAAGAATTCCGCTGAGTTTGATTTTCTTTTTATATTCCAAATATAAAAGAGGCAAAAAAAAGAGTGTATACACGAATCCAGCCCACATACGGGTGGAAAAAAATTACACGGATTTCACGACACGCGAGAGATATTTCCGGATATTTCGCGAATCTCGTGGGACATTACCCGGCGTTCGATTTAAATGAGCCGCTTTATCCGGGCAATGTTTCGCTCTCTATGCACGTCGAGTATTCTCTAGAGATCATCCAAACGTATACTCTCTCTTTTCCTCCACTTTTCTATCCACTATTTCTCTCTCATTCTCACACCCTCTATTTTTTTCTCTTTCTCTTTCTCTCTTCTCTCTATTTTTTTCCTTGACTGCTGAACGCATTTTAGAAGACCTATAGAAACGAATCGATTGATTCGATCAAACGCCATGCTACTGATTGTCATCCTAAAACACAATGGAACCAAATCTCCGTCTCTTTCTACTTTATCTGAATTGTCAGCAATCCTCTTTTCCCGTGTTTGTATTCTATTATCCATTCTACATTTTTAATAGAGCATTTTAAATCGTCCTAGACCCGAACTAGATCTGATTTTTTTTTTAATTAATCAATACGGGGTAAATTTAATGTGGACTTTTAGAATTGATGATTTAATCACTCAGGGAAAAATTGTGTTTGAATAAATACTCGCTCTTCATTTGAATTAGTAAAAAGAAACTAATTTGATAGTAAAAAGTCAGATACTGATCCAAATAGTATCAATTTTTATAAATAATAATAATTATTCAGTAAAAAGACTATTTTTTGCGAAAAATTAAAAAATAGCAAAGTTTTAATGTGAAATAACTCACCAATCTTCGTCGAGTAGAATTTTAATTTGAGAAAACTCACCAGTCTTCGTCGAGTAGAAGTTAATCCTAAAACCAAAAAAACAGCAATAAATATTTATTTCCTAAACTTATTAATTTATTATAAATAACTATAAAACTAAATTTTAAGATAACCAATTTCAAAAAATTATATTTTTTAGAATTGATTAAAAGCTTTTAAGATTTAAGTATTAAATAAAATTTTAATCGTTTCAGGTCCCGGGCTGAAAAAAATGTTTACTGACTAAATTTAAATTAATAAAGAGCCTAATAATTCAAGTTCGTGAAAATTAGAATTTAAAAAACTTAATTTTATTTGAGAAAGGCGCCCGGGTCCCCGAATTCGTGCATACGGCCCTGTGGACTTCTAAGAAATAGGCAGAGAGGCGTGGTCAAAAGTCGACGCTACCCGAGACGCTCAGCCCCATCCTCTCGGCGCTATGCGAGGTTTTACAGTAAAATTAACATTTTTGTAATCAATTATTAAATTAACGAAGCATTATTAATGAAATTCTATTTTTTTACTCAAGCCAAGTAAAATTTATGTCAAATAAATGTATATTCGTCCCAGATCCTAATAAATGATTTATTTCTTTCGAATAAGCGTTTTGTTTAGCAATCACAACATTTTTATTTGAACCAAATAAAACGTATTTGAGCCAAATTAAATTTATTTGTACCAAATTAAAAGTATTTGAATTAAAAAAATGTATTTGAACCAAATGAAATTTATTTCTTTGAAATAAATAATTAGGCCATGGGTCAAATTTTTCTTTCGAGAGTACAAAAAGTTACACAGGTCAAAACAAATATTCAGATAATATTTAATATTTTCAATATATATGACTTTTGTTTTCTATTGTTTAAATTACAAATAATAAATACCTTTCTTCGAACCACTTTTCCCAAGATTAGAATTCACGTGCCCAATTAAAACGAACCACTATCGCACACGATAAGATGAAAATGCTAAATTTCACTAATTGTAATCAGCAACGAGACCGTAGGAAAAAGGGGAGGGAGACTAAGGAGGTTCCCGCAGTGAATACCAGTAATATCAAGATTAATGATGGCCAATGCTAGTCGAATGAGAGTTTAGTAAGTAAATGAGCAATAGATCGCGCATGGTACAATTGTAGATATAGAATGGAGAACATTCATGAAACAGGGAATACACGTAGATGGGTCATCATGTGTATGTAATCTGCTGGTGCAGCGTGACTATTAGCCGTAAGTCAATAATAAAGCCCTTGTCCCACTCGGGCCATAATGGCACCGGTGAATTATCCTGTACTGGACGCATTGTCCTCTCCATTCGCTCATGGCAATATTATTGTCCACAAGCCCAGGGCGATCTCCTCGGACTCTGCGTTTTCGCTTATCCGCAAAATCTATCCATCTGCATCTCCCTGCCAATTAGAATTCCTCCCACCACCTTTCTGTTATACCCTTTTCTCCAACCCTAACCCAACCTTAATCATCCATACCTCGATATCAATTTTCAATATCAATTCTCAAAACAATGTTTTCCGTACAATTCAATTTTTTCTCTATCCTTCACTAATCTTGTGTATTCCTTTCATATCAATCATTCTTGATAACCAGGAATTATTTCCCGAGTGTAGTTACCAAAAATGATTCACCATATAAAAAAAAAATGATTTAATTTCAAAAAGAAAGAAAATAAAACTAACCTTTTAGACTACTAATTGTTGACACAATGAGAAACGTGTTATTCGCGCGCAAAATAAAAACGGTTTTGCACTCTCGAGTAAAGTGCAATCTCTCGAAATGAAAATTTTCACCGTCAACAGGATTTTAATTAATTTACAGAAACCCCTTTTTCCCGTTCGCTTTGTTAGCTCATGTATCAAACCGGGAAATTTTGAAATTGTCCGCTCGTAAAGTCAGGGGATTTCCAGTATGTCATTCCACTATCAATAAACACATCTATATGAAGCGAGCTCTATATCAGTATGTACATAATTTCGCATAAACTTTATCTTGTAATTACAAATAAAATGACGAAAATTAAATGACCCAAAACTGCTACTAAAAAAAATGTAAAATTAATACACAAGGTTTAAAGAGTAACCAATCCCTAACAAGAACTGTTAGGATGACACCTCATTAGGCCTACGCAAACTCTCTTGGCAGTTGCTTGGCACCTGTCATACTTCATTAGTATTCGTCGCCCTTCACACGGGGAGATTAATCCCTCTGTAATATGGAAATGTATTTTGAGTGGACAAAGAGGGAGACGAGAGGGCTAGCATGACCAATTCAGAGTAAGAGAGACAGAGAGTCGAAAACCCGTTCGCAGAACCGTATGATTGGTTTACAGATTGCCGAATGTCTATCCTTCTCTAGCCTATGTCAGCTGACCTCTGATCGTATTCAGATGAACCGGCTATTTAGCAAATCTGCCAAATCCCCCAGACCAATCATCTCCAGGTGCAAAATTTCAAGATTAAAATGATAAATCAATATCACTTTGGATATATTTTCCATTGATTAGTCATTCGGACATTGCGTTTCAGCTGCCAACACAACAAGCATTAATTCAATCAGCGACAAATTTTAACTAAAGTATACCGAAAAGCTTTTACTGAAAAGTTCTTTAAATCAAACCAAAAATAACAAACAAAAGTTCCTTCTTATTTAGAAACTTTTCGCTGTTCCAGTTCTTCTTTTCGTTTACTGCTAATCATGGGAACTAAATATTTTCTTAAAAAAGTGAAATGTATCCGATAAGAGGTTTTACAACAATTTCAAATAGAAATTCATCAAACTCCTTCGCAAACTTGAAGAAAAGAAAAGACATCCTACTATCCTGAACGCAACAACTATTCATTCAACTATCCAAAACTAAAGCAAGTATTTACGCACGCGCGATATATATAGGCATATATTTTCAAACTTCCCTCTAAACTACAAACTGTTAACTCTCCCTACCCTTTAGCTCTACATATCAATTTTCGAAATTTCACCCATAAACACCAAAGTTTCAAAACAAAGTATTCCTAAAGCAAGAAACCACAACTTTATCGTATAATGCAAGAGAAATTTTCGAACAGTGAAAATTCCATTCCGTGACAAAAGATTCAAACCCAAAAACAAATAGAATTCAATCCAAATTGAATCAACTGAATTCTGCCTAATTTTTCCAGTTACTGTAAATTAAGCCAGAAGCAAAAAGTCACTTACTAATTGTTACTTGAAACAACGATTTCTAACTGATTCCAATTTAGAGAGTGGAAGGAAAAAGTTAAAATCTACTTTAAATCTTTCTGTTCCTTCTGATAACGAATCTGATAATTGTTTCATAACATTAAAAATGGGTCCAACATGTCGTTCGAAGAAAGATGAAAAATGCCCTAGGATCACAATGTAAATAACTTTTTGACAATAACGGAATTTACATTATTATTATAACCCACAGTTCTTAGTTGTCACCTTCACTAAAATACAAAAAAAAATCCTTAATAGTAAATACTGAATACTGTACTGAATAGTAAATACTTTATAGTAAAAAAATGCTACTTGTTAAAAAAAACGAACCGAACTTCAATCTACACCACCCTTGAGTTGCCACTATAATCCGTTGAAGCATAAAAAGATAAAATATTTCAAAAAATAAATCAGTCCTCATTCCTAAACGAAAAAAGGGAGTAAAGGTTTGTGGGAGCAAGTAAAATTTCTCCTCCATGCCCCAGTGCGGTTGAATGTGGCTTCTGAAATCACACGGTATGAAATCACAATATCGTTCGGGGATAACAACTCGAAAACTTTTTCACTCCCCTTCAAATGGCGAACGTGGGAAAGAGAGAGAAAGAGAGTTAAGAGGGAATGGTTGGAGGTTACGAGTTACGAGACCAAAAAAACGAAAAATAAAAAAAAATGCTAGAAGGGATTTTGGAAGTTTCGGTAGTGGTGGAAAGGGGGGAGGGGCTGAATATACTTTGGGATGAGTACCCCCAAACCAAAGCTAGGTGAAATATGTCGCGATTTACACGGGAGATTGGCGTCATTGGCGCCAGGGGACCAAGCCCATTGCATCTCTCCTTTCTCTCGTTCTCTCTCTTTCTCTCCCTCTCACTCTCTTTCCCTCGTTTGCTCCCTTTCTCTCTCCCCCAATTTCCTGTTGATTTCTCTCTCTCTCTCTCTCTCTCTACCTCTTTATCCCTCGCGGGCCAAAGTGTTGGGATCAAAAAAGCATTTGCAAAATCCGCCGCGCCTGTAGAGGTGACCAATGCAAAATCGAAACCACTGTCGACACGCAGTTGCTTCTACATTCAAAGCGATTGTACGTGCTCGATATTTAGATATCGGATTTTGGTTGGTGCTTCACACCCCCGAACCAATTATTTTTAACACAAGTGGATTTTACGTTTTTTTCAGTTCTTCTGGGGTTTTTTTTACAGAGGATTTTATCGGATTTAGTAACGGTATCTACAATGGAGTGCAAAGTGGCAAGATTTTATCGGATATTGTGGAAAAAAGACTCCTGTCGCGTTGCCACTCAAAAACTTTCTTCTCCCGTGCGACGATTATCGCCTACTGTTGGCGCACTTGAATTCTTTTTTTAAATCACATTTTACTTTACTCTTTAGTTTAATAACATTTTCTACAATAATTGTCATACCGAAGTATATGATTTTCTATTTTCTGCGTCTAAATGTTCTTTTTTACAATTGTTTGCAACTGACTTTTAGAATCAATTTAAGATCGTTATCAAATCTAAATATTTAAATTATTATTATTATTAACTATAATAATCGTCGTATTCAGTCATTCATTCTGTCTAGTCTGTCCACACCTGAAGTTAGTCATGATTACGCCTTTTGACTTTTTAAATTTAATAATAGGTATTTATTTATTTTATTTAGAAATATTATTTTTATTTTTCAAATAATACAAAAATATTTTTATTAATCTACAAAAATTATTAATGTTGTTTTTCAATATTTCTCTTCTTTCCAGAAAGATTGGCACTTTGTAACAAACATTTTAGGACTTAGCAATTAATATTTTCATTTTTTCTAAAAAAAAATTAAAAAACAGTTGGAAAATTAAAATTAGAAAATATTTTGCACATTTTCAGCTTCTCAACGACAATTTATAAACAAAGTTCAAGTTTTAAGTAGAAAATTCGTTTTTTACAAAATAACATAAAATTTTAATTTCATCATTTGAAATTCAAAAAAGAAATAACAGTGGAAGATTTAGAAACTTGCGAATCAAGAGATTCGCAGGAGAAATTCGATGGAGGGGTCATTCGATTATTTCCCGCCATTAAAAGGGTACTTGAACCCTCTTGAGTGTCCTCCACCTTAGAAAGTTTCGACATGAGTTTTACATTTCTTCGCCAGCAAGAAACGAGCAGAGGGCGAGAAAGATCTCTTCCTTGCATTTCTCGTTTCTGAGATCGAGCCTCGTCTCTCGCCCCCTTTTTTTCTCTCTCTCACTTTTTTTTTCTTTTTTTTGATGCCGTCGAGGACGACGTCCTGCCCTATTGGTATTCCATGTGGGTGCGCCAATATTGCGTTACCAGTACGCGTTCTGCAACTCAACCCAACCGAGCGCCGTCGACGTTTGTAAGTCATACCACGACCTTTTCGCGTCGCTTTTAATTCACACGTTTAAAATTAATGATTGAACCACCCTAATTGAGTCGCGTTTGTCGTTTGTTTCAACCCGAAACGATTCCGCCACTTTTCTTTAACGAGTTAATTATTTTCTTTCCCCCTTTTTTTCCGCCCTGTTGCGCACACCCTGGAATATGTCTTGAATTTAACATATTCGATTAATCGAATTAAAAACGTACTTCTTTTTTATTCGATTAACTTTAGGAGTTTTTTTGTATATTAAAAGTACTATTTTTGTAAGTGTATTAAAATTGTTTGGGATATTTTTGAAAAACCCGTTTTTTAGAGATTTTAATTTGAAGTGGAGTGGGGATAGCGCTTTTGATTAAATATAGTAAATAAAACCGTTTTGAAGTGGGGATAGCGTTAAACTGTTTCTTCTCCATAGTGATTTTAATTTTATGTGTTCACTAGAGTCTTAAATCCTAAAAATTTGAAAAAGATCATTTTTTTCTTGATGAGATTTTCTTAGTTAAGACTTTCGTCAAATAGGGATCGATACCTTAGCTGTAAATTAGAGACGAAATGCGCCGAAGCTGAGAGCTCTGAGATTCCTCTCAACTGGCTCAGAGACAGGGAAATTCCTCTTCTCTCACTCCTCTTTCCCCGCAAAACTTGGAGTGTAGAATCAAGTGTTTGAGATTATGACGAAGGCTTCGGTCACGTATTTCATTAAGCGTCACGGCTTCGTTGAGGACGAGAGGGGGGGAAGGGGAGAGAGTGTGGCTGAAGGGGCGCAAGACGCAGGGCATCCGCGAAATATGTTTGCTTTGCATTATATCCCTCACTATGATCCTGTTATAATTACGAATGTCCTTCTTGTTGTCATTTTCAAACAATCCCATTTTAATCTTGAAAGTCTCCTCCTCCTCCTCCTTTTCTCCGCGCACTACATATTCCCTGACACATTTCACAAAGAGAAAGGAGGAATCAAACTAAATATTTGTTTGGGTGATAAATTAAGTTTGAAAAATAGATAATTTCGGTAAATATTATATAAGTTGTTTCTAAAGCTTCTGGTTTTTATTAATTGATTTCTTGAATCAAATAAATTTTTTCCCAGTGTAAAGAATGTCTGGGTAATTAATCTTGAGTTTAGCAATATCTAAAGGGTTAACTGTACATGACATCAAGATTAATTTTCAAGAAACAACCCCCTGAAGGAAATAGGAAGTGTGAGAACTGGAAGATTGGCTTTGTTTGTGCCTAATATATTCATAGGTATCGTGTCTTTCTGGAATCAAAGAACCGTTTCCTTTACTCTATATACCTTCGTCCCTTCGTGTGTACCCCCATTGAGAAGCTGTGGTTAAGGGTTGTTTCATCGAGTTTAACTATCGGCTCGGGCGTTGCAGCGATCCTCGAGTTTCGACGAAGCTCTATCGGGGGGTGCAAATCAAGTGGCTTGCCATTCCCATGTGTTAAACAGAGATAGAGGACTCGGAATTTTCAACTCAACAAGCCGTGTGCAATTCGTCTCAGAGGGATAAAATGTTAGCTAGGCAAATTGTTTGATGTGTCAGTCAATTTATTTCTATATAAGGGTGATTAAACCACGATGGGAAAAAAATTTAAATAACGATAAATCAAGAGATGTACACACACACATATATATATATACAAACTTTTTTTACGTCAAAAAAAAATGTTAAACAAATTAGATGCAGTATTTATATCAGAAGGAAATAACTTTTTTTCTGTTTGCGAGAAAATATTTTAACTCGATATTTTTTCCCTTTGAGGGAAATGGAAAAAAATAGTAAATCGCGTGTGTAGAGAAAGTGATGATACCACAGGCCAAATAAGATTGAAATCTTTGCGGACGAGGATTCAATGAGGACAAGATGGAAAAGGAGATGAAAGCCCGAGAGCATCGAGGATGAGTCCGTGGTTTCAGGGTTTCGGGAGGGGAGGTGAAAGGCAAATGCAGAAGGGAGATGAGTGAGAACCAAGTAGTTTGTTCAAGGGAAAGGGAAATAAGAAGTCCAGTCCTTTTTCCCTGATATGGTAATTCCAATCTGTCGTTGGCATTTCAAATGGGGTGTTTCCTATTCTATAGAGGACACAAGGCTTTTTTACTATAGTCATCGATTTTACCGCACTTTTACTCCAATAGTTTTCCCTATTCTCATTTTTATTTATATTTAACGTTTTCTTTTTTGTTCCCAATTGAATTAAGAAAACGAAATAATTATATTTACGTTATTTTAAATAAGAAAAAATTACAAAATTTTTTCCAACAAAATTTAATGGAAAAAACTAATTACTTTTTTACAGACGGAAATCTGCTCGAGCGCTCTTACAGATGTCATCCATGCCGTAATCAATGGAACAGACGGTTGCCTCTTCTGTCTAGGACACGCCGGTCTCGGTAAGTTTCGCATAAATCGAAAAACTTGTACTAAATCCCTCAAAACAATCACTAACTTGTAATAAATCTCTTAAAACAAGCAAAACAATCAAAACAAAAAAACAAACTTGCATAATAAAAAAATAACCAATTTAAATAATTTAACCCCTCCTCCAAAAGCAATTCTTTCAAATAATAATAATAAGATAATCCACCGTCAAATAATAGGAATCGTATCAGCTTTATGGGAACAGAAGCGAAAGAAAATTGTGTCAACGCTGCTTTGCAATTTTCCTTACGATTCAATCGTCCAACTTCATTGAATCTAAAAGGTTTGATTTCAGTAGGAAGCTCTTAATGGCATGTCAGCAAAGCGAGGACGAAAGTCGGTTTGAAAAAGATTCTTTTCATGTTTATAAAGAGAATACAAAATCGAAAGAGAGAGGAACCGATGAAAAGTAATAAAAAAAATAAATAAAAAACAAGTAGAAAAAAATAAATGAAGAGATAAAAATGGAAATATTGCCTAGAAAAGTAGAGCAAACGATAAGTTTTTCTCCCAGACATTTCTCAATTGAAGCTCTCTTCATAATGAGGAAGATCTTTAAGAATGCGAGATATAGATTTCTAGCTCTCTCTCTTTCTCTCTCGGCTATTTTCTAGAAAAAAAAGAAAAAAAAATCTGACAGTGAGGGTGAAAAAGCCATTGTTTAAAATGATCCCTCTTTGCATAAAAATACGCATAAACTGACTTTTCACACTTAGTTTACATGAAACTTTTCCCGTCCACCCATAAACAGGATTCTTTACACTCAAGTAAAAATATTCACATTTTTTCTGTATTCAAAATTCGCTTTTTGTTGTTAGGGAAAATCAGGGTTGTTACAAACGCTTTATTATTCCCTAACTTATCCCTGAATTCCAGGCAAAATATTAACTTTTTCTTTGACCTTCGAGAAAATTCAGATCCTCTGTAAAAATTATTGAATAGTAAAAAAAAATTATTTTCAATTTTTGAAAATGTTTTCCTAAATTCCCTGACCAGTGTGAACGCTGGGAAAAATTCGCATCCTCTTCAAATAAAATTTTTAGGCTCCAATTATTCTACGTATATCAAATCGAGTTCGACTGGTTTCTTTTCGCTCAAATAAATTATTCAAAAACTAAACAAAATTTAAAAGAAATCAAAGAGAGAAAGATGATTTTGAAATCGAGATTTTCGAACAAAAAAAAAAATATATTTGTGATATGAATTCGATTTGAAAATAAAAATCTTTTTTGCGCACTAAGTAAGTGCGGGGAGCATGTTCCGATAGCATAATTTACTTTCCCTCCGGTTCATTTCTATTTCAGGGTTTCCTTCTTCTTGTACCTTTCTCGCTTCTCTTCGCTTTCCATCTTCCAACTGGCTCTGACGACAACGTCGTCCTTTGCCTCTCCCCCGTGTAATCATGCATTTGCATGCAAACTCGATATCACTACTTAAAATGTAAAACAACTCCGTGTCTCTCTGTGTATTCCTTCGTCCGCCCGCGCGCAAACTAAGAAAGAAAAGGGAGCGATAAAGCCTCCCTTTGGAAACTTCCACTAAAAAACGAGAAACAGAGAAAGAGTGAAGAAGCAAAAAAAACTGCAAACGCTCGCAAAAACCTCTAAATAAAATTTCTACCACTATACTTCACCCTGCCCCCCATTCGAAACATACGGAATCATAAAAAAATTTACCTTCAATTTTTTCAAAAAAAAAAATTGTATTTTATTTTAAAAAATGGAATAAAACATTTTAATGTTTATATTCACATTTTTGAGTAATTTTGTAGATTTATTAATAACGTCTGTATATAATTGTATATTAAAACAATTTTTCAAACTGTTGGAAAATATATTAAAATTTTCATTAAGTTACATTATGAATTAAAAAAAATGTTTGTAATTGTATTTAATTTATAATATTTCTACAATTATTATTATTATACTATAATAATTAGTCTATAAATTAGAATTAGTAAAAATAAAATGATTTTTAATCTTATAACAAAAGAAATTCTAATAATGTTTATTTAAAAAATAAAAAAAATTATATTTTTTGAATGTCAAAAAAATCATTCTCGAAGGTAAATTTTTTTTATGAGACAAAATTGCTTCACGGAAAAAAACCTTTAACTGAAACAGCGATTATTTTCGCTGGAATAGCGAAAGTATTCTTTGTAATTTACGTAATTTTATTTATATTTAATTATAAATTTTATTCGTTTTAATAACTAAAAATTTCGCTAATGTAGTGAATTTTATAGTTGTTACAGGTGAAATTTTTTTTCATGTTAAACATTTAAATTAGTGACCAACTTTTTGCCTTTGAATTAGTAAATTTTACTAATACGTAAGAATTAGTAAATTTCACTAATACGTAATAATTAAATAAATAGTAATTACTACACTGAAAGATAATGTATATGAAATTTTCTTTCAGTGCATACGTAATAATTAAATAATTCATAATTACTAATAAGTACTAATTCCTGCTAATTTTTTTACTCTCTAAATCTGAGTTAGTTAATAATAACTTATTATTAATAAAATCGTGGTTGACTTTTTGCTTCAGCATAATTAGTAAAAAAATCTAATTGTTAGTATGTAATTACTAATTATTAGTAAAGAAGTAAGTAAAAAAATAGTCAAATTTCGCTAATTAAATTGATTACTACACAGTTATTTTTACTGTGAATTCATTTAAAGTAAATTTAACTAATAATTAGTCATTATTAACTATTTCATTAGTAAAATATTACTATTTGAATAAGTGACTACCTTTGTGCTATCAAATAAGTTATTTTTAACGAATTCAAATTTAGAGAGTAGTAAAATTTACTAATTCAAAAGCAAACGCCCTGTGACTAATCCAAATTAGTAAACCTTCTTACTAATTAAAATTAAGAGAAGTTCTCAGAACCAACTAAACTTTTTATTTGATTCAAATAAATTTTATTTGGTTTAAATAAAATTTTATTGGACCCAAATATGTGTTTTATTTATGTGGAATAAAAATTTTATTTTAAACAAATAAAAAGGCCAGTTATACAAATAACTTTTTCTGAGTCAAATATACGTTTACTGAAGTTAAATAAAATATATTTGGTTCAAATAATATTTTTCTCTGGGTGTATATATTATTAAATAATAAGTGAAGAAAGAAATATTTTTTATTCTTCATTTTTAAGATACAGTTCCTTTTTATTTTTCTACACGGCACATATTGATTTAGAAGATATGCACACGAAAGTTTTTCGATTCACTTTTTTTTTCTCCATCTTCTATTTCCGGGAAGCGTAGAGGGGGAGGGGCATTATTTACGGGCACAATCATCTGGCGTTTTCAAGCTGACACGCACACATTCGGGAGGAATCGTGTTCGCGCGTACACATTTGCGGAAATTCATAGGACGAACTGGAGAATTTACACGTTTTACGAAGGGGGTGTGGTGGGAAGGGGCAGCAGGGTTGCGACACCGTACCTAGGAGCACGCGTTGACAGACAGAGGACAATGAGTGCAATGAGCTTATGAATTTTCCGAGTCGCGTTCGTTGCTTATAATCCAGAGAGGACGACGTGCAAATGCGCATAGCTCGCTCCATTTGTTTAATTTTTTTTTGTTTTGCTTTGTTTTGTTTCATCGCTTTGTACATTTTTTGTTTTAGGATTTATTTTTTTAAATGCCAACATATTTCGTATTGTGAAAAATGTTTCGTAATTTATTTATATTCATAGAATTCATCAGGCGACAATATTTGAAAAGTGATATGTTTTGGAGTTTTTTTATTATTCGTTAGAATTTACTGGGAGGGAAAAAAAATTTCTACAGGACTTGAATTGGTTTTTTTAAAAATGTTTTTTAAATGTCTTCTTTAAATTAATTAGTTTTAATCATTTTTGACAATCCTTTGAAAATTTATTTGTTGAAAATTTATTTTCAATCGAATTTAAGGAATTGAGAGTATTCAGAAGTTTCAGTAGGAACTGAGTGTTACACAATTCTGGAGAATAGAAAAATTTATTTCAACTTTCAAGTAATTTTTAATTTATCCGCCATTCAGGGGAGAATAGAATTTTTTTAATTATGTCAAAGGCTAATTTAATATTGAAAACATCGTGCGCTTGATTCGAGCAAGTGGCTTTGGAGTTTATTAACGGAAAATAGGTGTATTGTGGGATGCGATTAAGGGAATATATCGACAGGGATTTAGCTTGGTGGCGGTGCATAAATCCGAGGGCGTTTATTGCTAATGTCTCTTTTGTTCGCGTGCAGTCGCGGGATAAATTATGCGATACAAAAGGAACGACGACGACGACGACGACGATGATGACGACGATCTTGCGCTCTCTCGCTCGCTGACACGTTTACAGGTGCGGACCAACAGTCCGCACTGTCGGATTTATCTCGTCCCGTAAAGTCACGAAAGCCAAAAAGCGAAAGGTTTTGCAAAACCAAAGCGAGGGCTGGCGGGGGAGAATTCGGTACAGTAAGAGGGGCTTGTTCGCTGGGGTAATTAGCAACGCGCTTGCAAAGTACAAACGAGCGTATTGTCACGCTTGTGTGTGAGACACTCTCGTTTCCTTTTCAGATTTTCTATCTGACAAATCCCGTTGCTTTGAAAATCTACCTCTTTGACACACTATTCCTGATGTGGATGGTTTCAAAAAAAAGAAGAAGAAGCCTTTACTACTGACAACAAAAAAAATAGGCTCTACTTTCAAGATTACAAACCTTTGTTTGATTGCCGTCATCCTTTTTCTCAAACTATAAAAGCTTCACTATTTAAAAAACAAAGTATCAACTATTTATAGGTAGATGAGAAAAAAAAAGTTAATTTGCAAAAGGGGGAAAAATATTGAACATGAAAAATCTATTTCGTAGACATTGCGGTTTTTGGTAAACATAATGTCGGGGAAGCGACATTTTAGAAGGGAGAAGGGTAAATTTGCTACACGCATCGTAGAACCAACTACCCTTTCGATCGAGTCACTATATGCATGTAGCGATAATCGAAAACACATGTCAAAATAACAAAACTCTTCACAAATTTTTCACACTAAATTAACGATTTTAATAATTCCCCAAATACGATACACTCTTTTATCATGTGCCCAAAATAATTTGTAATGTTCCAAACCTGAATATCTCGATCAATCCAAAACTTTCAACTACTTTTTTTATTTTTTACCAAAGTAAAAATTCTCGATGTTACAAGGAGTCACATTTTAATGTATTCACCTTTCTTAGTGCGAAGATTAATAATTAAAATTTTTATTAGTTAATTTAAAAAAATACACACTTCTAATTTTTTAATAAAATTCAATTTCCCAGTTTTTTAAAAATTTTGAAAAATAAGATTGTTCAATTCTGTTATTTCAAGATAATTTTATTTTTATAAACAAATAATTGAAAATTTTTGATGTAATTGAAATTTCTTTACATTCTGTTAAAAATAATTTACTTCTTATTATGTTTGATACAATTTTAATCAAATTCGTCGAAAAATGCAATTATTTTTAAACATTTGATTAAATTTTGCCTACAGAATTCAATTATTTCAATTATTTTTATAAATAGCAAAATTTTTCCGATTTACTAAATTCTTTTGAATATTATTTTTGAAAAATATTCTTCACAAGAATTCAATTATTTTCATAAATTTCCATAAAATTAAAAAAACAATTCAATTCTTTTCAAAAATAATAAAATTCTCCACAGAAATTCAATTATGTTAACATTTTTTTTGAAATTCTCCGAAATTTCAATTATTTTTCTAAATAATTAAATTGTTCTCTACAATTTTTTTAGTGGAATAGTGCGAAACCTGCACAAATAAAAATATAAAAAAAATCACAAGGAGAATTAATAATTTCACTTCTATTTAAAATCATAACCATTGTATCAAATCAAATATCAAATCTGAGCAAACAAATTAGAAGTATATATACACAGAAGTCGTGATTCAGTTTTGCAAAGAGAACTTTCAAGTATAAATGGAGAACTTTTGTCATTGGTTGCGGTTCATTTGAAACTGACCCGCGGCGATGACGCAGCCCTTTTCCAGTTTTCTAATTAAATAATAACATAATTCAACGTCTTACACTGCGAAAATTAAATATCGCTTAAGATTCAACGTCTGTTCCCGGCTTTTCCATTATTTCTGTTATGCTACCCTCGACCACCTCTCTGATTCCACCTCGTTTCCTTTACTTTCCATTTCTCTTTGTTTTACGATATTAATAAAGTCACCCACGAGGGCCCCCCTTTGTCTCGTTATCAATTTTCTGTGTTTAGACTTTCAAGTTCCCGATGAGAAAAAAGAATACCACTCAATTTTTTTCTAGAATTAGACAAACAATTTATCTACAAAAATATAGTAAGCAAGATTTTCATCCTAGAGTAAAGTTTACTGTAAATTTTTCCTCCGATGCATAAAAAACGAAAAATATATTTTTTTAAAATTCTTTTATTGCATAATTTGTAAATGTAAAATGGAAAAAATTTGTAGAAAAAGTATTTGTAAAAATCTACCACCACTTTCCATACTAGTAACGAGATTAAAAATTCTCTCTCTAACACAAAATAGAGTAAAACACGCAAACAAAAAAAAAATAATTTTTTGTCATCAAACAAGAGGGTTTTTGGAAAATTTATTCTTTTATCATATAATTTTCGACGCAATGTTGAACTTTACCATAAAACCTGTTGTTCTAGCATTGATGATATATCGTTTCATTGTCGCATTCCTGTTTGAAATCTCGTTTATCACTCGAAACCATTGTGGTCCAAAATACCAATGTTATCCCACGGGTTTGTATCTACTTTATAGTCTAGCAAACTGTAAACAAATTAATCGTCCAGCATACCACAAATCAAATATTGTCATAATTCCATCAATTCCCCGAATTCTAACGAATAGTTGCGCTCGGTTGTTTTTCGAATTAACTTTGTTTTAATTTACTTCACTTTTCTTTTTTTCTTTACTGTACTATTCTTTACTTTGCTTTTCTTTACTTTTCTTCACTTTTCTTTGTTTTCCTATGTTTAACATGTTTTTACCTTCCTTTGCATTTCCCCGCATATTTTTACCTTTCTTTATTATAAATCGTGTCAAAAATGTAAAAAGAAATAATTAACATAATGCATTTTTTGTTTCAGGAAAAACACACACAATGCTGGGTACTTCCGAGGCAGGCCACACCTTAGGTGCAATTCCATGTGCAATAACTTGGCTTTTTCGCGGTATTTCCGAACAGCGACAAAGGACAGGTGCTAGATTTAGTGTACGAGTAAGTTGCGTCGAATTGACAGCTGGACAACAACAATTAAAAGATTTGTTAGCAGCCTACGCGAATGGTAAATATCTCAAAACGAATTAAAAAAAATTTTTTTGTATACTCTTCTTCAATCTAAAAATTCGTAATTTAAACATAAAGAATCAATAACCACTACAACTCTTCTGTACTTTGCGCCTACTTTTTTTTCTCTCTCTTTCTCGTAAAAGATACTTGAAATTGGCTTTGAAAATTATTTACCCTGAATGCGAGTTATTGACTTTTTTGATCTAAAGAGAAAGAAAGCGAGCTTTGATGTGAAAACCCCTTCTTTAGAGGCACTTGTTCCTGACTATATTTGTACTCGACTGCCACTAAGAGACTTAAGGGTCCTATGGAGAAGGTTGTGCAATAGCATGCAGATTGTACAACGTACTAGACGAACTTTACGTCCCCCTTTTGCTTCTAGGATGACTACAACATTGGTACGCTTAACGGTTATAAGCGCAAATACGACACTTTCCCACAATTAATTTCGTGCCTCGAATAATACTGACTGGTATAATCGTTTGGATTAATTAGAACTTGCGGTTATTAGTGAAATGTGTCGTCGCCCCATACAACTGTTAAAGACGAACAAAAGTCGTTTTCATAATTCCCTAAAGTCTAAAAATAGCCATTTCTCATTCCACATAAGAATTATTTTCCTACTCCAAAGAAAAAAAATTCATTCTTGAAACTAAAATTTTGGTAATATTTCTTGTATTCATGAATTTATTTAGCGATGCAGAAAATTATCCATAGTGTCCCTTATGTCGAATGATTCTTTATTAGTCTACACAGTATCCTTTTTCTGTTTCAAAATGCAAAAAAGCGAGGGAAGATAATAAAAGTAAAATAAAAATGCAGGACAATAATCCCGAATCTCAATTTTACGGATCACCTGGTCAACTCGACGGTCCGTGAAAAGCTCGCAAAACCAAATTGCGGCTGATATAGGAAAGCATACGGAATTTCAACGGATTCCTGCCCAAATAACTGTCTCGAAAAGAGGACACTCTGGTCGTCGCTCTTTCGAATATTTGCTCATCGACAATCTAAAATTTCATATCCCCTCAAGTGAAGAAAAAATTAAATCATGTCCCAAAAAAATTCTTTTCAAAACTGTTATTCTACTTCTACATTGTACTTTAAATACCTACACTTTACTTTGTATTCCATTGTACAATTTCCACAATCGCAACTTGGCATTTATGAGCGTTCAGGAAGAAAATCGTGGACGACATTTTCCCCCTCGCGACGAACCCGAAACTAATTAAAGGGCGATGCAATTAATTTTCCAGCTTATTAAATAATTAACTCGTGTCTTGAGAATCGTCCCGCACTCTCGTTGAAAATCTCACTCTCACTCTCTCTGTCTCTCTCTTTCTCTTTCCTCTTCTCTTCTCACTAACACTATACACCACCGATTCCAAACGAACACGAAGGAACTTCAAGTCCCAGGATTTATAAAGTGTCTTCTGCTTTCCCTTGAGAAACTAAAGTTGTTAATCCTACCAGTAATTATTTAAAGTTTTCACCGTCCGGATTTCTAGAATGGCTCCATGGAAGAAAAGGACTTTTTGACTATAAACCAGATAATCCCTTATTGTCGAACCTGGCTTTTGAATATTCACGTCTTCTCTTTATCCTAAAGCTTCTCCAAACACTAAGTCTTCGTTAATTGATTTTTCTACACGATTTATAAACCTCAAGAAATTTATATTAAAATTTCTCCAAAAGTTATTTCACAATATTGACAATAAATTTCATTAAACATTGTACTAAGAAAAAATTAAAAATTCCAAAGCTCGAACTATAGTGAAAGTATTTAAATATGCGGACTTTACGGGAGCAAAAGTTAAACTAAAATTCTTCTCTAAATCAATTATTTTTAATAATTTATAATTTTCGAAATAATTCTTTTTGAAAATCAAAATTTACGAATACAGACAAAAATGGGAGGCAAATTTTTTTTGTTCCATTTTCATGCGTTAAATACCCGGAAGAAAAATTTAATTCTCATGTTCTGTGACCAGAATATAATAAATATAATGGATCTGCTTGTGTGGATTATCATAAGGGAAGAATTTCTCTTACTGGCATACTTCACATTTTTCTTTATCCTCCAGGGTGTGCATAATAATTCTCGCGTGTGCTCATGTCTCTCTCACTATACGGTTATTGTTTTACATTCTTGTTCCATTCGCGTGAGAGTGCAAAATAAAACATCATCGCTCGTGCGCGCTGCTTTTAACGGATTCCAAAAATGGGAAAAAGAAAAACGCACGAATACAAGAAAAAACACTCTAACACGTTTTCTTGTATTTGCATTTATTCCGTACAGACAACACGAATATACATGACAGAATGACAGGGCGAAATGTTTTGTTATTTTTTTTCACATTCTGATTATATTTTATAGTAAACTCATTAAAACACTAAGTAAATACTTTCGTCTATTACCGATTTTTTTAAACGAATGTAGAAAATATTAATTTTTTCTTACTTTGATGCAATTTGGAATTTTTAGAAAAACAATGAACTTGTAAGTATAATCTTAGAAAAAGAAAGAAAAAACCTGTGTGAAATATATTCGCACTGGAGTGACAATAGAAGATTTAATAAAATCGACTCCTCGACGACGCAATAGGTTTAAATCTTATGAAAGTCAGGTTGCGGGTATAAAGGAGACGCGCTTACATCTATAATACAATTGTATTTCTATTCTTAAATTTTTGAGGGAAATTTTCTCTTTTATTTTCCAAAGTATACGTTTGATAACGGCTGCTTCTCTTTCTTACTTGGAGAGAAGTCACAGATGCCGGTAATATTACTTCCTCTTGTCCCCTTTATGGATATTGCCACACAGTCGTAGTAACACGCACTCTGCCATTTAAGACCACACGCAGGGAATGCCACTCCGCAAAAGTGGGTAGAAAAGCTACTTGGCGAAAATATTGGCCTTGTCTTTCACATTTTATGTCCTATCACAATTTTTATTAAGTGCAATTCTTTTCGAAAAAAACACCACAGTCACACATACCATTAAATGACAAAACCATTAACGAATAATGCAATTTCGATTATGATTTTATTTTTCAAAATAAAACCCATTTATATTTAAATTTTTCCTTAAATTGGGTCCTACGTAATTCAAATCAAATGAAAAATAATATTTCGATAAAGAAAAAAGAAGAAAATTGTAAAAGACAATTTTATTTTTCCTCTACTTGGAGGAGTTCTTTTCCCAGGATCTTTACTGAACATTTTTTGTAAACTTTTACGAGCAACGTTACGCATCCACTTCACGGGAGCAATTAAAGAAACCATCATAAGAGGGACGACTCTTCTCTACTTTTGTTCTGCGCTTTACTTTTATTCGAAATTGTTGGAAGATCATGGCGTAGGGTCGGGTTTTCACCCTTCTTTAATTATATATATAGTTCCTCTACACAAAGCTTTTAAAAATTATTACCATTAGATCTTCTTTTATGTTAATTTAAACTTTTCCCCAAAAATTCGAAAATTTATACCCAACTTATAATTTCTTAGTTCTTGTGAATAAATAGTCTTTACTTACTTTATAGTAACTTTATCAAAATTTCGATTAAAAAAGAGGAAAATATTAAAAACAAGATTTTTTTTCATATGGAATTTAATCTGTTAATATTTTATTTATATCAAAATCGGCCACATGTGCGAACGTGCTCTATAAAAGTAAATATCTTCGTGTCTGACTTTTACGACAAGATTACCTGTGCATCACGAGTAGCGTTTATTAGGTATACGCTTTTATACTGATGACTATTTACAACAAGATTCCACATTACGTTGATTACACCGATCGCTCGTTTCTTACGGGTTATAACGGATAACCGTATCTTTCTACATTTTATCACCCCCTCCCTCCATTCGACTCTATATACCTATTTCAAAGAAAAAAGGACATTAAAGTTAAAGAGAACGCGTCGTCGACCGATTTACGATCTCGATCTTTACTTATTCCTCAAGGGGAAAACGATCATAAGAGAATGAACTTTAAATTGCAACCCTTCAGCGTTCTTATTAAACTTTACGTTTAATACGGTCTCCAAAATTTACTGAAGCTAATTTCCCGGCAAATATTGTCAATTCTTTAATTCTTTCTCTAACAATATGATTAAATATACACTCAAAAAAATTCCCTAATACATTTATTTAATTAGTTCTTTAATTTTAGTACTATTCGAAAACATAAAAAAGTCAAATTAGTAAACATTTCTACAAATTTAGAGAGTGCTTTAGATTAATATTCAGAAATAGCTTTTGAATTTTCGTAAAACTTTAACATGTAGTTTGAAAGAAAGTATATTCTATTGACTAACATTGAAGAGATGAAATGATTTTGAAACTTTTCTTTTCTTTCAGATTCCGAGCAATCACCGGCTGTATATTTAAGGGATGATCCTCTTTTCGGGACTTTGCAACTTCAACAGCACAGCGAACTTCGTGCTCCGACTGCTGAACGAGCAGCTTTTTATCTCGACGCCGCTGTTGCTGGTCGTCAACGAGAAGGCGATACTCACATGCTTTATACCCTTCACGTCTACCAGTATAGTGTCGCCGGAAAAGGGGGAGGTAATAATTTACCCAACAAAACTCGCACAAATAGCAGACCTTCCTCTTTAAAAAAACAAAAAATACTAAAATACTACTTTTTTATAATTTTTTAAAATTTTCTCTTCGCAGTCGCTGGTGGTCGAAGCAGACTACACCTAATGGACCTAGGAAACTCGGATCGAGGAAAATCATCAGGCGGAATTCCACTCTCAGGCCTAGGCAACATTCTCATAGCGATTTTTAACGGTCAAAAGCATCTGCCCTACAAGGAGCACAAATTAACCCAACTCCTCAAAGAATGCCTGGGATCCTTAACCTGTCACGCGGCAATGATCGCCCACGTCTCTCCGAATTCCCAACAATACAGCGAAACCCTCACCACAGTTCAACTAGCCTCACGAATTCATCGAATGCGACGGAGAAAAATCAAGTTCATCGGCAACAATGTTCAGGGGACCGGAAGTGGTGGCAGTTCCGGTGAGGAAGCTGCCCGCCAAAACAGCGAATGCGATCCCAGCTCAAGTGACCTCTCAGCCGACACTGTCATCTACGTGGGACCAAGCACAGACGACGCAACTGACGGCGAACACCCACCAGTCTACATCCCAAGTCTCAATTCCGGTGACAATCGATGCGCAATGGGTCGCGTTCTCCGCGGATCAGCTGCCGAAAGGCCCAATAAAATAGCCGAGGAACGAAGTCCAGCCCACAAGGCAACAAAGGCAGTGAAAGCTCTCACCCAAACAGCCTCGAAGCAAACCTCACCAGCCCACAGTATTACCCCCAAAGCGAGTCCAGCGCGAAAGATCAACAATTCCACGAAAGCAATCTCAAAAACCGCCGACTCTCCAAATAGTAAAATTCCCGTCGCTGTCACAACCGACGAACAATGGATCGACGGACCCAGAATCTCCAAGTCCAAAGTAGCCGAAGCCAGGCACTTACTAAAGGACTCCCATCATCACAAGCGCGAAACATGGATCGACGGTCCCATGCAATTAACAGCATCAGTTCATCAACAACATTCCGGCTACGGTTTCATGGACAGCCACAAGAAAAGTATGATCAGAAAGTGGGTCGAGAATCAATCGTCCCAAATTCAGCGAACTAAATACAATTCCCGAGGTCATTCCAAACCCGGTCAATCGTCTCAATTTAAGGAGGTATCAAAAAATATCGACGACGACGAAACTTCTCTATCGACCGTCGAGAGCGAAAGTCTCAAAGCAAGTGAAATTGAAGATATCACTGAAAAATTGGGAGCCAAATTAAATCTTCTCAATGTTAAATCCAATACTGATTCTGGACTCGATTTGACTGCGAGTCCAATACTAGATAATTCTCTCGGTAGAAGTAAACTCGACGTTCATGAGGATGAAGATGACGACGAGGAGATTGTCGTCCCTCCACCATTGCCACTGATAGAACCTCTAAGCAATGGTGTAAGTCGCGAAGTTTCCATGGAAAGTTTAAATCTCTCTCATAAAGATATCGTACTACCGTCCAGACATTCATTATCTTCAGAAGATGAGATTTTGGAAATTGTCGAGGTTGAAGATCTCGAACCAGTTCCAATGCAAGATTCTTGTCTTCAAGTTACAGAGGAGGACATTGCACTGTGCATGGGAGAAAATCCACTGCCCGAAAGTGATCAAGAGGAGCATCCCCTCAGGATACTGAGTCAGGAAAATCTTACCGTCGTCTCAACGTTTACAGGTAAAAATTGCTCAGTAGTTCTTAATTTTTCATTACCAACCCATATCGGATTTAACTCCCTATTTTTCAGAACCACAAAATCTCTACCTGAACAGCCGATAATAATGGTTAATGATAGTTAATGATAATTAATTATAGTTAATGATAGTTAACGATCGTAAATGACAGTAAAATTAGTCATAAACAATAAAAAGAGTAAATAGTTACTGATGAAACATTTATTACGATTGAAAATCTTTTTCCACTGAAAGACAGTAATTTATTTACCACAAAAAACTCTTATCGATTCCCTTTGACCCCATATTCTGAACCTTTCTCAATAAACAGAATGCTCTCTCTCAAATGTTCTTCTTGCGGGAAACAATCATATCCTCAAGTCTGTAATTACTTGTCGACACGCTCTCAAAGTAGCAAAGCCAATACGAAACAACCCCTTTCCTATACTATTTTTACCTTATTTCTCCTTACCAGCAACTTACGAATTTTTCCTTTTTCCAATTCTATCCTTATATCTACGTCTTATAGATTAAATTATAGTAAATAAGTTTTCTGACAGTAAATAAGTTTCCTCATAGTAAATAATTTTCTTTGCAGTAAATAAGTTTCTGTATAGTGAATAAGTTGAAATAATAAATTCTTTTTCAGATTCAATGTCAGTAATGTCGGACACTGACCGGTATAGACCTCAATATCAATTACCAGTAGGAATGGGAATGTTGCCGCGGCCTTATTTCGACCACGAGGACTTTTTGGAACAAGAAAGCAGACACAAGTTCGATCAATTGGCTCGTCTCCACGAATTGTACCAAAGTAAATTAGCCCTTGCCAACGTTTCCAATTCCGCAACTTATCAGAGGGAAAACTCCTCGACAGTCACCATTCGAGATGCTCCATGTAAGTTTTATTCCTTCCCTCTTTTGCATTCAATTTAAGCAAGTCCGTCTGACGAATCTTAAACATTTACGGAACGCCATCAACATACTTTAACCAAAAACCTTATACTTTCAAATTAGGCATCAAAATTCTCCTTTTTCTTTCTTTATGCTAATTACAAATTATCGAAAAAGTAATTTCATTAAATCCAAACTGTGATGATATAAAAGAAATTGAAGATATTAAAGAATTTTAAAATACTTTAAGAAATAAACCACTAATCAGAAATTTACTACGCTTGGACTTTGCTCCAAATATCATTGCCTACAATCAAGTATGCAATTATTAACGCAGGACAAATTCCAGCCGCCACGACCTTCCGTCCACCATCTCGGTGTCAATCGTTATCCCTCTCGGACGTTCTCTTCAATGACAATGCCAGTAATCATGGCAGTACCTTCAGTGAACCGGCCTACATTGCCGGTAAATCGGAGCAGGAGAAAATCTGCGACAATTGTCGGCAAACAATGTCAAGGCCAGAAACAGCGTCCTATTGGTATCCCAGTAGTGTTGCACATCTCGCCAGTCCCAGACGATATTGCGGAAAATTGGGAGAATGCAACATTTCAAGCCTACGACATCCAGACGGTGCTTCGAATCCAAATCTCAAGGAGGAAATCGAGAGGATACCTGGAAATGGAGCCTCGGGCTCCGATCCCGAGGAGGAATATGTCGAGGCTAAGAAACTCTTCAGTACAAACGAGAGATCCGAAAGAACAGTTACTGGCAAATCCGACATCGAAGAGGACAGAAAAACAATAGGTAAGTGCTCCAAAGAAGAATCTAAATCAAAACCAATGTTTTACAATAATTGCAATACAATAATTACAATATAATAGAATACATTATTTAAGTCTAAGTTAATTAAAGTTCAAGTGAAGTAAATTGTAGAGAATCTAAAGTATGTTTCGAAAAATTACAGTAGCGACACCACTTCAAATATCGATTCCAAGTTCAGTGCCATCATCAGGACGGATGCAGAGAAAAATATTGAGTCTTGGTTCATCGTTTGGTTTAAATAAAGACGGTTATGATTCAGGGGCTGATTCAACGCCAAGAGCTGCTAAACTTTCGCCAGCGACACTTTCGAGACATCGAGCAGAAAGTTCAGGATACGATAGCATTGTTCGCGACAGTGAGACCAGCAGCATTGCAAGTGACTCGTCGAGACACACAAATGCCCTTCAGGAACATCAAGGTATAACTAATAAAATTCCCACTCGATAATAATTTCCCTTTCTGTCTTTCATTTTTTTTCTTAATTCTCGTCGTCTCCCTTCGGCTTCATCAATAACAAAAGTGTTATTGGCTTTTTTCGCAGACCCTTGAACGTAATTTTTCATGACCCATCGCCTTTCAATGAAACTCCATTAATCAAATTCGCACTTCTTGCGCTCAACATCGAATCGCAAATTCATGTATTCATTGAGTAACTTTTTGATGTCCGGTATAATGGACTCATATCACAGTGTGACAAAAAAGAGATAAAAAAAGAAATTTAAAGAGAAAAAGAGTCTAGAGAAAATGTGGAGAGTTTAAATTTGTTTTAAAAAAATTTGTAATTTAGAGAGCATTCCGGCTAAAATCGAGCCCCATTCGGTGATTCTCTCCTCAGGTGGTGCGCTGGGAGTTCTAACCTCGACGTTGTGCGGGTGTTTCAGCGGTGGAACGACCGGAGGCAGAATGCGAGCCCCGGGTCCCGGCCCAGGGAATGCCCGCGGGGATTCTCGTCTACACAGACGAGGACGTAGCAACTCTGGACAGACGCGCACAACTACGCTCGGAGCCGCGTGGAATAATGTTCAAGATACACAACCTACGTCTGCGCCAGCGCCTTCTTAGACAGGAATTACGTGATGCCAAAAAGCGTCTCATGGTGTCCGATGACCGATGGAGTTACGAACGTAAGTTTCACGAAACAACCTACAAAAAAATAAATTTTAAGTCCATCCCGTTTCTAACAAGAGAAAATCCGGTGTTTCCAACACAAAATTCCAAATTCCAAAGTGTTTCCAAATCAAAATTCGCAATACCAAATTGTTTCCAAATCAGACTTCCGAATTTAACTAAAAAACAACCAAATACATTTTCCAGTGCACGTGGAGAACAGTATGGACTGGCGGGATCCAGCTTTCTTGGAAGCTCTCGAGGCAGAGACGTTCATTCTCCAAAAAAGGGTTGAAGCCTGCAAGAGTCACGTGATATTGATAACCTGTTTCGATTCCTATCCGCGGAGAGAATCGATATACTTAGAATCACCAACTGGAATCAAAATTACTTAACAATTGTTCGGATCAGCGCAAATCACTTCGTGCTGATCAAATGAAATCGCAATTCCAAGAAAGAACCACTACTCTTTCAAAAAAAATCACAATTTTTCCAAACAAAACCAATCCAAATAGAAAATTGGGATTCTACATTTGTAGCAAACAAAACTGTGACCGACGTGTGTGTAAAAAAAATGCAATGCTTCAATCGCCCCCTACTTTTCTAAAGAACCGTTTTTAAAAAACGTTCACATGTTCTCGTTTCGAATTTAGAAAGTAAAAAAAAATTCCAGCATTGCAATTTTATTCCAAAAACTCTAAAATAGATAAATTAAAAATGTTCCACCCTAACTTTTTCGTTCAAGTGAAAAATTATCAAAACATATTCGTTTTGAGTATAAAAAGAACTGCCAAAAAAGAGAGAAAAACACTAAAAGTCATTTTGATGAGACTGAGAGACTGCAAAGGCAACAGATTAAACAGACTTGCGATTAAAGACTGTTAGCCAATTTTTCTATTTCCAAGTTTTTAAACAAAAAAAAAGAGTGACTGAAGAAGTGTATGTGTGTGGGATTCGAATAAACTTCGATGTTATAACAAATTTTGAAAACGAAACATTTCATTACGATTCACAATTTTTTATAAAACTATTTCTTCAAGACGAAAAATTTCATTCAAATGACACTTTTAATCATCATCACTTTTTATCAATTTCTCGTGATAATTATCAACCAAACGTACCAAAAAAAAACCTAAAAATCCGTCGATTTTTTCCCCAAAAATTTCATATCAAATTTTACAAATTAAAAAATAAATTGACAACTTTTTATACAAAAAAAAGGACAATTTTTCAATGAAAGTGAAAAAAAATGAAAGTTAAATAATTCCAAGTTTTTGTCTTCCTTCGATATAATGGTGATATTTGAATATAAGTTGAGAAATTTTTCCATTTTAATATAAAAGTATTTTCTTTTCCTTTGTTAAAAAATAATTTTTTAACCAATCAGGGTGCGATAATCGAACTGACTCTTCCGAAAAAGAAAATAAACGCAAAAATCGTACTGCCAAAATTGATATACGATTTACAATTTAAACACAGGCCGTAAGTAATAATATTAATGCACGCACGTTAATTCAAAATAATATCGTAGCTTTAATCGTTATCGCAGTTACTGCACTTTGTAGAGCTCCTATAATTCACTTAGAGAGACTCCAATTATTAAAGAAGAAAAAAGAATAATTAAAAAAACGTAGCTCAAAAAAAAAAATTCTACCACACGCATAGATAACAATATTATATAAGTATCTTTTCTGCGTGAGCCTCATCACCCTCCGTTTCTTAAAATCATATTTTCTGTCTTTTCTATAAAAAAAAAAAACACAAGGAAAAAAATTTTAATCTTTTAAAATTTCACTAAAAAAATTCTTTTGTCCTTTGAATTTTCATTTTTTTAATAGCAAATTCTTTTAAGGCTAAAAATGTTGAATGATAATTTTTTACACTGAGCGTTGATGCTAATTTAGGGGCAGAAAATTTGATAATATATTATCGTACAATTTATTTATTATAAAAGAATATAATATTAAATGGATATTATTATAAAAGAAATACATATTAAAATTTATCATTAAAATTTTTTACTTAGTGAGATGACTTGTTAATGAATTGACAATTGTTTCCTTGAAAAATTCTGGGATAATTCAAAAAAAGAAAATTTATTTATTACAAAATTATTTTAATTAAGTGTAAAATTTACACTTTAAATCAGGAAATTTTCGAAAAGACAGAAAATATGAATTGCTCTCTACGTTTGTCTGTATGTTTTATTTTACTTCAAATCATTGGAATCATAAAGAATTTTTAAGAAAAGAAGAAGAAGAAGAAGAATGTTTTCCTTATTAAAATCGACTTGGGAGATGAAAAAAAATACTTCGAAGATATTGTCAACGTCCATCGATTTTCAATTTATTTATCGGACTAATGAGTGCTCTCGAAAATTTGGAATGTTTTTTGTGTTAATTTCTTTTTTTAAATTATAAATAGTTGTCAAAAAAGGGCTAATTTTCCAAAGCTCTTATTTGCCATTCTCGTTGGCAATATGAATTTGCCATTCGGGAGCCAGTCCGTCTGTCATAAATTGATCTACTTCTAAATCCCTTCAAAAATATTGTAACATAGTCATTGTATTATATTTATATTTGATATGTACAAATTAGATATGTAATTACTTGTAATAAAGATCAATTTACAATGGATAGAGAAGATTTTCAATTATTTATTTCACGCCTCCTTCATTTATCTCCTATTCTATTATTTTATTTTTATTATTATATTTTATTATTTCCTTTTTTTATTATTTTAATTATTATTTATTTTCTTTCAAATCAATTTCTATTAGAAAATTCTACGAGAATATAAATTATTTAAATATACAAAGGTAAATTATTAATTGAATAATTAAATGTTTCATAAAATATAATTCTTATAATGAATTTTATTAACAAAATGTTTAAATAATTCAATTCTGCGGTGAATTTTATTATTTATGAAAACAACTGAATTTCTAAAGAGAATTTTATTATTTATGAAAATAATAGAATCCCTAAAAATCATTTTATTATTTATGAGAATAATTATTGTAAAAAAATTAATATAAAATTTGAAAGAAATCAAAATAATTTAATTAACAAAAAAAATTTGTATTCTTTATGAAATTACTTAAATGTTTGTGTACAATTTTACTAAAATTGTTTTTCAATAATTGAATTCTTTTGAAAAATTCTTAGTAGATTTAGAAATTTTTTTTAAATAATTGAATTTTGGAGAAAATTTTTATTACTTTCAAAGATTTTTAAAATTTTAAAGAGAAAAAAAAAGATTTTTTAACATAATTGAAATTTTGACAATTTAATAATTTATTACTTTTATTAATTTTTATTACTTATAATATTATTTACTGCATAAATTTTACTATTTTCCATACTAATATTTATTTTCATTACTATTATTTATTTGTGACGCGCTCTTAAGAAAGTTACCTAAGAAAAAAAGTTTAGGTTATGTTTTTAATTTCTGGAGTTGAAATGCAGAAATAAAATTAATTACTAATAAAAATTATCCTTGTTCAATTCTTCATTACATGGGAAATATTCAATAAAAGCTGGTTACAAATTTAAATAGTTAAAAAGAAACTAAACAAAGATAAATCAAAGACAAAACATAACCTATAATTCCCCAGCTTTCTTTTTCGTTTTTTTTTCACTAAATTGAGAAAAATAAAAATTCAAACTTTACAAAGAGCAGCAATAATTGTTTTAATAAACAGTAATTCAATTCGAACAATTTTTTCAAATCAAGTGCGAGCGATTAAAAATTTATATGGTAATATTTTTCACTTATTCTGCATTAAAAATGATAAGTGAATGATTCAATTGGAGCAATGAGCAAAGAAGGTAAAGTGGAATGCCAAGCTGATTGAACAGTTTCCTTCGGAAGTAAGGAATGAGATAAATGAGAAGTGATTTCTTCTAAAGAGTGATGCGTCTCTCTTGTGTCTTACACAAGTTGTAAGGCAAAAAAAGAAGTCAAAGAAGAAGCAGCAGAAGAAGAAAAAAGTGAATTATAGTCGCTCTTTTTTCCCAAAGTATATAGAAAATGGAGAGGGGGGAGGATTGAGAGCGCGTTGCTCACGAAAATTATCGCGGACCGCACGAGAGTGCATTCCCTGTTTCACATATATATATATATATATATATATATATATATAATGGAGAGCACATGTGATCGAGGAGGACATAACATGTGACCCCAAGTCTAACTCATCGAAGGAAAGACGATTACATAGGGAGGAAGAGACGAGTGTGTGGTAAACGCGGCAACAGGAGCAACAGTCGCGTTAAGACACTCCAAGAGGATGGTTGATAGTGCGCGTTTTAGGGCCCTCATCATAGGCGCCCTCGTGGTCTTCGCACCCCTCACCCTTGCTCTTTCCAAAAATGATCTCTATCCATACGCCACCCCCGGTGCCAACACTCTTAAACTTGATCCCAGCGGACAGCTGGCCTCTATCGAAGCAATACTCAAGACGCCAATAGTTTTCTACGACAACATTTATAATGCTATTTTCGTAAGTTTCATTTCACTTTTTCCTCAATAAATATATAATATCTTTCACCAAAACAGAAAACAAGGCTGTAATAATTTCCCTCTTTTCCCTATTCTACTATTCTTCGTCAATTTTTTTCCCACCAAAAATTTTCATCAATGTAAAAAATTAATTTTTCTCCACCGAAAATTGTCATCAGTGTAAAAAAATTTTTCTTTACACCAAAATTTGTCATCAGTGTAAAAAAAATTGTTCTTTACACCAAAAATTGTCATCAGTGTAAAAAAAAGATTTTTCTTTACACCAAAAATTGTTATCGGTGTGAATAATAATTTTTTCCCCACGAAAAATTGTTATCAGTGTGAAAAATAATTTTTTCCTCACGAAAAATTGTTATCAGTGTGAAAAATAATTTTTTCCCCAACCAAATATTGTTAGCAGTGTAAAAACTTATTTTTTTCCTACCAAAAATTGTGATCAGTGTAAAAACTATAAATTTAATTGGTTTATGTTTACTATTTTTTAAAATTTAGTAACAACTTATATTGCTTTAATGATATTTAACAATCACACTAAAAAAATATTTATTTAATGCAAATAACCAATTACTTGTCTATTATCCTATAAATATTTACTTAAATCAAATAAATCTCATTTAAGTCACAAAAATCGCATTTGAATCAATAATTTTAGTATTTGAAGCAAATACCATTTAGACTGAAATTTTTTTTTAATTCAACTAATTAATTAACTATAAACAATTATTTAATTGTCAATAGTGATAGTTACTAGAATCAAATAATTTTTATTTGAGCCAATTAAGTAGAATTAGCATGAAATACTGAATTTATTGATTCAAATACTGAAATTGATGAAACTGAAACTGGTTCAAATACCGAAATTATTGATTCAAATTCTATTATCTATTATTTATTTATTAAAAACTAAACAAGTCATCTTTTATTTACACACGAAAAAAAATCTTTACCTGGAACAACTATAAAATTTACTATATTAGCGAAAGTTTTAGTTACTGTAATGAATACTTTCGTTATTTCAGCGAAAGTAATCGCTGTTCCAGTTGAAGGTTTTTTTACGCGCATCAAATAAATTTTTTTCAGTGTTCAAATTAAATTTTTATTACAGTAATTTTGCGTCATTACTGTAAAAAAATTAAATCGAAAGTTTCTAAATGTAGAATTTAAGATTTAATTTCTCCGGCAATTCGTAATTTAGAAGTAAATGCTTTGAATAAAAAATATTTTCTTTCGCTCAAAATTTAGAGATCGTCAAATTTTACTATTTGAATTAGTTGACAAAATTTTCAGTTATTTTAGTTCCTAAAGAATTGACTTAGAAAAAAAGTGACTTCATTGTCATAATTTCGTATGGTAAAAGAGAAAAGAAATGGAATTTAAAATTCGTCTCTTTAAAATTCGTAGACTGGATAAAGAATGTAATTTTTTGACATTTCAGACAATTTAAAGTTTCAATTAGATAAAAACTACAATTTTCCGACAATAAGGAAGAATTTAGGTAACATAACCTAAATGTGAATAAATATTTCTTTTTGTCAAAAAAATTGTTAGTTTTTTTATTTCAAATGCAATTTTTAATTATTTAAAATATTGAAAATTAAATTCTTTATCCTTCCAAGAAAACAGATTTAAAATTTACTGTCTCTTTCCTCTAAAATACGAAATTATGTCATTGGACTAACTTTTGTTTTAACTGTCGATCAGTTTTTTTCTTAATTACGTTTAATTCAAATATATATTGTTTTCTCAGTTAAATCCTCATTTTATTATTATTATTATTATTATCATTATTATTATTATTTTATTATTATAATATTATTTTAATATTATTGTTATCATTATTATTAGTATTACCAGAAAGACAAAGTACCAATAATAATAATAATAATAATAATTCAATATTAATTTTAATAATTACTAGAATTACTATATCTGTCCAAATAAAGAAAATGAAATACTAATAGAAAAAAAATTGAATAAGTAAAGAGAGCAAATGAATAAAAAAATCCATTTAACGTAAAAATGTGAAAATGTAACTTTAAATTAAGTCAGAATTTAATCGTGTGTAAAATATTTTTTTAATAAAACATTTTCTCCCTCTAAAAATTCGTTCAAATTGTATTACTTCATTTTTTAATTATAACATTTTTTTCCAAACAAAGGCAGACAAAGCTCTTTAAGCTTTTGTGAAATGTGTGTTGATATAAGTACTTTACTGAACCTAAAGATGAATTTTCTTTCCCAAGGGTTTTATCCAATTATGGTCTACTTTTAAGGATCTAGTGAGATTAAAAGCAGATGACCCTTTGTTCCCTTAGCGGTCTATTATTTTAATACTAAAAATTTTAATACCCGAAAAATTTTCTATATATACATCAGCATAAAATTTTTTTTATCAACATTTTAATACCAATTATCAATTATTTTTAAATATGATAATATTTAAAATATGTAAAATAAATAAATTTTTTCTCCTTTACTAATGCAACGAATGCGGTTTAAATTTTCAGAATTTCCCCAATGTACAAGTTTAGAAATGAGATCTAATTAAAGGTGAAACATTTTTTTTGGTCGGAACTCCCCTAAGGCAAACAAAAATTGAGCGCCTATACAATTCACTCCGTACCTCGAAAAGTATTGTCCACTCGCATCGAGAAAGAAAATATGTTCCTTATTGTTTTCAAATTCAAATAAAATTTCCTCTAGAGTTTAAAACCAATTAACACTCGTTTTCAGTTACAAACAATCCAAATTTAAGAAAGAAACCAAATTTAAATTTTGGTTAAAAAAACGAAAAAAAAGATTCGTAAAAAAATTTCGTTTCAATCATTGCTAAGTTATTTTCAAGTGTAGGTACTTTAAAAAGGTTTCAGAAAATAAGGTCAAGTGCTTTCAAATAAAAATTTAATGGTACATCTTGAAACTTTTACGACTAGAAGAATGTTGCTTTATAAAGAAGGTCGATTTTTAAGAATGTGAAAAGCCAATTAAGATAAGAAAGAAAAAGTATAGACACAGGACGCGAAATTAAAGGGCTGAATCATCGGAAGTGAAAGGATGAAAAAAATAATTTAGAGATGAAGGCACTTTGAAGTTTTTTGTGGCATTTTACCGAAATTCTTTCCGCGAGTCTCTTATCTCACAAGTAATACATATATATCTCTCTTGTTGTAAATTCTCTTAATTCTCTCGTTAATAGATTAATTTATCCCTATCCGCCTGTGAATAAATGGAAAGTCGCGCGGACGTTTGGTCATCGTCTTAATTCGCCCGTTGCGCGTTGCCTAATCCCAACGTTATCTTTTGATGTGACACGAATTCGTTTGTGTCAATGACGCTCAAATGAGACCAGCCACGCATAATTACTTAATTTGTATCATTGTATCATTTGTAATGGCGCCCACAGTATTTGGAATAACCTTTCTATATAATAGATATTAATAATACTCTAAAAAAAACGAAAAACATTTCAATTATCATCAACCGAATATTCAATCAAACAAAAATAAATTACAAATTGCGAAAATATATAATATATCATCTTTTTTTTCAAATATTTCTAAAAATACTTTGAAAAAAGATTAAACCAATTATTATCAAGACAAATGTTTCAATTAAAAAAATGAGAATTTAATAATACGAGAATAATAACAGGAGGGAAAAACGATAAGAATAAGCGAAACATTTCGATCGTTGTCTTGAGAAGGATGATTGTCGTATTCGAGAGCAAAAATACACAAAGGAAATATAGCGTTGAATAAAAAAAAACTACTCAACTGCACCATGATGGACAATAATAATAATTAGATCGAGAATCTTGCCGAGACTAATTGGAGTCTGTTGGATCGCGAGTAAAATTTCGTAACGATGCTTTGGAATAGGGCAGCAAAAAAAATGTAGAGTAGGAGATAATTAATGTGAGAAAGCATCAAGGCTAATCGGCGTTTATTGCATCAAGTTGGCGTTAATAAAAGATTCACCTGTGCTGGAGTGCGATTCACAACAAACCTCAACTTCCTAATTTGCCTCATCCGTTATACTGTTTATAAAAAAATTATTTTCTTCCTAACATCGATTATTTGTTTTCCTTTTTCTAATACCCGCCTCTACTCACTAAATTTCAATTATTATTTAAACATAACCAATTTTTAGTAAAATTCAGACTGAGATTTTACTTCGGTAATAAAATCGTAAACAATAATTAATTCTTAGTAGAAATTAATTCATTATTAGCGGAAAATAATCAAATTTCAACATCCCAAAGTTTGAAACCTTTAAATAAATAAATATTTTTTATTTGATTCAAGTGAATATTTATTTGTAAATCAACAAGTCATCTATTATTCAAATCAAATAAATTTTTTTCAGCGTTAAAATTAAATTTTTATTACAATAATTTTGCGTCATTACTATAAAAAAATTCAATTGAAAGTATGAAATGTTTTTAATAAAAAAAATTTCGTTCATTTAAACGTTCAAAACTTAAGAATCATCAAATTTTACTAATTAGTTGAAATTTTAGTATAATTTTGACAGATTCTGAAAGTAAATTCCTTTTACTCTATACTTTTAAGAGACCAAAAAGTGATATTATTGGAAGAGAAAAAATAAAAATGAAATGAAATTTAGAAAATGCACTTTGATAGTAAAAAAACGCAACATCAATTTGCGATTCATCTGAAGAGATACATAATTAAAAGTAATTTCCGTAAACAAAAGTGACTCGTCGATTACAAAAAGTCCATACTTAGATTTTTCTCGATGATTTCAGTGTTTCTCATTAAGATCCATTTTTCCCACAAAACCTTTGCGCAATAACCATAAACAATTTATAATTTTTTTAGTAATAAAGAAATAATAAATAAAGATAAAACGCATTTAAATAATTTATTGAAGAATTGAACGTTTCTTAAAATTCAATTCCCATAAAAAATTGTTATCAACAAATTATCAAATACTTGAATTCTATTAACGAATTTTAATAAAAATTTTTAAGAATAATGATTGCGAAGAAATTTATAAAAAAAATTGGTTATTAATAAAATTCTTGTGAAATTTTTATTATTTTTTGAAAATAATGAAAAACTTTTGTAGAATTTTATTAAATTTTTTTTTTAAATTTAATTAAATTCTTTTGGTAAATTTTATAAAAATAGTAGATATTGAACAACATTTAATTTTTGAGAAGAATATTATTACTTTTGAAAATAATTCAAATTTTGCAATGAAAGTTATTAAAATTTTTTGAAAATTATTCAAATTTTGCAATGTTTATTAAAATTTTTGAAAATAATTGAATTTTATTACTTTAGAAAATAATTAAATGCCTGTGATAAATATTGTTAATTATGAAAATAATTGAAATTTTTTAATGAATTTTATTAAAACTTTTGAAAATAATTGAATTTTGTTGAAGAATTTTGCTATTTATTTATACAGATAATTGAAATGTTGATAATGTTTTTTTTGAAAATATATTAATTTCGGAGAAGAACTTTAATATGTCTAAAGGTAATTGAAATTTTGACAAGAATTTAAAAATTTTTTTAACATAATTGAATTTTGGCGAAGAATTTTATTACTTTTAAAAATAATCGAATTTCTGCAATCATTTATAATTTCTCTAAAATTCTCTAAATTATATTGTACAATTTACGAACTTTTCATCCTTTTTGAATGAAATTACAAACTTTACGAACCTATTTTCAAAAAAAGGACTTTTACGGACTTGAAGCAAAGTTATGGACTTTTTCAGGATTTACGGACCTACTTCGAGCCCTGCCATTTTTAAAAACTTTTTCAAGTTTTCTACATTTTTCTACATTCTCAGCGTTAATGCCAATTTATTTACATTTCAATGCAAATAGAAGAGTAAAATTATCCAATTCAAGTGTAGTGTGTCTATAAATTAGATAATAGAAATTCAATTAGAACAAGACAGATGCAAAAAGATAAGAGATAAAATCATTCCGCTGAAAAGTGGACAAAGTCATGCAAAATGACGAGGTCATGAATAAATTGATTGACACAGATACAATGATAGGGGGTAAGGCTAGCCGTCAGACTAGTTAGAAATTCTGCCTACACGACAATCATCTCTTTTTCCTCAGTTATCGCGAATGGTTCTGGTCATCAAAAATGATTGCGACCGATTATACAAGATTGCATTTAAACGTATACGCTCTCGCGCGAGCGCGCGTTCCCTTATCTTCATTCATATCATTATAAAATAAAACACAAAATTTACCATCGACAAATCGGTAAAGAAGATCATTTGGTATAATATTATTGTTCATTTTAATAGAAATCATTGCTGAATAGAATGATACGCGAGCACGCGCGATGAACCTTTCCGGCTCAAATCTTTCACGCGCGTGGGCAACGATATGAGGCTCAATCAAATTGCTGTCAAGCTTAATTAAACTTTTCAAACGAAAAGGGCTCTCAATCACTTCACACATATTTACATTTAAATTCTCTCTGATGAAAACGAGACATTCTTTCATTTTAATGTTCATTCAATTTTAATAAAGACACATTGCCCTTTTGTTAATTTTTATTTTTTACTTTTCTATATCTTTTCTCTCCCTTACTATTTTTTTTAAATAAAAAAGTTAATTTTTTGTTAACGCTAAAAAGAAAATACGCTGAAAAATTCTAATTAAAATTCATATCATTAACATTGTTGTATATTGTTATTTTCTTTATGACTAAAAATAGAGGGAAATTATATTTACTACCATCGACTAGTCATTGTTGATGCAAGAGTGTCAAAAGCAGACTTCGTAGTATAATTAATTTTCTGCCCGAACTGCAGCCGTCTTATCTTTTGACACCCCTGACACACACTTATCAAACAATTATTTTGTCTCAAACACATTGCTTTTCCTGACACTGAAAATTATTTTTTTTACATTAACCCACTTTTGACCAAACACTCAAACTTTTGTTATTGTTTAATAAATCGAATTAAAGAAATTTGCTCGATCGAATTTCGCAAAAAAAAGACAGGATTAACTTTCCATCTAACGAGATTAACGCCCTCGGGAAATTAGGACTTTTTTTCAAGCACCTTTCTAAATATATACATATATCTAGTAAATTAGTTTTCTATTTTCTCCGTTTCTGACCATTCATGATCGTATGTGCATATATCATCGACACTTTGATGACCTCTAACCTTTCGATAGCCTTTTTCAGATAAAGCAACACTCTCATTGTAATGGGTGTCAAAATGGAAAACACTGACCGAATTGTTGGGACAAATTCTGCGGAAAACTATCCTCTATCGACACGTTGATTATGTAAAAACACTGTACCAAAGGGTCAAATTATTATTGAATAATATTTCGGTTTTTTATCTATCATATTCATATTTTTCTCATTAACTCATTTATTCTTTTTACTTTCACAATTACTTCTTACTCAATTGAATATTTTTTTTTAATTTCATAATCTTGACATTTCTTTTCAATTCCAAGCTTCGAACTCGATAATTAATTTTTAGAGTAGCAAAAAGTAGATTAAAGACAAAAAAGCAGTAAAATTGTAAATATCGAAAAATTTAAATGAAATTTAATATATTTTAAGTAAATACTATTTAATTAATTAAATATTAAATATATTAAATAATATTCCTTAATTTTTTACATTTCAATTTTTATTAATGAAAAAACTTACGAAAAATGAAAACTTATTAATAACACTACTTTTGAAACAAGAATTGAGTATAAAATAAAAATTCATAAACTACTTTTTGCATAAAAAGACTTTTCTTTTTTTATTATAAATAAAAAAATAAATAAATATTTTGTAAAAAGTATAATGAAAAAAGAAATTAAGCAAATTAGAATTAACAACATTTTGAAAATATTAAACTGAATAAAAATAACTGGCATAAAATAGAAAAAATGAAAGCAACGATTATAAAATGTATGAAAACGTAACTAATAATTGGGTAAATTTTTAAATTGAAAAATTTTCTAAATCCATAATCCCCGGGATAAATTTCATAAATTTTTTCAAAAAATCATAATGTCAAGTTCAATATAGAGACAATATTTCATAAAATAATTATACTAATTAATTACTTTGGAATGTACCTCAGTTTGAAGTTGAAGATGCACTACGAGATTCCTTCCCATTTTCCACTCTTCAGTCACAATTACACGAAATCGAAAAATTTAATTATAAAAGAGTTTTTAATGAAAATAAATAAGTCAGAGTGTCTACAGATTTCGACATTCACTTTATGAAAACTAATTTTATATTCCATAAACTTATAATTTTTCCCAAATTAATAACCGGTAAATAATTAACCGTTTATTCCACAAAATAAAAATTAATTTTATTTTCTTATTATTAAATTAATAATGTAATAGAAAAAGTTCGTTTATTAAAGATCCAGTACTAATTTTTATCTAATTTATAATTAACAAATTTAAAGAAAAATTATTTTTTTCCTCATTGGAAGAACGTTATTTAAAATTTTTTAACCTAAACTAATTGGATAAAAGAAACTTTAGCAAATCCAGAAAATATTTTCTTTGTTGATTCAAAAAATATTAAATTAACTTTTTTATTTTTCGAAGTTAGTGAAATTTAGGAGAAATTAATTATTTAGAACAAAAATTAATTCGAATTTTCGTTTTTTAATTAAATGTCATAAATAGTTGTTTTCAGTGACACCAAATTATTTAACAAATAAAAATTTAACTTGAACAAAAAAATTAATAAATTTCGTTCATTTAAAAGAAGAGAAGTTTAGAATCATTTTGTTTTTTGAATATAATAAAATATTTGTGTTAAATATTAAATAAAAAATTAATTATAATTAAACTTTATAAGCAAGAAAGGAAATATTCGAAATTGCAAAAATTTATAATGAATAATATAATAGTTTAGACAAATAATTTTTCTTCAAATTGTAAAAAGTTGTTGAATATAATGAAATCAAAAATTCTCTATCAATACTAAAAATTAAAAATTCACGTTTATGTTTCAAAAATTTCTAGATTTATCGAAAACTTACTCTTCAGATTTTACTTTAGATAACAAAAAAATTATTTGTAAACGAAACATTATTCAGAGCACTCTGCTACCGATAAAAAACTAAATTTGAATAAATTTTAAGAAATTTGTATCAATAATCTCGATTTTCTATTTAGGAGACACTCTGACGATTTTTGAGAAGTTAATGTTTTTAAATAAATTTAAAATTTAAATAATTCACTCGCGCACTGAATTTAAATTTGGAAAAAGATAAAAACGTTTTAAATTCGCGCACTGATTCTAAAAACTGCACAAAATTCAGTCGCTTTTTTCTTCGTTTTAAATTCGCCCACCGATTCTAAACTGTACAAAATGCAGTCGTTTTTCTTTCCTAAAAAAATAAAATTAACTACTTGAAAAAAAAATATTTACACAAAAAAAGAACTTTAAAAAATTATAATATTTAAATGATTTAAATAAATTTATTGAATAAAAAGTACGAATAGCAAAAATCGAATCTTTTGAAAATTGTTGAATTATTTTCATAATTTACTGATAAATTAAAATTTATTTTATTACTTATTTTTCAATTCAAGTTAAATAGAAAGTAAATTTTTCTTTAATTTAAATAAAGATTATTAATTGAAAAAATTGAATGAATTAAATATTTTTATCAAATTGTTAAATATAGAATAAGTTTCAAAAAAGATTGTCTTTATAAACAAATAATTTATTGGAATATAAATCAAAAATTGATTTGTTTATTTTTTAATTGTATTTCAATGGAAAATAATTTTTTTTAATTCTAATTTAGTTATTAAATTCATTAATTAAAAGGAAAGAAAATTTATTTATCAAATACCACTGTAATGGCGACTCACCATTGCTTCATTTGTATTTTGTCCAAAAGATAAAAAATATTTGGAAGAGGGGTTAAGTAGATGTCAATCGCCTTGCAATAGCTAGAAATCTCCACAACTTTGGAAAATATTGTGAAAAATTAATTTCCTTCGGAATCAACTTTCTTTGCCGGTGTAAATCGTCACAGGCAGAATCTGAAACAAATAAATATTTCGATCGATAATCTCGTCAATTCAGCATAGGCAGGGAAATTCCCGCAATTTCCATGGATCAATAAACAAAATGGCGGCGCATTCACTCCAACAAAGGAATAATAAAATTTTACGACTAAATATCATGTTTATTGTTATATTGACGAACATTGTTGTACTGGCGAAGAATAACACTTGTCTGTTCAATGAAAAATCAATAATGTTGACAGATTTTTTACTGAACAATCAATAACGCAATTATTCGTCAATCAACAAAAAACGAACGAATAACGATGTTCAACACTCTGGAAACAGTAGAAATCAACAATTAATCGGAATGTACAGTAAATTTACCTGTAATCTCAAAGAAAAAAGCAAAATAATTCGATGGATTACTGCTCCGAACAAGTGAGAAAAAATGGCGGCGTAACAATGACCATATTCCACATTGCGAAAACGAAGGAATATAGGAACATGAAAAAGGAATGTAGAACGGACTAAAAATAATAGAGGGGGAAAATTTTATGAAACTTGCACAACTGGAGTGTATATTTTCACCAATTAATCTCCAATATTTCACACCTTATCTAACTATTTTCTGTATTATTATCATTATCCCCATTATATATTACGATATTATCTTAAAACTAAGTGAAATTAATCAAATATACTCACTGAAATATGAAATACCAAAGACGAGCGACCAACAACGAAAACGACCAGCCTGGCAGCGACAGCGTCTCTCAAGCAAGCAATGCTGCCAACCTAAAGTATACAAACTTACTAGAAACGCTTCGCGCCATCTGGCAACGTAATAACGAAAAAATTCAAATTTTCAATAAAATATAAGTCATTTTGCGCAATTAATAAATATTTCTCCAAGTGGAATATAATATTAAAAATAATTAAATAGAAATAAATCCTATAAAAATGAAAAAAAAATTAATCCACAAGAGAAAAAAAGTATATTCTACACTAAAAATATTACTCTTTTCTTTTTTCATTCTGGATTACAATTATTATTTCTGTATTAAATGAATTAAATTACCAAATTTAAATAATCAATAAAAAAATAAAACGAAAATATTCAGTTTTTAACTAATTAATTAAAATGGTAAACAAATTGATTTTTTCAAGTCAAAAATTAACAAATAGATAAATAAATTAATTGACGAATAAATAATTATTATTATTGCAAAATAATTATAATTAATTAATTAGCAATATAAATAATATAAATATTATAAATAATAAACAAAATTGTAATAAATTTGAAAATTTTTCTAGAATAAAAATTAAAGATATTACAAATAAACAAAAAATATATTTGTTAATCTAAATTAATCATTTTTTTTTAAATTCGAATAATATTTCTCCTCTTCAGTCGATTGTGCATAATGTATCACACGGTATGTATATATACTTGGTGAGTAAAAAGTTCTCTGAAAAATTAATTTTCTCCCTTTTCTTGTTAATTTTTTACATTTAAGTTGCAAATGAAAAATTTTATTCTTTGTGAATGTGAAAAAATAAAACATAAAGTTTATAAGAGAAAAATTATTGTTGATATTACGGAGAAATTTGTCTATTTTCGCTTTGCATTTGACGTCAGGCATTTATTTTCCTCCGAGTATATTCACACACCCGGTGGTACAAAAATAACTCTCGTACACTTGGAAATGTCAAATATAAAATAACGATTCTGAAAAAATTATATGTTTATTACTGCAAATTGTAATTTGATAATTACTTACCAAAAAAAATTGCGACACCCGGAAGAATTAATTTTTTTAAGAAAAAATTCTAATTTTATTCCTGGACACCCTGAATGGATCTGAAAAAATGAATATAATACATTCAAAGTTGAAACAATTGTTTTTAATAAAGAAAAAATAATTTTTCAATAATTATTATTCGTAATAATAATAATTGTAATAATTTTACGTTCATTAACAATTTTTGTCGAAAATAACGAAAACAGAATGAAAATATTTAGAATAATATTTAGGAACAATTTTAAATGAATATAATTTTATAATCGTCAAATTAAGTAGTAATAATAACTTTTAATAGATTAATAATTATTTTAATTACAAAGTAATTATAATTATCATAGTTATAAAACAATGGTTAAATGAGAAGTAATTAATAATTGAAAAATAAAAATTGAAATAATTAGAAAACCCATGGCAATAAAATTGAAACAATTTTATTTTCTCCGCGTTTTTGAAGTGTTTTTATTTTCTCACGTTCCAATTGCTTAAAATTATTGACCTATATATTGTCTGCTCTAAAGGTCTAAATTACGAAACACGAGAGTAACACAATAAATTTATATAATTTATAAACGCCTTTTTTTCATTTTGTACCGTGTGTATATAAGCATATGCGGTAATATTATAATTAATTCAACACACTTCTCGTAATTGAAACGAATTAAAAGAAAAAACATTAAAGCAAAAAAAAGGAATGATTCGTTTGTGTTATATTTACCATTTTTTTTGTCTTCGTTGTCCAATAATATAATTTTCCAAGGCGACAAAAGTAATTCCAAAAAAAAGACCTGCATAAACGATCTTATTTGACCATTGAACCTTTATGGAATATATTTGGGAACATTAGACTGTTTTTATTGCTCTTATTAGCATCAACATGACTCTGCTTTTTTAATTTTTTGATTAGTTTAGCCTCTTTTTCATTTCTTTTATGTTGTTATTAAAACGAAGATAATTTAATTCATTTGAAAGAACATCGGTGGTTATTAGAATTGTACGTCGTCAAATGCGGGAAACTACTTCTTAATCTGAAACAATACGAATTTATTTTAATACTATAATAAATTTTATCAGTTAAATTACTATTATGAAAAATTATATTACGTGAAAAAAAGCAAACGAATTGTAGGTTATGTTTGTGTTGTATTCGTTAGATTTCTTCGATTTATTATTTTGATTAAAAGTTCCTTTTTAATTATTATCTAAATTTAAAATCGGTTTTTATTGAATATTTGGGATATAACTAAGAGTTAAGTTCCTTTGATAAATAACCTAATTGTTTCTAAATTGAACGAGTAATTGATTTCCTTTTTATCCGTATTTTTACTCCGCAAAAATTTGTAAACATAACCTAAAAATTTTTACTAACTTTTTTAAGATCGCTTCTACATCTTTGTTATATAATAAAATTCTAAATTCCTTTTATGAAAGATTCTTTTTCGAATAAATGAGCATGAAAATAAATTGCTTTGCGAGAGTGAAAGTAAAAAGGAAAAGATAGATATTAAAAGAAATTAATATTTCGCAGGTAAATGGAAATGGGGTTCTGTCGTTTGCGAGGTCGATGCAAAGGTTTTTTAATATTGCTTTTCCACTGGATGATCCCGTGATAGCACCACTTTATACTCACGTGGATACTCGAGGATCAGGAACGATTTATTGGACTGAAACAAATGCGCCGGAAATCCTTGCAAGGGCTGGTGGTATGGTTAGAAATTCTTTCAAAGGTGCTTTTCAATTTCAACCCACACACGTTTTTCTTGCAACCTGGTTAGACGTTGGATACTACAATGAAAAAAATGACAAGGTAATGAAGATAAACAACAAAATACTTCAAAAGAATTAATCTTGAGTTTGAGGTGCGCCTGAGGTGCCTATTTAAATTGACTTACTTTTAGGTTATGTTTAAGTAGAACCGCGAAATGTTTTGATTGTTTCGTTCATTTCGATTCTATTTATTTTATTTTTTTCAACCAGTTTTTTCAATAATTAATTATAAATTATCTCTTGCTATTTATCGATCAAAATTAACTTTCATTGCAGTTTTCTTTTACCTGACAATTGTGCGATAATTAATCCGCACGGTTCCGCACGGTTTGACATTTGACTGACTATTGAAATGAGACATTTGATAATTTCTTTATAGGAAAATTTTATTTTTAAAAAACAATACTCGCTAATATTTTTCTTTGTTAGGTAATTTTTAAAATAACCCAGAAAACAATGTTTCTATAGAATAAATTAGTTATTTTAGTGGAAAATTCTATTGTTAAAAATATATAATTACCACAGGTGAATACATACCAAGCGGCGATATCCTCAAATGGAACTCATTCTTACGTCGAATTATTGTATCCACGTGATGGAATACAATGGATTCAAGCAGAATCTCATCCTAATGGACTTCCGGATGCAAAAGCTCAAGCTGGATTTATGAGTGAGGGAAGAATTTACGCTCTCACCGGTTCGGGAACGGATCAAATTCAAAACATCGACAAGTAAAATATCATTCTTTACTGCGTTTTTATTTAATGTTTTAAAAAATATTTTTTACTCTTTATTTCCTTATTTTTACTCTTTTCTCTCTTTTCTACTACTTTTTACTATTTATTTTCATCTTTCACTATTGATTCTGTTTTAATCGATTTTATTTTCTCTCTTTTCAAGATTGTCCAATATTAATAGACCTGGCCATTGGATTTTCCAAGTTGGACCAATTCGCGATAATGCAAATGTCAAACAACCAGACAATGTCGAAGGTTCATTAATTTATTTCTATTTTTATTATATATTTCTATTAATTTAATTATTGTAAAATTTATTTTTTACCTTCAACCTTTGTTTATTGCACTATTTACCTTAGTTTGCGCGTGACAAAGGTATTCGGTCTTTATTTGGAGCGAAAGATAAACGACAAAAGAAATTTGTAAAAATTCAATTATGTTCAAAAAATTTGTTAAATTCTCTTAAAAAATTCCATTATCTTCATAAATAATAAAATTGATTTGAAAAATTCAATTATCTTCAAATATAAAAATATTCATAACAAAAATTAAATTATTTTCTAAAGCAACAAAATTTTTTGCAATAAAATTTAAATTAAATGTATAAATAGAAAAATTCTTCCCAATTTTTGCTGTAAATTAGGGAAAAGTCAGGAATGAACAAAATAAAATTTTTGTGCCAACACTTTAAAAATATTTGTCGCAAGATTCTTTCACCAGAAAACGTAACAAATGTGAAGAATAAATTTTGCTTTTATACTTAATCATAATATAATTATTTTTCAGATTCAATGTCAAATCAGTTGAAAACGTGTTCGATTGGAGCGACAAGTTGTCACAGTAAAGCTAATTGCGTTGATTACGAAAGTGGATTCTGTTGTCACTGCAAAGAAGGACACTTTGGAAATGGAAAATCCTGTTTGCCAATTGGTACTGAATTATTTGAAAATTAAATTTTTCTCCTAAGAAAATATTCTAAAAACAAATTTTTATTTTAAGCAATTAAAATTTTACAACAAAAAAAACTGAACAAGCCTCTGAAATCTATTCATAGTTAGCGATACGCCCAGGACATCTAACAACTTTTCTCAGTATATTTATGTACAAAACGACCATGCATCATGTATGAAATGAGTCGTAAGACCCTTTGAGAAAATCCTTTTGCTCTCAGATGCATTACACGACCCCTTAAAAATAAAATGAGAAAACATAAATCGTGAAACTTCTTTTCAAACGAATATTTCATGGCCTTTTGACTAAAAAATTCTCTTGGAATTTTTGTTTTGTTACCTGCGTAATGAAAATAGGATTTTTAGAATAAATGTATATTATATACATAATGAGTAGGAATGTGTTTAGTATTTGAAAATTTTCGCAAACAATTAGGAAATAAATAAATATTTATAATTTGTCAACTTTTCAGATATACCATTGAGGGTGATTGGCAGAATGTCAGGAACTATTAATGGCGAAAGTTTCGAGGATAAAGATCTTCAGTGCTACGTTCAAACCAAGGACGGAAGAACGTATACAGCTATATCGAGAGTACCGGAAGCCATTGGTCCCAGCTTCCAACTACTTAGCAATCTAGGCAGCGTTATTGGATGGCTCTTCGCCAAACCGATTGGAGAAACTAAAAACGGATTTCAACTTACCGGTTAGACTCCAATTTGACGAGATTTTTTATTTCTTTTCTTCAATTTAACAGATACGAAAATAACATAAAAAGAAAGATGATGGATCGAATTTTTTTTTCTCTCTCTTCAAGTTTATCAAGAAGTTAATAGAAGAAAAAAGTTTATTTGCCGTACATTGAATAATTAATATTGGACATAATTCATTTTCAGGTGGAGTGTTCAATCACACGGCTGAACTACGATTTTCCTCATCGGGACATGAAGTGACAATTCGCAGTTATTTCATGGGTCAGGACGTATTCGGTCAATTGAAAGTCAATGTCGAGGTGAAAGGGACAATTCCACGATTGGAAAATGATGCACGAATTGAATTCACCGATTACGATGAACTTTTAACACGTGTTCATTCCGGTTCAATTCGTTCGAATTCGGAGAAAATTTACAAATTAGTAGGCGTACCGGCTGATTTCAAATACACATTGGATCAAATTTTCACTTTTCCGGAATGTCCCTACGCACCGAAAATGGAACAGGAGACAATGAGATTGAAATTTTCGAGAGGTGTTATTACTTATGAGGCGAGAGAAGGAATTATTCGTTATGCAATGAATTCGAAAATTGCCCCACTTGAAGAGGAGGATCCTTGCATTCAGGGAAGAAGCACGTGCAGTCAACATAGTTCTTGTATTGTCGATGGCGATGATTTTAAATGCGTTTGTAATCCAGGGTAAAATTAATTATCACCTTTATTTATTGAGCTTTTTTGCAACGCCGGGTTAATAAAAGTTGAAATTTTTTTCAGATATCAATATCTTTATAAGGAAGATAATTCTGCGACTTGTATCGATATTAACGAATGCACAGCTGGTAATCACGTTTGCTCTCCCGATGCTTATTGTATTAACAACGAGGGAAGCCACTCGTGTAATTGTAAACCCGGTTATCAAGGGGATGGACGAATTTGCGATAGTAAGATCAACTATTTATAATTATTTATTTTTTACTCGACAGTTAATTTTGTAATTATTAATTAATTAATTTGCGATAGTAGGATCAACTATTTATAATTATTTATTTTTTACTCGACAGTTAATTTTGTAATTATTAATTAATTGAATTTACTTTAGAAATACCAACTTGCGATGAGACGCGTTGTTTGGAAAATGAAGAATGTCAGATAATTGGAGGTCTTCCAATATGCACCTGTATTCCTGGATACGATACTGTTGATCAAGTTTGCTCCCCCGTTTCCCAATGTGAGTCGCTTTTTTAAAATTAAATTTCACAGTACTTGCAACAACATATTTTACTTTAAGTTGAACTTAATTTGAATTAATAACAAAATTAATCAATTTTCAGCAACACCTTGTAATGTCGAAAACAATTGTTCGCCATACGGCCTTTGTAGTTACGATGGAAACAGACAAGTTCACGTTTGTACCTGCCAACCTGGTTACACAGGTAAATAATCATGAAAATAGAAAAAAACACAACAATAAAATTTGATTCTTTGGATAATTAAAAAAATGTTTGAATGACCAGGTAATGGATACGATTGCTATCCAGAATCGGAAAGTGATGATAGACCAGGTCCTCATTGTGATCAAGGCGTTTGCATGTGTCCACTGGGTTGGGCATATCACGAAAATGAATGCATCAGACAAACGGATGACAATCAAGACGGTAAGCTTTATAAAGATTAGGAAAAATAAATTTCAATTGTTTACTTTATCGCCAGGCAACTGCGGGAATAAAAATGGGAGTAGAACATTATTTATTCGTTATTAAAAGTGGAATGTTGCGCTAATGAGTATGTTCTTTAATTGAATCGTTCAGTAAATGAAACGTTCGGTAATCAATTGTGAATATCGATTGATTATTAGGACAATATTAATGAAGATAATAATAAAAAATATTGCTATTCACGATAATAATATTGCTATTAAATAATATTGCTACTTAAGATAATAATAATACGAATAATCAGGATAATAATCAATATAAGAGAATTAATGATTAGTTTTGTAATAAATATTTATGAAAGCTGATTATAAAATCAGGAAGAAAAGAAATTAAATTTTCTTGAGGTCAAACTAACGATTAACTTTGGATGCTGCATCCTGATGCATTTTTAGTATTGGCACGTCCGCTTCCGGCATGCTTCGAAGAATACTGTGTATGTCCCATGGGCTACGATTATGAGGAACTTGAAGATGTTTGCGTCCCTAAAGAAGGATACGACTTGATGACAAAAGGTCCTTCCGGATTTCATTGTACGAATTTCTTGCTTGGCTTTAAGTGCTTTGTTGCTTATTTAAAAGGAAAAATATTCTTTTACCTCGCTTTTTGCATGATGCAAAAAAATTTGCACTTGAAAAAATTTGTTCAATAAGTCAAGTATTTTTTTTTAATTTTCTAATTTATTTTAATCATTCTCGAAAATATTTAATTCATTCTATAATTTATTTTAATCATTCTCGAAATTATTTAATTAATTCTCTAAGTTATTTTAATCATTCTCAAAAATTATCTGATTTATTCTGTAATTTTTTTTTGATTTCCTAATTTATTCTATGCATTCTCGAATTTATTTTATTTATTCGTTTCGAAAATTTCCTGAAAAAACACAAAATTTCTAATAATTAAAATTGCACACGCTTTTGTTCAGTACCTTGCAACGTGATGAATAGGTGTCATCCTTATGCATCTTGCGTCTACGATACAATCACTTTGGAATATAGCTGTCAGTGTAATGCCGAATACGATGGCGATGGTATCGAGTGCAATAAAAGAGGTACGTTGAAATTAAAGAAAATATCACACCGCTGCTTAATTTTCAAAAATCTCTTATTTAATGGGAGTCCTCTTTTGTTGGGTATGTTGAACATTTCTTTAAATTCATCAAAACTGAATATTCATTAATGTCTCTCAAAACAGAAGTCTCCTGCTTCGAGGTCGATATTTGTGATCCAAATGCCTCATGCCGAAATGAAGATTCCTTCGCTAGATGCGTCTGTAATCCGGGATTTAAAGGAGATGGCACCGACTGCAGACCAATTGGTTTCAATCATTTTTTTTAACCATTTTTTTAAGCAAAATTTTTCAAACAAATAAAATATGTGAATCTATTAATGAAAAGCAGGGAAATTGATATTATTTTCTTTTCGGTTTTTTTATCTAGACGAATGTGATGATCATCCAGATTGTGGAAATAACGAAAGATGTCAATATAATCCAGCGAGTTCACGATACGAATGTTCCTGTATTCAGGGATACAGTAAAGTTGATTCACAGTGTGTGATTTCGGATTGCTCGACAAATCCTTCTCTTTGTCATATTAATGCACAATGCACGACGTCACATGACGGTGGTTCTAAATGTGTTTGCGTCAATGGATATCGTGGAGATGGAATTCTTCATTGTGTCGAGGATCATATCAACTGCAATGTCGTTAATAATTGCGGAAGAAATGCCGTTTGCGGATACAATCAAACAGCTTCTAATTACGCCTGCGTTTGTTTACCGGTACGAATATTATTTTTTTCAACTGTGTTCCTCTTTGTAAATTCCTTGCAATTTGTGGAAAAATTCTTATTTCTTCTCTTCCCCTCTTTTCGAAACAATCTGCAAACCTGAAATTTTATTACTTGTTTACTAAATAATAAAAATTTAAAATTTAAACATGCGAAAAATTCTTTCAGGGATTCTATGGAAATGGATTTACCTGTCTGCCGCAATTGTCATGTAAAAATGATCCAAATATTTGTTCTCATTACGCGGCGTGTGTACCTGCAGGTCATCAGCAATTCACTTGCGTCTGTAATGACGGCTACATTGGCGACGGTATGAATTGTAGACCAACTCCGACACATGAGGCCAACTTTTTACTCGTCAATCAAGGAACAGCAATTCATCGAATTCCATTCTTTCCAACACGTGACAAACCTGGAAGTCCTATTGTGGTGCAAAATAATCAAATGACAATTGCTGTCGCCATCGATTGCGCCCATGGGAAAGCTTATACCATCGACATTATCGGTATGTTAAAATGAAAAAAAGAAGAAGAAACAAAAAGAATTAAGAAAAATAGAAACATTTTCTCATTTTTTGCTACATTTTCAGGCAACAGAATTATGTCGTTAAATTATAATGGATCGAAAGTGGACAACTTCATTACGGGAATAACGAGTGCCGAGGGCATCGCTATGGATTGGATTTCTAGAAATTTATTTTGGACCGACTCGGCGAAGGGAACCGTCGAAGCTGCCAATGTCGAGACAAAAAAGCGCAAAATCCTGGTTAAAACCGGTTTAGTTAATCCACGGGGAATTGCTGTTCATCCTCATCGCGGGTAATTAAAATCATTATTAAAAAAATTGTGTTATTGAAAATCTTTTAAGAAAAATTTAAAGAATTAAAAAAATGTTTAAAAACGAATTTTAAATACTTTCACTGGTTCGAGGCCTGGGAAAGAAAAGAAAATATAAAGAATTAAGTTTGTCTTGCTACAGATAAAATTAAAATAAAATTGATTACAGAAAAATATTTTGGACCGACTGGAATCGTCAATCGCCGAAAATTGAAACAGTTAACGAGGATGGAAGTGGACGTCAAATATTTTTACAAGGCGATAATGTTAAATTGCCCAACTCTTTGGCAATTGATTGGGACACTGATGAATTATGTTGGGCCGATGCTGGAACTTTCACCATAAGTAATTTACACCATCTTGTTGATATAATATTAATCATTAATAATCATTAATGATTTTTATTCTAACAAATTTTTTTGAAATTCTTTCCTCAGGTTGTGCTCACATTGACACAAAATATGTACACGTTATTGCTGAGTCGTTGCCCTATCCATTTGCAGTCGCAATATCGCAGAATCACTATTACTGGACCGACTGGAAAACGTTAGATAAAATTCTTTTTTCCATAAAATATTTGAATTCTGTAATATTTATCGATTTAGGGAGAAATCCTTACACTTTATTGCCAAAACTAAAAACTGAATTTTTTTCTAATTAAAAAGATAAATTATATTTAAATTTTGGATATTTTTAACACAATCAGGAATAATTTCTATATTTTGTTTTAGGAAAACGATAGAAGTTGCTCTGAAGAATAATGGACAGAGGCGTGAACCTTTAAATATACCTGCTGGAGGTAGTGGAAAATTGTACGGAATTGTTGCTGTTCCTGAAGCATGTCCTAGAGGTATTAACCAACAATATTTACAAATTTTTTAGATATTTTATTAACCATTTTAATTCTATTTTAATTCTATTTTAATAAATATTTCAATGATATTTCAACGAAATCATTTAAATTAATCATTTAAACATAATTTGTTGGAAATGTTTTCACAGTTTCAAATGTTTGTCAATATGAGAATGGAAGGTGTACCAAAGAACAACTCTGTTTGCCTGATGGACACGGAGGAAGATCTTGTGTTTGTGCTGATAATGCTGTTGGAACTTGCACAGATTCGCGGCATCATCAATCGTAAACAAAATTATCATCTCCCGCGTCTCTAGTTTTTAAGACTCTCAGTTTAAGAACAAAAAAAGTGCTTTTCTTCCAAGAAGAATATTGCCAAATTGTATACATGTAAAGCAAAAAAAAAAGAATTAAGAACATTTTCAAAAATTTCCTAATTCTAGTTCTCGAAACAAAAGCAAATTCAATGTAATTTAAAAAGAATATCCAGTTAATCAATAATTATTAAAGAATAGTTAATTAATGAATTATGCATTATAATAGACTAATTATTAATTGATTCACAATTGATAATTATTAAATAGTTGATTGATAATTATTAAATTGTCGATTGATAATTATTAATTAATAATTAGATAATTAATCGTAATTAATTAATAATATTAATTGTAATAGACTAATTTTTTCTCGAGATATACATTTTTAATGAAAATATTATTCATTTTGTGAGTAAATTTTTTCAATCTCTTGTCATTGTAATAAAACGCAGAAAAAAACATCTCGCCGAAAAAAATCACCATAACTTATGCAAATGTATAACTTTATTCATATTTTCATTACTATTTTTCTAATGTAATGAAACATTGTTGAATCGATCGTCAACATTTTCGTCTTAACTGTAATAATAATTGTAATTAAATTTTATATTTTTATTAACATCACAAGTGCCACGTGCATTAATTTAATAAATAAAACATGAAATTTTAACTGATTTTCGTTTTTATTTTTGTTAACAATATGAAAAACATATTTCTTTTAAATCAACTTATTTTACAAATCGCTTTTAAATAAAAAAAATAAAAAATAATATTAATAAATAAGTTAATAATCTGTTTAAACATTTTTTAAATTGTTGAAATTTTCAACTAATTTTGAAATTCCAATTTAATAAAAACAAAAAAAATATTTAGTTTTGCAATAATAGAGAATCGAGTTTTATTGTAACAAAATTATTATTATTAATGGATCAGAGTTATCCAGTGATTTGAAAATAATTCCAGTAGATAACGCTTATTTTCTGTACAATCTTATTGTTAAAAAGAGGGGGATAACCACACGATATATTTACGCAGCGCTACTCTTTAAACGAAACAGTTTTAACTTTAACATTGTGACGACACTTTCGTTCTCTTTCGAAAGTACATTATTTTTCCTTCATTTTTTTAAAGAAAGAAAATAAGAAAAAATGTCTGCAGTGAAAAATGAAAAAATCGGCATCATTGGAAGGTAATTGTATTATGGAAATTAGTAAAAGAAATAATAAATTAATATTAATATATTAAGCAGTAAATAATAAAATAATAATAAATTCTATTCAATTTGAAAGCAAAATATTTTCTATAATATTCTAATTAATCAACTGATTAAAAATTAAATAAATCTGCTTGAAAATTAGTAAACAAGGATAAAAAATGTGTAAAAATAAACGAATGTTAATTAGAGAAAATTAGGACTTATTTTTAAGGATCTAATTTTTTTGACAGAATAAATAAATGCTTAATTTAATAGTTCAAAAATTGACAAAATTAATTTTGCCAAGGTTGAATTCAGCTCATTAATAATAATAATAATAATAATAATAATAATAATAATAATATTTGTATCAGGAAGAAATTATCAACTACTTTTCGAATCATTTTAATGAAAAGTAATAAATGTGCGAAAGTTCGAGAGCGATAATCGCCGAAGATTTTCTTTCAATAATTAATTTCACCTTCTGTTCAAGTAGATAAATTTTTAAATTAACTTCTATTTGAGAATGATTTAATTTCTTTTTGAAAATAATTTAATCCCTTTGTTAAAAAATCATTTACTTATTAAATTAATTCCTGGTTAAAAACGATTTCATTATTAAATCAACTCCTGGTTAAAAATGATTTAAATTTCTTAAATTAATTCCCGATTAAAAATTATTCAGTTTTTAAATTAAATTACAGCATATTGTGTGTAGAAAAGAATTTCTCTAAATTATAATCACTATTGCATTTGTGTGAATAAATTTTTCAAGAACTGTAAATATTGTTTCTTGCAAAACCTTTAATAAGCAGTAAATAGTTAATGCTTACTTTTACAAAAATCTTTAACGACTGAATAAAACTTGCCTTTCCTTCGCCGAGAAAACTATTGAGTTTCGTTCTCAATTTCTCGTTGTTATGGAATATTTTTTTCGAATAAGAGACTTTCATTAATATTAGAGCAATAATTTATAAATATTGGTAATTTTTACTATTAATTAATTAAACAATGAATTAAACTGTTAATTAATTTACTATTAACTATTTAATCATTCAAATAATTAATATTTATGAATTTAATAAGTTTTACATAAAAATTTCAGTGGTCTAATTGGTCGCAGTTGGGCAATGCTTTTTGCTGGCACTGGATATCAAGTAATAATTTACGATATTGTCCAAGAGCAGATCACAAATGCATTGCTAGATATTAAACAACAATTAAATCGATTAGAGAGCGATAAACTTTTAAGAGGAACATTGACTGCTCAGCAGCAATTTAATCTCATTAAGGGTGGGTTTTAAATTTCAAATAATTTGATTCTGATTTATATTAAAATTTACAAATTAACAGGCACGTCCGACTTGATGGAAATGGCGAAAGGCGCAAAACTAATTCAAGAATGCGTTCCAGAAAATTTGGAACTCAAGAAAAAAGTTTACGCACAACTCGACAAAATTGTTGACAATAAAGTTATTTTATCGTCATCAACTTCCACCTTCAAACCTTCACTTTTCAGTGAAAACTTAAAGCATCGCGAACAAATTATTATCTCCCATCCGGTGAGTAAATTGTAATTCTAATTTTAATTCGAAAGTATTTCTCATGTCTTTTTAATTTTAAGCAAAAAAAATTATATTTTATTTCTAATTGTTCTTATCATAGATTAAGTGAGTGTTTTACTATCTTGTAGAATGTTGATAGCACAAGTCATGTGACCTTAAGATCTCTAGAATGCTTGTTTAACAACTATTCAATACAAATGCTATAAATTTGCAGATTATGAGATTTTTCCTTGTCTCTAAGAAATGTTCTTTCCCTTTTTTAAAAAAAAATTAACTTCTGTAAATTTCAATGTTTTTCTCTTAGGTGAATCCTCCGTATTACGTTCCTCTTGTAGAAATCGTGCCAGCTCCATGGACAAGACCGGAAATTCCTGTTCAAACTAAAGCCATAATGATCGAAATTGGTCAAGCGCCGGTTGTTCTCAGTAGAGAAATCGATGGATTTGCTCTCAACAGAATACAGTAAAAAAAGATTATTAAATCAATTATAAAATTCCCCATTGATTCCATTATAATTACTCTAATTTAACGAACAAAAATTAAATTAAATTAAAATCATTAAAAAATTACATTTGTAAAATCTAAAGTATAAATATTAAATAAATGTTATTTGTTTAAATATTGTTCAAAAATCTAAAAAAAGGAATTTAATTCAATTATTTTAGATATGCAATTTTAAACGAAGTCTGGCGTTTGGTCGCTGATGGAATTTTAGATGTGAAAGATGTCGATACGGTAATGAGTGAAGGACTTGGAATGCGTTACGCTTTTCTCGGTGCACTTGAAACTGCCCATCTTAATGCAGAAGGTAAAGGAGCAAAAAACACAGTTATTTCAAATTTAATACAAAAATTTTTTAAAAATTTCTGCAAAAACTCTCCAAATTTAATTAAAATTTAATTTAAAAGTCAATTTATTATTAAAATTTTCCTTAAATTTCTTTACTTCCTATTTTTTAGGAATGAAAAAGTATTGTGAAAGTTACGCAAATGGAATCTACAATGTGAGTAAAAATTTTGGACCAGTTCCAAAATTCGAGGGTGAAATGGCAAAAAAAATAAGCGAACAATTAAATGAAATTTGTCCACTCGATAAACTTCAAGAAAGACGGGCCTGGAGGGACACAGCTCTCACGAAATTGTCAATTCTCAAGAAAGAAATGAGCAAAAAGGAAAAGAAGTAACTTGTTTAAACATAATTATATATACATTTTATAAAGTATACTGATATAGAAAAATTATAAACATTTTACCAAAAAATGTGGTATTTTGTTCCAATATTTAGAAGTCTCAATTTTTTAAATAAATAAATAAAAATAAATAGAATTGAAAATTAAACATTGATTTTTAAGAGTTTGTATTTATTAAAACCTACACCATTTAGTTGCAGGTAATTGAAAAAAATATCACTTTTAAAACTGATACGAATAAAATCAGGAATTAAATTCTGGTTAGAAATTTCTAAAATTAAATTCATTAAAGAAGTCAGGGTTGCCACGCTTTTACCCTTTTTAAATTACCTGAATTGTATTATTTATTAGAAAATTATTGGAAATCTCATTTTCATGAAACTTCTCGAAAAATGCAATTATTTTTTAAAAATTTATTTCAATTTTTTTAAAGAATTCAATTTTGCAAAAAGTTCAATTATTATCCGTTAGTTTTAAATAATCAATTAAGTAAATATTGAATTTTTTTTATAATTTTAGAATAATTTTAGTTATTAAGGTTACTTTTTGTAAAAATCTAGGTTTCTAAGATTTTTAAATAAAATCCATTTAAAATTGATGTTTTAAAAAATTTTTAATGAAAATCTTTCCAAGTTTATCCACTTATGAAAATTGTAATTGCAACTCTTTTAAAATTGAATTAATTTTGAAATACTTAAGTAAAATTAGATTTCAAAAATAAGTTTTCTAGGATTTCGAGCAAAATTCCCTAATTTTTCCAGGTTGCGTGGCAACTCAGAGAAGTGATTGGAAATTATGTAAAAGGAAGAATAAGAAAAAGAAAGCTCCGGATTAAGTGAAAGACACTTATTTTTTATTTCCCCTACAAAAAAAATGCTTATCGTTTACCTCCAACACGTGGAGCACTCTTTTGTTGTACCTTCGCGGCCTTTTGTTTCGGGGCGGCCTTTGGCTTAGCCGGAGCTGTGGCCTTCTTCGAGGCCTTCGTTGCCTTCTTCTGTTCCTTTGCGGCCCTGAAATTGCAAATTTACATTGTTACTTAAATCGATTTTCATAGAAATTTAACAATCGTGTAGATTTTAACATTTTACTTATTTATATTTTCTTTACAGGAGTTTAAAGAATTGCTAAGAAATTTATTTAGAAGTTTCAATGAACTATAATGGAAGAAACTATATAGAAAAAAGAAAAAACAAAATTAAAAAATTAAGTTTTGTGTAATTAAAGAATTTATTCTAATTATTGTTCTGTTTGAACCCGCAAAGCCAGACAGTGTGATTGCATTGTGCCACAATTCTGGGTGAAGCAGTCCTGAGAATTAATCTAAGACATTCTGAAAACTAACAAGAAATGAAAAATCTTGCCAGAGGAACAGCTGTCTAACTGGAGAAATTTTTATTGTTCTTTTATTTTTTATTTCAACTAGCGAAAATTAGCATATTCGTAAGATTTACCAGAATAGTCTGTGCTTATCAAACAAAATATTCTAATTTCCAAAAATAGAATTGAATAATAGTTGTAAAATTTCTTAAAACTCACTTAATAGCTTGATCTCTTTGTGCTTTTCGGATTTCTGGTTTCATATTCCGTTTAGCCAAAATATCGGTCAATGAAGCGCCAACAATGGCTCTCTGGAATTTTTGCGTGCGACGGGTCCTCTTTTTCGTTTGCTCTTCCTCCTGACCCTTCTTGTGCTTACGCCTGTAGAATAATTAAAAAAACTTTAGTAACGAATCACATTAAAATCGCATTTAGAAAAAATTTTAACAAAACTATTTTTCAATTAAAATTCCCTGGCAATTTACTGACATTAAAATTATTTTTACAGAAAAATATGAAAGTTTACGGAAAATGATTTTCAAACTACTTCTTCTTCAAAATCTCGTGAAAAAAGTGAAAAAGAAAGGCTTTTTTGAGTTCAATATAAGTGAAAGACAACTGTAAACGCTTTAAAAATTTTGTTAGACGCAGAAAAATCGTCATGTTGACAGCTCTCTGTATTTGAGGTTAGGTGAACGGCAAAATTTCGCAATATTTACACAATTGCACAAGAAAATAAATAAAATATCAATATTCACCTGTACAAGACGGTCCACGTCACTTTTCTTGGATTCCTCTTCATGAGATGTGCGGATTCACATTTTGAGTTGAGGAAAGTGAAGGACTATTGTAAAAAAAGAGGTTAGGTTAAAAATCGTAAATTTGTTTCTACTGAAAAATATAAATTTTCCCTCTCAAAAGAAAGATTAATTTGGGTTAAATTACAAAAAAATTTATTACTTTATCAATAAAACATACCTTTCCATCAACTTTAACCATGGTTTTTCCATGGCCTGGATAAATTTTATATCCACTGTACGCACAAAGTCCGATCCTAAAAATATTAAGACGAAATTAATAGTTAATACTTGCGAATAACGTTTGTTTAACATTTTTAATGAAAAGAACGACGATTTAGATGATTATTGTGGATTTTCAGTTTAAGATTAGCACGCCAACTTACTTCATTTTGATGGATAAACGTGAAAAGAACAATGAAAACACAAGCTTGATGTAAAAATGGCCGAAAAAATTGTTTTTCTTAGTGTCGACGTCTGTCGTAAGGCGGAGCCTTTGTAGTTGGTCCACAAGAAACGGCGCGAATTTTCAAATCTTCAATTCTTCATTTGTCCTAATTTGATGTAAACATTTAGGAAAAATTACATTTAGGTAAGTAAATTAACATATAGGTAAAATTGCGAATATGTAAGTAAAGAGAAACTGGAAATTAGATTTTCTTTCCATTTTGGTCTAATTTTAATTGGTAATCAATAGATGTAAGGTATAAGAAATACTAATGTAGCTATGGTAACGATTTAGATTGTAGAGAACAAACAAATAACTTTCTAACCTAAGCTAATAGTTTTAAGTGATTATTTGTTATTTAAATTTGTTACTTAAATGAATATTTTAACGCAGAGGAAATATTCTGCAATATTATTTTTACAATATGTTTTGTTAATTTTTGATATTTCGGTTAATTCTTTCGCTAGTTTTTCGAGACCCAGGCCGGTCGATTTACTTGTTCTTTATGTGTAAGTTTTTTCTTATTGCAAAATAGTTTTTTCATTTATTTATGTATATCATTATTATTTATTATTTTTATTATTATTATTTATCGTTATTATTTTTTTATTATTTATCATTATATCAGAAATTTTCGATTTTTGATGATGATTTTATTTTTCTTAACCCTTAACCTTGGTTGCTTAATTAATAATTCTTTTTCTGATTTGATTATTTTTTCTAGAATTCAAGACTTTTGTTTAATAGTTGCTCTAACTATTATGCTCGCCAGTTTTTTCTCAACGTACGTTTTTCAGGTAAATATTAACTTATAAGTAAATAATTTAAATTTAAAGTTAATTACTATTAAAAAAAATCATATTTGTAATTATTTTGTAATTTTTTCTAAAAAGGTTGGATTGATACAATTGCTTTATACGAAATTTCGCATGACACTTGTATTGTGTGTGATCTACATAATTTTGAGTATAGGACTGCATTCATGGCACATGACAATTCACTGGCCAAATCCTTTTGATCACTATTGGACGAATGGTTTTCATAGTTTATATTTTACCCAAAGAGCGGGTAAGTTATTTAAAATCTAGAATGCCTGTCTGTAAATTAAATTTCAGTTTTCATTCAATTAACTTTTTCAGTTGCAGTTTTGTATTACTATTTTTACAAGAGATCATCATTAAAAATTGGAGATCCGAAATTTTACGAAAAATCAGCTTGGATGCAAAAAGAAGGTCTTCCATAAAAAAAATATGAATTTCGCCTGTTTCCTTTAACATACGTAATTTTGTATATAGAAAATAAAAACTAAAATCTCATCGACTTGAGTCTTAAATAGTGGGAAATTTAAAAAAAATCTAAAGAAAGTGTGTAAATATTGATAAAAGTGATTTATTTAAAAGAAGTTGGAAATTTAAACCGATTCAAGCAACAAGAGCACTTGCCGTTGAACTTTCATATTTCCAGCTTGGTGGCAAAACAGATTTTTGTTTATAATAACGTGCGAGTCTGTGAATTCGCGATTCGACAAGAATCAAACGGAATTTTGAATCCTTGTCTTTGCGATTACGCTCTAAATGCTTTCTAATGGCCACAGCTTTCTTAATTAAATGATATAGATCTTCAGGAATTTCAGGGGCAAGTCCCAGACTTTTGAGAATCCTCAGAACTTTATTTCCTGTTCGGAAACGTGCTTGTGCGACACCATAAGAGTCACGCAAAATAACACCTGTAAGAAGAAATTTAAAATTCGTTACATATACTAATCGAAACTCAATTACCAAATTGAGTAGTAATTTAATTACTTCTTAGTAAATTGAATTAAAAAACTAATAAATAATTTACCAATTTGACTTGGTGTGTGACCCTTTTTTGCCAATTTAAAAATTAAATCCCTCGTGTCTTCTGGAGTGAGTTTCAGCCAAGTTGCGATACTTCGCCTGTAAGGCAATGCTGACTGGGATATACCCTTTCTGTGAAATAAAATCAAAAATATTAATTTCGAATAGAATAATTGTCTCCAGAAATAAAACAAAATGTATTTTCATTTTTAAAAATTCGATTAAATCGAAAAAGTAAGATTTTAATAAAAGAAAATTGTCACTGCGACAAGTGCACAACATAACCTAAAAGACTTTATAAACAACACGTATTTGAAATGCGAGAAAACATTGTCATATTGACAAATAACTATTAACATCAAATTTAGACTATTTTAACAAAATTCATCGTTAGACTAAACAATGTTCGTTTAAAACACATGAAAAATGAAATAAAAACACATGGCACATGGCTTGACAGTGTAGGAAAAAAATTCCTCAACAGTAAAGAGGAATGACAATAGGTAAATATTTCACTTTTCACATATTAGAATATTCTAATGGCAACTGTTATTAACTTGTTGAGAGATTAAAAAAATACAAAAAATTAGTAATTAGTTACCCTGGAGCGTGCATACGACCCATGGTGACGATTGGAGTGAACCTATATCTATATGGGTGATTTGTCCCTGGGATTGTTGAGATCAAGAGAGGACAATTGAAACAAGATTTGGCAAGTCAGCAAAAAGTTATATCGAGCGGTCTTTAAATTTGTCGTGCGCGGCGCAAGTATCGCTTTGCTTAAGCAAACTATTTGCTGATGAAAAATCTTCAAATTTTGTTACGATTTAGTTTTCTAAAGCCCCAACTTTTATTGATGACTCTCGATCTGAATCTAAACAGAAAAAGTGTTTATTTTTTAGTTTTTTACTTGCCGACAACGACAACCGCTGAAATCCGCTTCTGAAAGAATTAACGTTACGATTTTGTTTTCTAAAGTCCACACACTTTACTGATGATCGTCCATTTGAATTTGAAAAAGAAAAAAGAATTCTTTATTTAATTTCTATACATTATTTTAATACCTACCGAACCATTGTCAATCGTTGAGATCCAAATCTAAATCATTTCTAACCTGCGTATAGCGGTTATGCGCCTTTAACATCGCTAACTAATCAAATCGTCCACTGGGTTCGCTGCTGTATTTCTCGGAACATAAAGCCCTTTTCCACAAAACTTCTCGCCTTTCCTGGTTTGATAACAAAAAATCTACACAAGAAACTCTTCTGCCTTCTATAATTTTCTTTTTGGAACTTACCTGTTTTCCAACAACCAAGCGCACTCTGTTATTTTGTTTTCGAATATGGGACAAGCGAAACATTTTTTGTTTGTCAAAATTTGCAATCCCTGCAAAACATGAATACGCAACAAAAAATACTGTTTATAACTTTTTAACTATTTACACCACTTTTCCTTTAAATTCTTAACACAACCTTTAAATATCAATATAAATTAACAATGAGACCAAATTTAATATTTCGGTTATAGAAGAAAATTTCTGTTAGAATGAAAATTATAACCTAAAAGAAAAATTATTCTTAAATATGGATTATTTAGGAGAAATAGTTGTTCTTGGTATTGATAGTTTAATTTTCGGTCTATGTTTAAAAAATTACTATTATTGCAAGAATGCCATCAATGCTGTCAAAGTAAGTTAATTTTCCATCAAATCATCAATTCATCATTCGTCTTATGTAAATATTGTGACATTCATATATACGTTAATGTTAATTTTTGTTCGTTCAAGAATACCGAATTCCACGAAGTTGGTCCGAGTTTAAATAAAGCAATAAATGATGCAGATGGAAAAATTAAATATATTGCTATAAAAGGAGCCGTTTTACCATTAGGAAAATCTTTACGAAGTATAAATAATAAGGATGTTACCGGTGTTATACAGAAATTAACACTTAAGGAGCATGTTGTTGCTAGAACAAGTGCTGGCTTTTGGTAAACTAAAATTATTTCTTTCTATGAAATTGTTTGTTTTAAAGAAATTTGATTGGTCATTATTAGACAATTTTTCTCTTGTTGATTTATTTTTTTTAGGTCTGATCAAGAACGTACTGTACAGGAAGTGTACAATAAAATACCTTTTGCCTTATGTAACGGATCGTACAAAGTTGAAGTTATCGATGCAATGGCTGCTGAAGTTTTGGACATGGACACAATATCAGATGTCTTTGAGCCTAAAGTTCCCACATTTTCCGATCACTTATGGGGATTCTTCACAGGTGCGCATCAAAAAATAATTAAAATTCCACAGTAGTAAACTTAGGTACCAGATTTATTTTCGAGAAATTGAAAATCCTCTGAATAATCACCGAGTTTGCAATTAGGTGTTAGACAACGTGGTTTACAATCAACCGAGGAAATGTTGCGGGAAGGATCAATTTTAACTGGAATTGGAGAACTGACAAGACCTGTCACGAAACCTGATACTCCCATACTTCAACCTCCAGTTGATGGTACTCCATTCTTCTTGACCACAATGTCCGTAAGTTCCCTTCTTCGGAGGCTGGATGATCGCAAAAGGACCTACAGGTTATGCTCAAAAGAATTTTTAGAAAGGAAAAATTCTTTTAAATGTTTTTTAAAATGTTGATGAAATGTTTTTCAGATGGTTGTGCATGATGTTCGGTGCTATTGGACTGATAATTGGAGGTTTAATAGTGCGACACTATTGGAAGGACAGGGAGGAGGAACGAATTGCCAAAGAACTTCGCGATTCCCTCGCAGCATCACGTAAAGAGAGGAGGCAAAAAGTACGCGATAATGATCTAACAGAAAATCTTGCCTGTGTTGTCTGCCGATCGAATCCGCGAGAAATTATTCTACTAGATTGTGGCCATGTTTGCCTCTGCGAGGATTGCTCGGAGGGAATAGTTGGTGGATGTCCCATATGTCGTGCGCCTATAAAATTCAAATACGCAGCCTACATTAGTTAAACATTCACCTAATTTGATAACTGAACCAAAAAAAAAGAAATTAGAAAGAGCATCCTTTACAAAACAAACATCTTCCAAAACTCTTTCTCCGTACATTAGAAAATTTTATTTAAAACTCAAATGCACAGAAAATAAAAATGGGACTGAAAAATTGTTAAATATATCCTAAAAAGGTAAATTATATATTTATTTTACATATACATTATTTACACGTTTTTTTCTTTTCTTTTCCATTTGTCAAAAGTCAAAAGGTGAAATTTTTTATTTGACTCCTCTTTTCAGTTAAGTGACAAGGTGAATCCATTATTTGTTTGACTTTATTCGTTTTGCCAATACCAAGTTTTGGTAGTCCACGATTTAGACCCTCCAATAGAATACAAGCTTTGCATATCTCTTGACTCGAAACAAAACCACAGCGGGTACAATTTCGCCTCTCGGGAAATTTTACGGTATTCTTTATTTGCAATCGTTCACCTTAAAATATTTTTCGGAAAATAAATTTTCAATAGGCGTTAAACTTAAGAGATGAGATGAGGAGTTTTTTTTTTAGTTACCTGAGTGTATTATGTCTATAATACTGGAAGGTCTGATTTTTTCTAAATTCTTCAATAAAGTTCGTGCGTGTCCTCTGTAAGCGTTCGGCGAAAATATACATTCGGTTGAGAAATAAATGAGACGCTTAAAATACGCGTACATCACTATTTCCTTTTCGTATGTGTACTTTAGTGGTTTACATCGACTAATTGCGCCTTCACTAGCCTAGGAAAGAAGTAGAATATTTGAAATTTTGATCACTTTTGTAAAAAATGAATTTTTAGTTTTTTGCTATATAGAAGTAGTGTTTAAATGTAATGTATATTTGTATTTGTTGATGAGTATTTAAAAAGATTATTTCACTAGGTAGCTTAAGTATTTAAGTGGTACACTGCAAAAAAAAATGGGGGATAAAAGTCGTTTTAAGTAACATGGTCATTTTTAAGATTCTTAATTTCTTACAGTGCAAAACAATTATTTAGAGAAGATAATTGCACTCACTGTTACAATGGACGTGCATCTTTGAAGTCTTGCAATGTCGCCTCGCAAAACATTCATTAAAACTGTTTCGGCAATATCGTCTGCATTATGACCAGTCGCTATGCAATTCACTCCTAAAAGAGCAGCTCCACGATCTAGAGCTTGACGACGAAAAACCCCACAAAATGTGCAATTATTTTTACGACCTATCTAAATTGAAGAAAATGGAAATACAATTTTCGATTTTGGAAAAGAATATTACGTTATAGAGAAAAATTCTTAAATACCTCCTTCACAATTTCATCCATTGTCCATCCGTAGAGATCTTTGTAGGATAGAATTTTTAGAGGCATGTCATAGTCATCTCTATTTTTCTTAACCGTTTCCAAACTGTCGTCTCTGTAGCCTGTAATGATTTTTTTGTTTCTTTAGTATTAAAATTGGTTGGTGAAACATGAACCTTACATTTAAACTTTAAACATTTATATTGATTTACATTGATTGCATGAACATTTAGTGGAATTGAAAAGAGTATAGCAGAAGGTGATGCATTTTTAGCAATTTGGTAATTACGTTGGTTAGATTACGGTTTGCTTTTTTGAAATTTAAAGAAACATTACCAGTGATTCCTTCGTCGATGGACAAGAGAAAAAGATCGAGTCCATAATTGTACTTCTCGTTCAGTAATTTTAAGACGTATGCAAGAACAGTTGAGTCCTTTCCTCCGGATGCGCCGATTGCAACTTTATCGCCAGTTTTAAATAAATTGCCATTAATTATTGTATTGTGGACTTCAGATTCGAAGGCGCGGAAAAAGCACTCCTTACAGAGAGCATTTCCTGTTTTTGGCCTCTGCAATAAGAAATTCAAAAATAAGAGCGTAAACGTAAGTATAATCAGTGTAAAAATTTATCATAGTATTATTATTATTATATAAACGTTTACTGTTTGATTACAAAACTAATTTCAGAACCAACACTGCAAGCAGAAGAATCTTAAAAGTGACTAAAAATTGTAACTTATTGAAACATATCTTATAAAGATGTTACTGACCTAAACATCTCAATAGATCTTTTTAGTCACTTTTAAGATGCTCTTCAAAATTAAACAACAAAAAATTATAAAATTTAAGGAAGAATATAAAAAATATTAACCTTCAAAACAGCTTGGTTGCCACACTTTGCAGAGCACGTAACTGTCATTTTTAAAGAAACATAAACAAATTTGTTTCAAAACACTAAAATTTTAAATGGTACAAAAAATCTTAACAATTGTCATTTATTTGACATCTTGAAAGTTTAAAAAACCTCACAAACCATCACATGGGAAATTCAGGGTTAATTAACTGTTAGCATGGTTATGATTTTAAGGTTTTGCTATAGGTGTAAACTGTAGTGACGCAAAAATGGTAAGTTTCCGTAATGAATTTGACAGAGTCTCTGTTATTTCAAAACAGTCGCGAGTTGAATGACGAATTTCAAAATGGACGCAACAAGTCTCTTTTCAAAATATGTATAAAATTTTTTCTACAGTTTAAATTTCGAAAATGAATTGGATTTTTTTGGGCTTTTTTACTGCAAATTTTCTTAAAACATGAACTTTGGATAGTTTATGTTATTAAATTTGAATTTTATAGTTTTTTTATAAAACTTTTGTTTTAAGGGACTTTTTTAAAACCTGAAGCTGATGGTTAGGTTTGGATGCTTTTTAATTAGGGGATAATTTTATGGGATTTTTAATTTTTATAAATGAAGTTGAAGTAAATGAATAAAAGTTACAGGCGCTGCCAACCACCATCTTGAATTTTCCCCCTCCAACTCGATCCACCTTACTTTTCCCCTCCATTAAGCTTCATTCCTACAGCCAATGTGATAAACTTCAGCATTGCTCACCAGCATCTCTCACATATTCTTGAAAAAAGAAAAATGATCAAATATACTATATTCTTTCATGGATAAGATTACTAATTTCCTCAAAATAAGTTGAAAACAGTACACTTTTTTTTTTGTAAAAAAAATTTCCTAAATAGCAAATTTTACAAGCTGATAAGAAATTGCTATAAATGAACAAATACTGAAATAAAGTATAAGGAAATAGGGAAAGATAAATTAAAAATTTAAAATTCTAATTGTAATGGAAGTGAGGGAAAAAGAATAAAATTTTTTTTATTTGTCAACCGCTCTACTGATTTTTTTCTAAGATAAAGCGCTATCTGTTTAATTTATAGTGTTTATGATTTTTCTTGTGTCTACTGTATATTTATATTTATATAGGGCGCTGGTTACTATTTTATTTTAGTGTTTGTTGTTGCTTACACATTTGCAGTTTGTATAGTACGCACACGCTGAAAATATCTTGCCCCTATAATATCAGACAAACGAGCCTTTCTCGTGGAAAACACGATCGATGAGACGTGTACAGACAATAAATGCAGGCAACTCGAGAAAATGTATAGCATAAATGTCGGCATTTCTACACTTCACTTTTTTTCTTCTTTTAAAAAAGAAAAGAAGAAAAGTGTACGATTAAAAATTTTATTATACAAATAAAAAGTTTTATGTTTCTTAAATTTCAATGATATTTTATTATAGCTCTAAATTTTTTTATTACTTGTTTTTTCATTTTGTGCATCAAAAATATGACAACAATTTTAAGGTAGAATTTTAAGATTTAATTTTATGATTTAATTTTATGATTTAAATTTAAGATTTAATTTTAGGATGTAATTTTGAGATTCAATTTTAAGGTACAATTTTAATTTTTAATTTTGAGGAATACTTTTAAAGAACAATTTTTAAGGCACAATTTTAATGTTTAATTTTGAGGAACAGTTTTAAAGAACAATTTTTAAGGCACAATTTTAATGTTTAATTTTGAGGAACACTTTTAAAGAACAATTTTGAGATACAATTTTAAGGATCCCAGTTAATCTATAAGTATAAAAGCAGTTATTTCATATGTAAAATTGATCATAAAGTTGAAGAAGATTATGAAATGTATATTATTTATAAATGAATGTGGTCCAATTTTGCGGTCAATTTAAACTTCTGTTTTCAATATAATATATTTTCGTGTGTTCGTTAAGTAAAACTATATACTACTTGAACTATAAGGGTAATTAGGAATTGTAATCCAAATAAGACTATTCAAATTTGTGCTTTCCACGAGTTACATACAGCTAACAAGTCTTATTTAGCTTAAGGGTGTGCAACTTCAACCGCAAATTCTGGCACGACCCACGCATATTTTCCGAGAATGCATCTAGAGGGTGCTCTAATTGTGCGCTAAATGCATTTAAGCTTTTCCATAATTGATGTCATCCGTTATGAACCCATGAAAGGTGTAATGTGCCACTTAACACAAGGCGGAGATTGGCAATGTTCAAGCACTTTTTCTTCTGTTTTACTAATTTTAATAATATCACTACATTTTACTAAATTTTACTACATTTTACTATATCAGGCTTCGCACTCTATTATGAGTTTAAAGAAAGTAGGAAAAAGTAGCTTCGATAACAAAAAAGAGTAGAAAATAGTAGCCTCGGTGACAAAAAAAAGAATTTCATTAAAAACTTTTTAAAAAATCTAATTTTCAAAGTATTTTAATTTAGTAATTGATAAATAATAAATTTTTACAAAGAGTCTCATTCTAATGTATTCACGTTCCTTAGCGCGAAGAATAATAATTAAAATTTTTATTAATTAATTGAAAAAAATACACACTTCAAATTTTTTTAATAAAATTCAATTTTGACAAAATTCTACATGAATATTCAATTATTTTCTAAAAGAATGAAAATTTAATAGGAATTGAATTATTAAAAATAGAGTTTATCTACATTTAAAAAAAATCAATTATTTTAAACTTTTTTTATAAAATCCTCGCAATAATTCAATTACTTTCATAAACATTAAAATTCATTGCAGAAATGGAATTATGTTTAATACAATTTTAATCAAATTTGTCGAAAAAAGCAATTATTTAAAAAAATTTGATTTAATTGTGTCTAAAGAATTCAATTATTTCAATTATTTTCATAAATAATTTCCATACAATTTAAAAAGGACAATTCAATTATTTAAAAAAATTTTAATAAAATTCTACGCAAACATTTAATTATTTTTCATAAATATGTAATAACATTCTTTGGAAGGATTCAATTATTTTTATAAATAGTAAAATTCTTTGCAGAAATTCAATTAGTATCAATAAATTTTAATGAAATTGAATTAATCAAATTTTCCATTACATAATTATGAACAGACAAGAAGTTTTTTGGAAAATTGAAAAAATTCTTTGTTTAATCCAATTATTTTCCAAATTCTGGATTTATGTTCGAAATGAAATAAATTTAAATTTGATAAGAAAATAAAAGTGGTAAAAAATTAGGATAAAGCCGGGAAAAACGGGGAATTTAAAGGTTAAACACAATTTATAATCAGTCACTATTGATAGAGTAAATGTCGGTTAAATTATTTCCTATTATCTTATTTATTGGCGGTCGTTTTTCATTAATGATTTTAGTTTTTAACACTGTTTTTAAATGGAAATGTGAAAACTAAAAATCTAAATTTGACTATTTGTTCAGAAAAGTAGCTTTTAGTAGCATTAGGCTCAAAAAACTAGCCTCGTATTAAAAAAGTATTTTCTATATTTTTTGTTACTTTAGGAAAAGAAACATTTACCTGGAAAATATTTTTATTAATGATTATTTTATACTATAAATTTTCCAACTCGTCAAAACACGTTCAACACAATAATGAGCGTTAATAAACTCCTTTTGTTTACCAATGTTTTTAAAGTAAAATCAGTATAAAATTCACAAGGACCGCACAATATTATGTATATAAACAAAAATAAAGGAACAAATGTTTTGCCATGCAAACCTCAAAGGTCGTGTAGCTAGCTGTAGTGTAATGAAACTTTCAACCCATTTTCCACTCTTAACTTTTCAACTAGAAATGAAAATAAATTCTCTAATATTCCCATAGTGTGTGTTAGAGGGAGAATTCTATATTTGAGTAAATATAAATTTATTTCCTTCTATTTAAATTTGTAATTTAAATTTACATTTAAATGGTATTTGTAATGATTATTATTATAATATGCATTATGGTTTTTAATACATTAGAATGCTTTCACCCTATTTTGGTATATATGTATATGTATGGAACGTGGTTAAATCAGAAATAAAATAATATATGGGTGCGTCTGCTTTAGGGCGTAATAATTCGTATAAATTGTGGTCATTTCCCGAAGAGTATATATTAGGCCATTAGATTAATTTATCCATTAACTGGTGACAATCACGTTATTTCAATTATCACTGTCACTTATTTTATTTGACTGCTTACTCCGTTTTTCTGCTAAATTTAGAATTTTTATTTTCAATTTAATTTTATAATTTAAGTATATTTTTTTTAAATTTCAATTTTAAATTTAATTTTACAATTTAAGTGTCCTTTTTTAATTTTAATATTAAAGGAATACTGAATTTAAATATTACATAAATATTAAATATAAATTTTCTTTTGTATTTTTTTGGACATTTATTTTTTATGTAGGGATTTTATGGTATAGATAAGAAATGTGTCAGAACGCAGACCCTTATTTCATCGCATATAAAAAGTGTATAGATATGTGTTATTTTCTTCGAATTTTTCTTAGTTTATAAATAATTGACGAGGCTTTTTCGAAAACAGAACCTTTTGTATACGCAATTCTACGAAAACTACATCTTAAAGTTCAGATGAAGTTCAGTTCTTTACATTTTCAAAAGGAAAAGAAAATTACAATTTATAAAAAATAATTAAATTGTTTTAAAAAACTTTAACATAATTTTTAGAAAATAATTAAATGTTTTGAAAGAATTTTTTAAAAATTTCCAAATTAATTGTATTCAACCGAAAACATTTCTAATAAATATTTTTAAATATAAAAAGAGTTCAGAAATTTTATTGAAATACTAGAATTCCTGTGATGAATTTTATTATTTAAAAAACATGGTTGCCACACAACCTGGAAAACCTGGAAAACCTGGAATTAGCATGGAATTTGAAAAAGAGTATGGAAAACCTGGAAATAGCATGGAATTTGAAAAAACTTCTGGAATTTTTTTCGTTCATTAAAAATATTAGGAAAAAATGCCATTTAATATGTTTTTTTTTTAATGTTAAAATGTAACTTTCGTTTTCCATGTTTTTTCTCATTAAATTATATTAGTTTTTCTTCTTAATTATTGACTAAAAATTTATTTAATTGTTTTTAATTTCTTCCTAAAAAATCGTACTGTTTAAGAGAGCATAAATTTATAACTATTTAATAATAAATACTGTTAACACTGTTTTGTAAAATACTTGTTTTTTCATCACAAATAATTCATTTTCTGCTGATATTCGGCTGTGGTTATTTTTTAGAAAAAATGAATTAAATTAATTTTAACGACCCGGATATTAATTAAAATTGTTCTAGTAGTTGCTTAGTGACCAACAATCAATTCTTGAAGTTCGCAGAAAAAAATAATTTTTCATTTTCATTTTCTTGAAGGTCGAAGAAAAAAAAAATTTTTTATTTTCTGCTGATTTTCGGCTGTGGTTATTTTTAAGAAAAAATGAATTAAATTAATTTTAACGACCCGGATATTAATTAAAATTGTTCTAGTAGTTGCTTAGTGACCAACAATCAATTCTTGAAGTTCGCAGAAAAAAATAATTTTTCATTTTCATTTTCTTGAAGGTCGAAGAAAAAAAAAATTTTTTATTTTCTGCTGATTTTCGGCTGTGGTTATTTTTTAGAAAAAATGAATTAAATTAATTTTGACGATCCGGATATTAATTAAAATTGTTCTAGTAGTTGCTTAGTGACCAACAATCAATTCTTGAAGGTCGAAGAAAAAAAAATTTTTCATTTTCTTGAAGGTCAAAGAAAAAAAAGTTTTTCATTTTCTGCTGATTTTCGGCTGTGGATATTTTTTAGAAAAAATGAATTAAATTAATTTTGACGATCCGGATATTAATTAAAATTGTTCTAGTAGTTGCTTAGTGACCAACAATCAATTCTTGAAGTTCGCAGAAAAAAATAATTTTTCATTTTCATTTTCTTGATGGTCGAAGAAAAAAAAAATTTTTTATTTTCTGCTGATTTTCGGCTGTGGTTATTTTTTAGAAAAAATGAATTAAATTAATTTTGACGATCCGGATATTAATTAAAATTGTTCTAGTAGTTGCTTAGTGACCAACAATCAATTCTTGAAGGTCGAAGAAAAAAAAAATTTTCATTTTCTTGAAGGTCGAAGAAAAAAAGTTTTTCATTTTCTGCTGATTTTCGGCTGTGGTTATTTTTTAGAAAAAATGAATTAAATTAATTTTAACGACCCGGATATTAATTAAAATTTTTCTAGTAGTTGCTTAGTGACCAACAATCAATTCTTGAAGTTCGCAGAAAAAAATAATTTTTCATTTTCTGCTGACAGTTGATGCCCAGTCAGCAGAAAATGAAAAATAATTTTTTTTGCGATCTTTATTATGTTATCATTAACAATTGTTAATGATAATTATTTCTTGGTCTCTTAACTACTACTATAGCGATGTTAATTAATATCCTAATAAACAAAAAAATAATATAACTTTTTAATAATAAATACTGTTAACATTGTTTTGTAAAATACTTGTTTTTTCATCACAAATAATTCATAAACTGTCAAACTAATTTTCTATTTTAACCTGGAATTTTTTATATTTTTGACCTGGAAAACCTGGAAAAAGCCTGGAATTTTGAAATCTAGATTTTGTGGCAACTATGAAAAAATAACTCAGTTTTTTCGTAGAATTTTATCGGGATTTTTGAAAATAATTGAAGTTAATTAATATTTTTAAAAATAATTACATTCCTGTTGAAGAATTTTATTAAAAATTTTCAAAATCCTGATTAACAATTTTTAAAGAATTTCTTTGAACTTTCTTGAAATAAATTTAATTTTTTTTTAAATTTCTTTAATAATTTTAATTGAAAATTTTGAAAGATGATTGAATTTTATGAAGAATTTCATACAAGCTTTTAAAATAATCTGTTAAAAATTAAATACTTAAATACTTTCATTTCTACGAAGAATTTTACGATTTTTTGAAAATATTTGAATTGCTTCCAAGAATTGATTGGAAATTTGTAAAATACAAGAATTTTTTCGAAAAATTTTATTAACAGTTGGAAAAAATTTTACTGAATCCTTTAAGGGAAATTTTATTAAAAAATTAACATGATAGAATTTTATAAAGAAAATTCAGTCATTTTTAAAATTTTAAAGAAAATAATTTTATATTTTACAAACATTTTTTTAATAATTAGGAAAATAATTGAATTTTTGAGATTAAATCACTTTTAGAAGTTATTATTAAAATAATTGAATTTATGTAAATTTCAGAAAATAATTGAATATTCTTTCGTGAAAGTTTATTAAAAACTGATAAAATAAAATTTTCTATTCTTTAAGATGATGCTCAATCCCTACTCGAACTCAAAATAGTTTAATAAAATTAAAAAAAAAAAATAATTAATAATAAATAAATTTTTAATAAATTAAGTTTAATAGTTTAATAATTTTAATAGTTTTAATAGTGAAAGAAAAGTTTTCAAACAAAAAATTTGAGAAAACACGTCACTTTGCACAATTTTTAGTTTTTAAAATACGAATTCTATAAAAGTCATCCAGTTATGTATATGCGAATTAAAAAAATCAAATTTACATAACTAGAGGACTTTTTCTCATCAGTAATTTATTATATACATATTCAAAAAGTTAAAAAATAATTCAAAATGAAACCATGCATAACATATTAAAAACAAAATTTATCATTGAGTGCGTATATAAAAAAATTGAATGACTCCAATTTGAATGATTCGAGTATATTGAGACCATTCCAATCAATTTCATTCAATTTGGGATTAATCGAAAAGTGGAAAAAAGCCAGGCCATTCATAAACTAAGCGTCACGTTTTTCAGCACATTTTTTTTACATCTTCATCCAATGTTGTCACGTGACAGATGTACAGAGACATATATTTCTCAAAATCAACAAAATTTTATACCAAACCTTTCTTTCAATTTGCCTCACGTCCGCCTTTATATAACCATTTAATAAAATCGATTGATAGATTGCATTTGGTTTTCTATATAGGGATGGAAAAAAAATGAAGAAAACTTTGTCGAATCAATCAATTTTCCCTAAATGGGTTAAAGTCTTATACATGTAGGATATTTAGAGGGGATTCAATATTACTGTGACAAGTTGACGCATTTAAACTGCAGAGAGGTTACTTTTCACAGTTTTCAATGTTGCAATAAATATTCAATATATGCCAATATTTTTTAGTTTATTTATAATAGAATTTTGGGTAAAATAATTGAACGCATCTTTTTCTTATATTACTTTTACTTTTATATTACAAAAATACTATATGGTATTTTTGATTCTAGTCAGGGATTTTCGTGAGCGCTTTGCCTAAATCCATTTTGATATAGAGGAGATTATTCTAAAAGACTTTGTACGCGGTTAAATTTTTAAAGTCAAGAATCTTTTCAATTAAATTCTTTTTTTTTATTCTGCATTTACCTTTTTCTCTTCTTTATTGAAAAGTGCACTCAGGAAAAAGAGTACATATATGCGGTACAATTTTAAATATAACATCTAAATTCTAAGTAATTTTTTTCTATACCATTATAAACGAAAAACCAATTTTTCTTTTTGAAAGAAAAGAAAAGAATTTCTAAATATTTGATAAATATAAAATTAATAATCAATTAATTAATACTAAGAGATATTAGCGATTATTATGCACTCTAGTAATCGGCCTTTTATGAGTGGTGGGGAGCATAGTAAAGTGCGCAGCACAAAATCGCAAAGTCTTTGAGGCAATGAGTCAAGTCAAATGTAGGTAACAGCTGATTACAAGTTTTCGATAGTTACGGTATGCGAGATATAGTTTCACTCTTGAATGTCTGGAATGGAGTGAATGGGTTTGCTACTAATGCGATAATCCCCTGACAGGACAAGGAGAATCTAAGCCAGTGAATTCGGACCAACGCGCACAGCCAAGTAGCCTAGACATTTGGGCCACTCTCTTCCCATGAATAGCTATACTTTACAAAGATGACTGCGTTGTTTTCCTGCAATTTTGGAATCCATAAGTCCAATTCCATTGCGCGATATCATATATGATGAATTCCCAATGTTCGTATAGATATATAGTAAACGCCGATAACACGATCTCGCAATAGTGATTTAAATTGTACTCTATCCTTGACGTGGGCATTGTCATTAATCAATCATCGAAGCAATGACAGCAGAATACAGATATAATTATTAATTAATAATTAATATTTCATAGAATTATTCATTAATAATTAATACTTCATGTAATTATCAATTAATTGTTTTGAATTTCGCGCCAAATGTTCTTTAAATTGCCGTCGAAATTCTCTCACAAGCGAAATGAAGCGAATAGAAATAATAGAATACAGTCACAAACTGAAAATTTTTCTTTTTCTTCATCTTCTTGTTGTATTTTTTCTATACAATATAAGTTTAGATAATGTTTCATTTCGTTTGTGAGCGAATTTTCATGCCTTCTAGGCGACAATTCCTGGAACTATAATGGCGCGAAGTTTAAAAAATTTAAATAATGATTTATTAATATTAATGGTGTAAAATTGAAAGACTTCGTACTCGATGATTATTTTTTAAAAAAAGTGGCTTAGACAGGAAAAAAGTAGCTATCGCAAAATTCAGCTTGAGGACTCAAATTTTTTTAACTTCTTATTTAGATTCAAAAATAGAATAATTTTTCAAATATTTAAATACCTATTTATTTTGTTGAATTTGATGTTGCGGTCGCAAGAAGTGTTTTCGTAGACAAAAATTTTGAAAAATAAGGGGGGGGGGACAATGTAAAAAAAAATTGTATTCTATCTCTACATTGAATTTTGACATTCAAAGAATTTAAGTTATGCATATATAAAATATAAAACTCATGGACACGATGAGAAAAGAAGTATTCGTGTGAGTATTAGATTGAAGAGAAGGGGTCTGGTCACCCAGTTTCCTTATGGTCTTCCGCGTCACAGTGCCAGTGGTAGACCTTGAGAATACACACGAAAGCATCGTGTGCCAATAAAAGAGATGCGGTTTGAACGTCGGTCAATGACGTCTCGACCATGATCTCATGGTGTTTTATAATACTATTTTCATTAAATTACATTGCAAACTTTTCGCAAATCCTTCAAAAAAGGGATAAAAATTTTAAGTGTCAAAAATTTCATTCACCCTGGTTGAATTGTGTTATTATTCTTATTTTTTCACATGTGGTACCAACTTATCAGTGGCCTTCATTTAAATTTTGGTCCACATCACAATTGGAGGACACAAATATTTTAGAATCAAATGATTCTAGTGCACGATTTGCTAGGGGTGAGTTATTCAATTGCTCCAATAAACTTCTCGCTCTATACCTCTCTCTCTCTCTCTATCTCTGTGTACTTTGCTAATTACTCGTTCGTCGATCACTGCCTAGCAGTAATTGACTTGCCACCTATCACGACAGTTGGTGTTCGGGCTCCAGTTTTCCAAGAGGAAAACTCTTCATTTACTGCTTCAGCAATCGTTAAAAAAAGAAGAAGCCCAAAACAAATGCGATTTACGAGTCGATTTACGAGTTTTTTTTCTTTTTTTTTAGAGTAAATAGAACATGAAATCGTTCTCTATGAGTCTATATACCCTTTTTTTAGATATCTCGAAGCTTAGTTAATTATTACTTTTGTCCTTTTCTTTAGTCGAAAGAAAGTAATTAATTAAAAAATAAATTTTGCTTCATTATTTTTGGGTTTTTTAAACCATTTTACTTTTTTAATTATCTATACATGCTTTGCTAAAAAATATAATTTTTATAAAAATTTGAAAAACCGCGAAATTCCTTAAATTGATCTTTTTTCTACCTGTTTTTCTAATTTTGCTTCATTATTTTTGAGTTTTTGAAAACCACTTTAATTTTTTAGTTATCTACTCACACTTGTCCAATTTTGTTTAAAATTAATTTGCAATTTTATTTTTAAAGTTATTCTCGAGAGAGTTAATTGAAAATCGATTCGGAAATATATATGTATGTATGCAAATATGTATATTATTATAAAAGTATAATTGTTACTCGATCGAAGGAGAACGAGTTCATTTTTGTCAAATGGAACATCATGGCTTTATTTATCAAGTGTATTTTTAAGTACTCTCTAAATTTTGAATTATTAAAAATCTTTACTAATTTGAATTAGTGACTGACTTTCTGCTTTTGAATTAGTAAATTTGACTAATAAACAGTAATTTCTATTAATTCTTTAGTAAAATTTACTAATTTACAAGGAAAAAGTCAGTCACTAATAAAGTAATTATCTTTACTAATTCAAATTTAGAGAGTATTTTAAGTACTTTATGTATTTTAAACGATTTTAAATGCTTTTATCATTCTGATATGTTTTATTTATTAATTTTCATAACGGGTTTATTTTGAACCCCTGACCTCCCGTTCAATAAACTTGGTCTCATTCTAATTTCGAAATGTTTGCTTATATCAAAATAATTTCCAACTCTCGCATATACATAAACCATAATTCTCGATTATTTTCGCAAAAAACTTTAATTCAAAGGTACGTAGACGGATTTATCTAACTAGTGCGGTAATAAACGGGAAAGTTAATAATAAACCGTAAAGTTAATAAGTAAAGTTAATTAACACTGATGCTAATTAACGAATTAAAAAAGAACCCCCTGTTCAGGAATGTTTATATTAATTAGGAAAAATTAGTGTCGAAAATCAGTAATTGGCACAAGCAAGTTTTATGCGAAATGTAAAATTAATTAAAAAGTCAAAACATTGGTTATTTAGTTTCATCTATATTTTTATCTAGAGGAGATAAATTATTATGAGGAGATAATACACAGAAGATTTATTATTATAATGCTGAAATTGTAAGCATAGTAGCGTTTCCTGTTTGAATGTCAATATGTAATATGTTGCTTCTAATGACTTTATTACAATAAAACTTCTAAACTGACTACTGAGGCAATTTAACTTTATAATTGAATGAAATTACTGAAAGTGAAAAGCCAGAATGGTGTAGGGACTTTAAAGTGCATATTCAAGTATCAATTAAATTAAACAATATACCTGTAAAGGAAGGATATAGATAGAAAATTTCACATCTACAACCAATAAATCATCATCTAGCTTTGTGAATTTATAATTTTAATTATTGCCTACGCGCGTACAATGAATAACAATTTAAGTTTCAATTTAATTCTCTATTATAATAATTCTAGTGTATCATAGAATTATATTAAACTGCGAGTATAACAATGTTTCAGTTTCATACGTTAAACTATTAAATTACGTAATTCTACTATGTAAATTTTTTTTCTATTTTAATTTAAATTTTATTTGGTCATTCATCATTTCACTAGTCGAATGTTATTTTACTGATCATTTGTAGGTTTATTATTAAGTTTTCATTTTATTGGTTGTAAATTATTTATTAGTCATTTATTATTAATTTTCTTGTTTATTATTTTATTCCTTAATTATTAGGATTCATTGTTTGTACAATAAAAAAAAATACTGAAAAAAGTCAAATTTAAAAAAAATACGACCTACAAAAATTCTCGTCTGTAGCGTTGAAAAATTCGAAAAATTATAATTGAATATTTATTTCGCTTTAAACTCACAATGAATTTCAAAATAATAGCTCATCAATTTTCTTATTTCCCTGAATAATTAAAATAGTTAAAAATAATTAAATTCTAGAATGACTTTTTCAAAGTTACAAATTGTTTTATTAACTTCGACAAGATTTTAATTTGAAAACAGTTCTGATTTTCAAACATAATTTATTTTCCGGAAAGTTTTAAACTTTTTTCGAAATTTTAATTCTTGGAAAGAAAAAAATTATTAATTTCTTTAAATTTTAAATAATTTCATTTGAAATTCAAAGTTCCTCGTTTCTTGATTTTTATTTATTTATTTTATTCCTTATTGCACTTTAGTGAAAAAAATGAATTTTTGTAAATAATTTTATTAAAAAATCAAATGAAAATTGAAATTTTGTGAAATTCAATTTGTTGAAAAATTTATTACTTGCAAGTAAAATAAAAATTTATTAGAGATTTTTCACATTCACTTGGTAACTTTTCACAAGAATGTCAGAATTGAATTTTGTTTCTTTATGTAGAAATTGACAATTCATGGTCCGAATTACATTTGAAATAATTTAATTTTTCAAGAATTGGAATTAAAGAACTTTTTAATAAGTAAATTTTTAAAAGATTAAAATTCGTAATTTTTTTTATAACTAGTTCATTAGGAAAAAATTAAATGTTTCGAAAAATATTCTTTGAAATTTTGAAAAAAGTTAAATTTTTGGTTTCTTATTAGTTTTTCGACAAAATAATTATGTACGTTCATTAATTATATTAGTGCGTCTTTGGGGGAAAATATCTTGATCAAATCAGAAACTTCGTTTTAGTTGATTTTTCAAACTTTCGGTTAAATTTTAAATGCAATTTTTGAACTACGTGGAAATATTCAAGCAATGCCAGATTCCCTTGCTGAAATGTCTCGCCAAACTATAAAGTACTCTGAGGAATTATTCAGTTGTGGCTTGTCGTCGTTCATGAATCTAAATTTCAAGAACAATTTCTCGAGGGAAATAAGTTTCATATATTTATATTTATTTTTAAATAGCGATATTATTCGATATTATAAATAACTATAAATAACTATAAATTTTATATTATAAATAGAGAGCTATTTATTTTTATAGACTTTAAGGGAAAATTTACATTATTTTTATAGTTTAAATTTTTCATAGTTTTAGGATTTAAAATGACAAAAATTATTATGTCAGCTTTTTTTTGTCGCACTTTTTTTCTTGTATGTAATTTTTCTAATGATGCTCAATTTTTTTCAATTTTCTCCGCTCCTGATAATAATTAATCACTTGAAAATAAAATTGTATATACATATATTTTGTAATGAATAGTGAGGCGATTAAGTGGAAAAGTACGAAACACTGAAACAAAGTAGAAGAGGTGCGAATTATGGCGAACACTTTAAGACTCTAATTCAGTCTCGACACCCACTTAAAAACTCAGATCTTCAATGAGTCGAGTCAGCTTTTTGAGAAGGCGCACTTTTTACGAGATGAGAACAAAGTTCAAAAGGGGGACAAAAAAAACCTTTTCAACATTGTTCTTCAGCTTTTTTTTTTAATTAGTGTTTACATTGCTCTATATTAATGTTTACATTGTCATTGTTACACTGACAACAATAACAATAAAAATAGGGGATCGAACAATACAAACTCTTCTTTTTTTCTTTTCTATAAATCTTTTTTTTTCATTTAAAATGGAATTTAATAAATTATTGTAAGGTTTTTCAAAAATTACTTTGAAATTATTTTCTTTGATTATTTTCATTATTTTGAAATTATATTGAACGTAATTTTATGGAAAAATTATTTAGAAATTTTTGTTGTTGTTAAATAATGTCTGTTTGGGAATTATTTATCTTTGAAAAAATTTAGGTTTGGAAATTATTATTCTTTGAAATATTCTCTGTTTGAAAATGATTTATTTTGCAGTATTCCCTTAAATTATTTTAAAATTATTTTCATAAATTTTTTTTTGATTATTTTGATGATCAGTTTGAGTTATTTTGATATTATGTCAAACGTATTTTCTTTTCATAATTTACAATTTTTCTTTTTTGAAATTATTTATTTTTCAACCATTGCGTCCATTTATTTGGAACCATTTTCCTTTAAAAAAGGTTTTAGATTGAAAGCAACTGGACTATATATATATGTTCGTCCCCCGTGAGATAGGAGCATTCTGTCCATTATCACTTAACGTCAAACAGAAAGTTGAGATTTATATTTCAATCGATGAGTGTCCTGTCATTCGAAAAGGGAGAAATAGTGAGCTAGATTTTTCTTTTTTTTTGAAATTTGACACTTTTTTTTTTTTTTTTTGAAGCAAACAAAAAGAAAAAAGGGGAAAAAATGATAATATTTATTTTTTGTTACAGTTTTGAATTTTTTTCCTATTCCGGTGGAGGAAGAGTGTCTCTCGGAAGATAAACGACTTCGGGGAATATGCATGAACACGTATGAGTGTCGCATTCAACAAGGCAAGTCACACGGTCCTTGTGCACTTGGCTTTGGTGTTTGCTGCATTTGTAAGTTCCAATTTTTACCATTTTCTTTTGGCTTGGAAAATTCGAGTTTTGATTTAAATAAAAAAAAATTGTTTAATTTCATTTAATCTTATGTTAATTTTAATTTTATTTTTAGTTTATTTTAATTTTATTTTAATTGAATATTTATTTTATTTTAAATTAATTTTAATTTAATTTCCAATTTATTTTTATTTTATTCAATTTAAGCAAAATCTAAATTAAACTGAATTAAGGGCATTTGAACCATTATGACGTCACAATTAGTGAAAAGCATGAGTTTTTAAATTGTGACGTCATAATGGTTCAAATGCCCTTAAAGTAGAAGTTTTTTTAATTTCAATTTAACGGTTCTGTATATTTTTTTCCAGAACTAGTACTAATTTTTTTACATAACAGTTTTGTCACAGTTTCGTAACAAATGTTAGGAAAATAAATTTTTTTTTTCATAAACAAGAGAATGTTTTGTCAATAAAATTTTTTTTGACCCATATTTTTTTCTCTTCCAAAAAGCAGTTCACTTTTCAAATAAAAGAATACATTTTCTGTCGAGAGAAGTACATAAAAATCAAAACAGTAAAAATGTTGCGTTGGTAAAACATTTTTCCAGCCGAGGAGGATAAATAAACAAAAAGATTCTTGCTTTTCAAGTTGACTTTTCATTCTTAGAGAAATATATATAAGAATATATTATATGAAAAAGCTATTTGGGCAAGCACTGAGATATTCAAGTCAATCATACTTAACTCTCTGCGGAGATTTCACTGCTAAAAACGAGTAAAACTAAAAATAAAAATAAAAATAGAAATGGAGGGAAAAAATTATATAATAATGTACACAACAAGAAAACGCAAGAAAAACTCGAGTGTGGAAGATTTTTATAAAACTTCAAGTCTTATTCTTCTTTTCTTGACAAAATAGTTTGCCTCTAGGTTTTTCGTTTTTTCTCTCTCTCTCTCTCTCTCACTATATATACTCTATGTGTAAACATTTTTAAAAGCTTAAAATCAGAGAAGTGCGCTATAATATACAAGATTTGTGTGCTCTGAAAAACTCGTCTTTTACTCTTCGCGTGTACAGTTACTTAATTGCCTTTCGGTTCGGTTCTATGTCCCACATAACCGAGGAACCTTGCTTTACCTGCCTCCTGGAATTTCCAGTCGATCACGTGACCAGAATTTTATTTATTTAATTTTTTTATTGCACAAAAAAGAAATAAACAATCAAAAAATATTTTTGTAAACTTGTCATTTTTTAAATAATTTTATATTCATTTTATATTTATTTTACGAACATTTTACATTAATTTTATGTTTATAATTTTACAAATATAATAAAAATTGCAGAACAGAAAAAATAATCTATTAATAAATATGTATACTTGAATCAAATATTTTTTATGAAATTAATTAATTTTATTTATTAGGAAAATAGAAGAAAAGAAAAGTTAACAGTTAAACTTTATAAATAAATATAATATAAATTTTTAAATATATAAATTTATGATACAAAACTAAATATTTTGTTGAATATAATTGAATTTTCTTAAGGATTTTTAACAACAAATTTTTAAATAATTAAATTCTTTTGACGAATTTTAGTAATAATGACATTTTTCGATGCATTCGATTAAAATTGTATTTAAATTTAAAAATCTGCTAGGAGTTTTATTATGTAGGCAAAATAATCGAATTGTTTCGAAAAAATTTATAAAAAGTTTATAAATAATCGATTTCATGTAAAATTTGTATCATTTTTGAAAATAAAGAATTGTTTGCGTAGAATTTTATTAAAATTGTTTAAAAATAATAGAATTCTTGTAGACAATTTAATAACAAAAGTACGTATTAAAAATCACTAAATTGAAATTTTGACAAAAATTTGATTAAAATTTTTAAAAATAATTGAATTTTGGAGAAGAATTTAATTATTTACAAAAACAATTAACATTCTGCAACAAGTTTTATTAATGATGAAAATAATTCAATTCTTAAAAACAATTTTAAAATTTATGAAAATAATTGAATACCTGGAAAATGTTACCTCGAATACCTTTTATGAAAATAATTTAATTATTATAACGAGAAAAAATTATAAATTACTGAATTTCTGTAAAAATTTTTACTATTTATGAATAATTCAAATTCTGTTCGGAAATTGTATTAAAATGGAGGAAATTTTTTTTTGAAAACAATTGAAAACTATTCCATTGTATTTGTATGAAAATTACAATTACTCCAAGTCGTTGTTGTTACAATTTTTTCATTAAAAAGTCAATGATAAAAATAATATTTGACATGCAAAAGTAAAAAAAATAAAATTAGTTTTAAAATTGCTTTATTTGAAAGCGTAGAAATGAAAAATGAATAGAGAATTTTCACAGTCAGTTCGAATGCATTCTCAAAAGCAATCTTCTCTTCTCTATATTATAAAATTTAAAAAATTTCCCTTTGGGTAAATATGAAAATAATGTTTTTGTGGGGAAAAATTTGCTCTTCAGCGGTTGGAATGAAAATCCACTTTTCTCTTCCTTCTAGCGATATCAGGGATGAAACTTGTAAACTTTAAAGTAATTGAAACCTTCTTGAGACCCTTGATAAAAAAAAGTAGAAAAAGAAAAAAAGAACGAAAGAAAAACTTTTCTGGTCCTTTGAGATTGGAATAAAAGAAGCACTTGAAATATTGGTTGACACAGGATTTATTGTTGATTCCATTACTTTTTACAGTTGAATGTTCGTTTCATTCTTACACTCATATCTAATTCTCGAGTGAAATGTCAATATGAAAATATTTATGTATATTTTTACTTTTCTGTTTATTTTCCTCTATTTATATATATTTTTTTCTATCTACTTATTTTTAAGATAGTTTTTTTTACGTTTTTCTATTATTTTTTTTTACTTTTTAGAATTGTGACGCAACTGTTAATATTTTTTTTTTGCAGAACTGTAAATTTTTTTTACAGAACTTCTTTGTTAAAAAGAATCCACAAACAGTTTCGTTTTTTCAATTTTCTAATTATTAAAAAGAGGAAAAAATGAAATGAAAAACAATTTTACTTATTCTTCCTGGAAACATTTTTAATAATAAATAAAAATTCGAAGTAGTTAAAAATTGTATTATTCTACAATATTTGAAAGTTATGGAGAATATCTTGTTTCACACAATTGTAATTAAAAAGTATAAAAATCTCTCGGCTCTAATTCATCTACATTTATTTTTTCGTTTTTATACAAAACGCGCAAATAATAAGGAAAAAAATTGAAATTGACATTTGCCATTAATTTGTACGCGCTCATTTATTTTAGTATTATTAAATTTTGCAAAATAGGTTTGTCCCGAAACGAATATACGTACATATACAGTTGCAGTGTGTTTAAATTAATCATTGCCCCACGACAATTGGAATAATTACATTTGCATGTTTACAAATTTTCAGGAAACAAGTGTCCCAAATAGGTTTCATGCTTTTCTTGGCATGCAATGTTCCTGGGATTTTTACTTGATTATCGCCATTAATAATGACTGAAAATTTAAACTTTTCTTTTTCAAAACATGCAAAAAGTTAATTTTTTTTGCTCTCTACAAATTCGATTAGCATTTTTAGTTTTTTTTTAAAGTTACAAAAAAGTTTTTAAAGTTTTTTTAAAAGTTTTTAATTTATAATTGTATAATTGTTATTGTATGTTGGAAAATGAAACGAGGACGATTTTCTAATATTTTCCTTCATGTTTCGAAAATATTAAAAAAAATTTCGTTAAAAATCAATTATTTAAATAGATTTTTATAAAATTTTTCTACATTTAAATGAAGAGTTTTTTTAGAGGATTTTTCCTCAAAATATAAAAAATTACTTTTGTTAAGGCTGTAACGAAATATTAACTTTAAAAAAAATCGGTAGTAATTAAATAACGTGGTGTAGTTATTTTTCGAATAATTGAAATTTCTATGTGGAGAATCTGTGGTTCCTCTTTAAGATTTGTCAGCGAAGGGAGAAGTATTATAAGGGAAAACGTGGGAGATAGTTATATAGAGCTACTGAATTTTTCACAGGGCTGAGTTGTTTCGCATACGAGAAGCGAGTGCAAACATTCAGCCCAGGGAACTCGGCTGAATAAAGGGACCAACTGAAGCTGGGAAGTTACTGAATGGAAACTCGTTATCGGGACTTGAATTTTGAACAGGGGCACCATTGCGAAGCCTTAGAATCTTCAATCGTTGACCAAAGTGCACTCTCTAAAATTGTCAATTCATATACATGTATACACTGTATATATGTGTTTACATATATCTATACACACGCATATACTTAATATACCCAACTCGTTATATATAGTTACCTATAGTTTACATCCATGTGGATGGTAAATTAACACGATGTGTGAGGGGAGGGGGAATATTTGGGTCATTGAATATTGAATTTTGAGATGTTTATTTAATTATTTCTTTCCGATAAGTCACTACTGGTTGCGGTGGAGAGGTGCTGAATAATTTGACCTACGTTATCAGTCCAGGATTCCCGAATCTCATCGATCAGCCTATGAATTGTACAGTGACCATCAAGAAAATAGAGCAGCAAATCAGCCAGCTGAGAATTGACTTTCTTCATTTTAATATAGTAAGACATATTGGTTTAACATATTTCTTTTTTGTTTCAAAAATGTGTCCTCTTTTCTTTTTCAAAATAATTTTCTTCTTCTCTACAATTACTATAATTTTCTACAATCTAAAATGCTTTGGGAATTAATAAAAATACTGCCATACCAAGAGGAATTAATAAAAAATTCTACTTAATACCGCATTACTGTATTATTCCACTATTCGAAATTTCATATTTACTTTGAAAAAAAAAACGTTAAACGGATTTTATCGTTGTTCAAAGTTCAAAATTCTCGGGTGCGTGGTGGCGCCATCGCGAGGGACGCTCGGGAAGTTCTCTTTAATAGTAAACTTTACATGTTTGCCACAAAAATTAAACATTTTTTTCTAATTCCCAGATGAAATTTTGCCTATTTTTCTGACTCTAGGGAAATATTCTGATTCACTCTAACAATGTTAAATAAAAAATAAAATAAATAAAAACTTGAAATAATTTTAAAAAGAAATTAATTAAATTTAAACTTTTTCAAAAAAATTAATTTTACAGACATGGTTAGTTAAAAGTACGAAAAATTAAGATTTTTAAAGACAATAATTTAAAAGATCTTCAAAATTAAATTTTTGTTTAAATTGTTCAACCGAAATTAATTTTTAAATCTATTTTAAAATTTTTCTAAACGAAAATAAATTAATTTTGGCAAAAGTATTTTATTATTTTTCAAAAAAATCGAATTCCTGAGATGAATTATTTAAATAATAATTTATCTATTTTATTTTTAAAGATAATTGAATTTTGCAAAGAATCTTATTTAAGTTTCTAAAAATAATTGAATTTTTGTGAAGAATTTTGCTATTAATCAAGATAATTGCATTATAAATAGCAGTAAGTAGTAGATAATAGTGGTAAATATTAGTGAATTTTAGTAAATAGTATTAAAATAATAGTAAATATAGTAGTAAATAGTAGTAAATAGTAGTAAGTAGTAAACAGTAGTAAACAGTAGTAAATAGCAGTAAATAGTAGTAAAATTGTGGTAAATAGTAGTAAATTGAATTATGACTGATTATCAAATGAAACGAGTAATTATGGGAAATAATTTTAATTGATAGGGATAATACATTAAAGTGTGGCTAGTAATAGATGGTAGAATAGCAGCTGGTATTTGATAGGTTCAATAAAGTTAAGTTAACCTACTAGCGATGGTGGTTTCTCTCTGACAACCGAAAAGTTATATACACTGCATGTTCCCTGCAACAGCATCCTAGCCTATCATTTCCAGACTCTATTAAGTTCGTTTGCATGTGTTAACGTCAAAGGTCACATCCGTCAACCATTTGCTATTACCATCTCCCCAAAAGCCTAATTTCATTGCTATATATATATGTATAATATCAAATTTTCTCCCCTCGCTCTCTAAAAGAAAAATCTTGTTTTTCTTCAATTTTCCATTCAAATATACATATATGTATACGCATCATATATCTCTTTCTCATGGGTACGTATAGAATTTTTCCTTGCGAAAATGCGAAAAATAGAAAAGTTCACTAAAAAATATTACGATCATGTTTTTCCATATTTTTAGTTTTTTGGTACGTTTTCTTATGTTCGAAATATTTTTTTAAATAAAGAGAAAATTGCTAAAATAAAAAACTAGTATTCTTTCTAAACAATTTTTTTATTTACTTTCTTTTTACTTTTTAAAATTTTATTACTCTTCTTTATTATCAAAATTTGTTTATTTTTTTGGTTCGGTACAAAATGTAAATTTTTGACTTTTTTTTAAATTAATAATGAATATTTTATATTTTGAATAGTATCTTGAGTTTGCGGTTTTAATTTTTTTTCTCCTTCTTATTTTTGTAAAGACTTTTGCGGCTCATTATCATAGTTATATTCAAATTGTGCGGTTAGTAAGTTATCATATAAATTACACTAAGAGAGCAATTTTACAGTCTATCGTTTCTTTGCCAGTAAAAAGAGGAGGAAGAAGACATTCATAAGAGCATTATAAAGCATGCACCTTCGCTTCCATGATAACATTTAAAATGTGCTATATTTTAAGATGGGAAAAGTTTAACTTGCACAGACTGTGCGCCTCGAGCGAGTTTAGGTCAGACAATTTTGGGTTGAGGGGAAATTTTCAACATAGTAACAAGGTGGGAAGCGAGCCAATGCAATTTTACCTCGAAAACCACACAAATTATTATTCATTATTTCAAAAGTAATAAATAAGTGCTTGAATTTTTAATTTTAATATAATATTCACTATATGTGGCAAGTTGTTAAAAAATTGTTTTATTTACATTTTGTTCAATGTATTGTTTATTTAGTTGGAATTATTTTACTTTTTTTTATTTTCTATTTTATTTACTTCTTTACTTTACTTATTTTCTATTTTATTAACTTTTTAATTTATTTACATTTTATTTTACTTTTTCTGTACTTTATTTTACATTTCTATTTTAGTTATTTTTTATTTTATTATTTTAAAAAGAATCAATTTTTTAATATTATTTATTTACTTCAAATGTTTTAACGCAGTTAACTTCATTAATGACAATTCTTTACAAAAATTCAATTATTTTAAGGGATTTAAATAAAATTCTTAGCAAAATTCAATTATTTTTAAAAATAAAAATATTTATTTGAACAATTAAATTATTTTCGAAAGAAATAAAATTCTTCGAAGAAATTCAGTTGTTTTTAAAACTTGTTGTGTAATTCAAAAATTTTTAATATTTACCACTATCATAAAATTTATCACAAGTTTTAATTATTAAATAAAATTTTTTGATACAATTCTACGAAAACATATTTAATTCAATTTCTTTGAAAAATAATACAATTTTTGGAACAAATGCAATTATTTTTTAAAGTTTTTAAGTAATTCTGCAAAATTTCTAACAATTATTCAATTATTTAATGAATTATTTAACTTTATAACTAAATAATTTAATTCTCGTAGAATTATTTAATAAAAATTAAAAGTCGACTTAAAAAATGAATTTCGGTTGGAATTTTAAATAATAATTGAATTTGGGAAAGGTTTGAAATTATTATCTTTGAAAATCTGAATTTTTTGTACTGCTAACTAACAATTTTGTTTAATTTTATTTTCCACTTGACATATTAAAGTTTTATTAATACTGAAAAATAATATATTTTTGAAATATTATTTTTTAATTTTCTTTTCAAATTTTGTTTGCCATTTTCCTGTTTCTGCAATTCTTTTAATTTTATTATTATTCGTTTTGTTTTTTGTCAATTTTATTAGAGAGAAAAGTTTTTCATTTTGCATGAGAGAGCAAAAAGTAAAGCAGTAGCGTATAATTATGAAATATTTTTGCACTTTATAATGAAAATGAAATTAAATATAAGGTTGGACAGTTATTGCTGTAGAAAACTTGTTTCAGAATATTGTGAACTGTAACTGTTTTAAGTGTTTTAGAGGTACGTCTTCAGTGGAGAAACACGAGAACAATTGCAATGAAAGACAAAAGGATTTTCGTATAAGTTTGACCTCTCAGAGGGGTCACAAATGTGCCATTGTGGACTTCCTCTAATTACTTAATTACAACCAAGTAATTAAAACTATTTTTTTCACCAGTTTTATCATATATAATGATAATAATAATATTAATAATAAAAATAATATTAATATTAATACTAATATTAATAAATAATTCAATAAAAAATAGAAGGTAATAAAAATAGAAATTTATAAATAATTTAATTTACTGTACAAGAAATTTTTCGCTTTACACATTAACTGATGTAAATATTTAAATAATTGGAAAAAATATTTGCTTATAATAAATTATAAATGTTTTCAATTTTAAAATTATGATTTGCTTTCGTTTCCCTTTTTTATTCTCATTTTCTCTTATTCGCTCTTGCTTCACTATGTATGCATTTATAATTAATATATTCCCTTTTTAAACCAATAAAAAGAAAAAGCTAACTGAAATACTTCAGTTTTTATATAATTCATTTTATTAATTAATTAAATTTTTTCTAGGGCCAACCAAATAGAAGAAATGGTATTTGTGACGACGATGTGATGGAGGTAAATTTGGAATTTTTCCTTTTACTAAAAAAAAGTGTAATAAAATGAAAGTAGGTAATATTAATTTTTAATTAACATTAAATTTTCAAATTAAAATCTCTTATTCAGCTGTCCAGTTAATCCGTTAGCAATCTACTTTTGTCGTATTGAAAATTTTTCATAAAAATCTTCCTCCAGTATAGTATATATTGGATAAAAATTGAGGTTTTTAATTTTATATTTAAATGTTAATATAAAATACTGAATAAATTTGATGAAATATTTATCATCCCTTTTTTGATATTGATAAAGAATTTTATTTTTAATAAAAATAATTTTCTTTGCAGATAAAAAGTGGAAATAAGAGTTTAAAATTGTGTGGCTGGAACAGTGGTCAGCATAGTAAGTATTTTTTTGTAATTGATTTTGGAAATATTTTATTTCGATGCGCGCGCATTGTTAAGGGTGGGGGGAACGCTCTCCCCACTCTTCGCTCATAAAGGTGTTTTCGCATATGTATTTTTTTAGGTTTCTTTTGAAATTATTTTTATTAGTTAATTTTTTATTAATTTTATTTTTACTAGTTAGTGGTATACTAGCTTTGAATTAATTATATAATTAAAGGTAAACATTTCTTTTTAATTGAAATTCTGATTAAATTGTCCACGAGAGACTCGTGAGAGAAAAAAAATTGATAAAAGTAGGAAAATTGCCGTTCGTAATAGACAAATACGATTGTACCCAGGAGAGTAATTTTCCTTCATCCTTTTTCGTCTAACAAGATTGTCACTGCAGCATAACTAGTTAGGAAGCTTTAGCAACTGCTTTGATCTTTTGCACAAAACTACACGTCAAATTTCTAGACTCATGCGGACATACACACGATTTACTTTTCTCCAAACAAGTTCCGACTCCAATTCGCACAAACAGAAAACTCTTCGGACTATTTACACACAAAAAAATTTAAATGTATGAAAAAACCGGAAATAATTTAATCGTCTTTTAAACAAAATTTTCGTGACGGAATTTTTTATTTTTTACATTATTTCTATTAAGTATTTTTTAAGTATTTTTTCAGTATGTATGACATTTTTTATATAAAAATTTTTAAAAATCCACTTCTCAATATCAGAAATATTTTTCATGCAAGCGGAAATAAAGAAACAGCAGGTATTTATAATTTTTCAAATTTGAAAATTGTTACATAAATTATGGAATAATAAATTGCGTTTCTAAATATTAAATTAATGGTGCAATGAATTTTCTCCTTTAGAATGAGAATAAAAAATGAGATGAAAGTGTATGCAAATAGTGGATGTAACAAATGAAACAGTTTTTTTCTATTTTTTCCTGTTTTTTTCTTTTTTTCTTTTTTTGCAAAAAAAACTGCAATGAAATGCAGGAAGCAACTAATCACGAAAGTAAGAAAATCGTAAAGGCAGGTAATAAAGGGACGAGCGTAGCGAAGAGAGAGAAAGAGAGAGTAATATCACGACGTTTCAAGAAAAATAAACATAAGAGACATTTCTTATTTCCATTAATTTTACAAACAGCTTTTTCCACGTGAAATTTACATGTAAAAATAATTTTTACTTAAAGAGAAAATTTCCGTCGTTGTTTTTCTTCAGCGATAAAAATAATGTAGGAGAAAATTTTTTGTTTTATTTAATTGAATATTTTGTGAAATATTTCTTTTTTTTATTAAAGATAGAAATAATGTATTAAAAATAAAATTGAAATAAGTTTGTTCAATCGATTGAAACTGGGGAAAATTTTGACTAACTTTTAGGAAAAGTTGAAATTATTTTAGTTAAATCTTTTTCTCTATATAAATTTAGTGGAATGTTACTAGTAGAAATTTTTACTCTCTCCCTCCTTCGCTTTAGTTTTTACTCCTAAATTTAAATTTAAACAAAAAATTATTTTTTCAAGTTTTTAAGTAATTCTGCAAAAAAAATTCAATTTTCTAAAAAAAACAACAAAATTCTTTTCATAAAATCAATTTTTTTAACATTAAGGAATTTAAATAAAACTTTTTTTCCAAATTTCAATTATTTTGATAAGTATCAAAATTCTTCAGAATGAATTTTATTCTTTTGAAAAATAATAAAATACTTTGCAAAAATTAAATTACTTTTAATTTTTTTTAATTCTCGTCAAGTATATTAATTATCTTTATAAATTCTCAAAAAACTTTCTTCCCTAGAATTTAATTATTATTTTCAAACATTTTAATTACAATCTTGAAAAAGTTTGCAATTATTTTAAAAAACTTATAAAATTCTTTAATATACCTAGTAATATTGAGTAAAATTTCAATTAAATCTCGAATTAAATTTCATAAAAGAAGTTAAATTTTTTCAAAAGTTGTTAATAAAATTCTTCGTAAAAATTCTTTTCTAACAATTATTCAATTATTTAATGAATTATTTAACTTTATACTTAAACAATTAAATTATCGTAGAATTATTTAATAAAAATTAAAAGTCGACTTAAAAAATGAATTTCGGTTGGAATTTTAGATAATAATTGAATTTTGAAAAGGTTTGAAATTATTATCTTTGAAAATCTGGATTTTTCGTTCTGCCAACTAACAATTTTGTTTAATTAATTTTTTGGATGATTTTTAGTGAGTGATTTATTTCCAGAGCGTGTATCTCGTGAAATTTACTTTCATTGATTGATTAGTTGAAAAATAATTGAATAATTAATGCGTGTATAATTTCTGCTTATACTTAATTGTAAATTCAGTTGATGAAGCTCTAGTGCGGTTACAGTGATGAATTCAAATTTGATTGATCGTTGTCTCCTGTATGTACAAACGTATGTATATATATATGGAATGGTGGATTGTATTTCTGTTTTCTAGTTTACACTGACATAAGCGATGGGACAATGTCCATCGACTTCCGGTTGCCGCGTGGACTTCAAGCACGGATGTGGGAGATGCGAATTGTTCAACTTCCGTTTGCACAACGTGCCCCAGCTGGATGCCTTCAATATTTTGAGAATATAAATGGAATATTGAAGACCCTCAATTATCTGCCCAATGGGAGATTTCTTGCCTCTCAAGATTATTTGATTTGTATTAAGCAGAAAATTGGTATGTGCAGCATTTCCTACGCACCATGTACATCCGATTCATTTCGAATTGGTCCCCCGAGGTTTAGGCGGAACGAAACATCCGGAAACATGGATGTCGAGGGCTCTGGCACTGGACCAGAAACCACAATTCAACGATGCAGTAATAGAATTCTCATTCCATGTGACTTTGAAGAATTTATTACGGTATTTTCGATTTTTATTTTATTTTCTCCATTTTTCCTTTATTTAGTATTTTCCATATTTTTTTCTATATTTTTTGCGTCATGGTGTTAAAAAATTACTTAATTCTAATTTTAGAATTACTACTATTATCAATTGCAACAAAAATAAATAGTATAATTGTTTATTAATACATTTTATTTTTATTATTATAAAATACGTACAATTTATATTTATTTATTTTTTAATATTAATACATTAATTAAAGTTTTCCTTCCTTTTTAAGTTTCTCTCAGAAAAAACATAAAACTTTGTAAATAAAAGAAGTATTTTATCGTTAAAAGAAGCTTAAAAATTATTTTACATTTTTTCACTTTTTTCGAAAAAAAAAATTTCGCTCGTATATAATGTCATTATAAAGCTTCTGGAAAATTTTTTTTAGAAGAGTTGAAAAGTGATATAAAAAATTTTCATCTCTCTCCTTTCATTAAAATGAAAAAAAATAATTATAGCTTTACGCGAAGTAATTTGATGTGACAACAGTAAAAATATTTTACGTTATGCAATTTATGTCGCGATTGTGATTAAAGGAATAATTACGGTAAAGAGTTTTGTTCCGTTGTTAATTATTTCTAATGAGATTATTAAAGTAGCTTTAGGGTGATCCTTATCCTCAATTGACACAGTGTAGAATAAATCCTTTATCTTAGATGCTGTTCTCGAATCATTTCTTTCTTTCTTTTTTAATTTTTGAATTTATTGTAAATTTTTTCTTTTATTGAAATTTAATAACTATATTGTTATTTTTTTAATACTGAAATGTAATCTTATTTTATGACCGAGGAATAAAAACAAAGCGTTATTTAATATCAGCTATATAACGTTATTGATATTTGTAGGTAGAGATTATCTTGTCTGTTGGGCTAATGTAGATTAATTAGAGACAATAAATTTTCAAATAACTGTCAGTGTAATTTATCTTCGGAAATTTTTTATTCATTTAAAGATAAGAATTTTTAATAATAGTGGGATTTCTGGTCGACTGAATTTAATCTACGAAATTGATTATAATCCTAAGTCTGTTAGTTAAATGCGATTATTACTTTTCAACACTTTTCACCGCATGCAGTTATTTTTTAGTTACTTTTTATGTAACATTTTTTAACGGAGATAATTATCGTTCTATTGTTTATGACAAAAAATTAATGGTACTATTTAAATAAAATTATTAACATTTATTTAATTAAAAAATTAATATTATTTCATTAGTCTAAATAAGTAATATCAATTTCTTTACATTACTCATCGAAAATACTTGTTTAGAAACAAAAGAAAGAGGTAAATAAATAAGTAAACGTTAATATTGCTGTGAGACCTTGGTTAGCGTCGAGAGGAAGGATGCGTACGTCTCACGTAGCGTCGACTTTTGACCACGCCCCTCGGCTCATTTTTCAGAAATCTACAGGTCCGTATGTATGCATCCGAGGCCTCGGGGTATAATTTTTGATTAATTTCGCTTTTTTCGAACAAAAAACTGTAATCCTGATGTAAATTCTATCTTCGATTCTTCCTATAGCAAAATCAACTTGATTATAAACCTTTTCTTCAAATTAATTCCAATTAAAAAAAGTAAATATTTTTCCCAAGAGAAATAATGATAAATTTTCTTAACAAGTTGAAAAATTTTTTTTTGTTTCAGCCTGGAAATAGTGGATCGGGATTCTGCGATCTTGAACACTGTGGCACATCATTATGTCGTCCAGGTGAATTCGATGTGGATGGGAATTGTCGCGTGGAAACTTCGGCTTCTCCATTTCATATAAGAGTGGCATTTGGTCCTGGCGAAAATTCGGGAACATCGCTTGAGGACTATGTGGGAATGTGCCTGAATTACGAACAGTTGCCATGTGTTCCATGAGGGAAATTGATTGCAAAACTAAAATTCAACCACGGTTTTGCAATCAAGAAGAAACTTCTCCATAAACTTTTCGTCCTTTCACCTAAAAGACAAACTTTTTGCCCATTTCAAATAAGTCAAAGAAAAAACTTTCATCGTGTCTCCTCTTTTTTTCAGTATATTTCAGTCACCAAATTTCTGTCTAATTTCATCAAAAAGTAAGGGGACAAAAAAAGAAACTTTCAAGGTACTTTTTTTCAGTCGGAAAAGTCAAATATGTTTTTCTCATAAAAATTCTCCTCTTCTCTCTTTCTCCCTGGAGAATAAACTAAACCCTTAATGTAAAATCAATTTATCAGAACTTTTCAAATTTTTTTGATTTCAATTTTGTTTTCTTTTTTTGGAAAATTCCTTTATTCGATATAAGTTTGTACATAAATATCTGCCATAGATAGTAATTTTATTTTGTATAGAATATGGAATTGAAGTATTTATTATTTTATTTAATAGAAGTGTAATAAAAAAAATTGTAATTTAATTAAATAAAAGAAAATTAGAATAAATTAAAATAAAATAATCTTTAAATTACAATAAAGATGTAAAGAAAAATTTCTTTCTCCCCTGAAAATAATTGGAAGTGAAAAGCATAAGAAATAATTTTTTTTTATTACAAAGACTAATTTTAAAATTTATTATTTTATACAAATTTTTGCAGAGAAATAAAAGAACAAAAGTTGCAAAGAAAAAAATATTATCTGTATACGGATGCTCATTAAATTTACCACCTGAAGTGGAATGAAATTTGTTGTTTAGTGAGAAGATGGTTTAATAGAGGGTAAAAACGAGAACTGGTAATATACATATACTTATATACTACTGTATATACAGTTTTCATCAAGAGAAATGAAATTATTTTGCACGCTTGGAACTGGAAAATGTTATTTATCACAACTACTGCTGGAAGAAATGGCTATTTCTGAGAACTGAGCTTTGTGCGAATATTGTTTTAGAAAGCACGTGCGAATCAAGTTAAAGTATAATATTTCCCCCACCCCCCAAGAAAATAACTTTCAAACTCCAAAAGTTATAAATGAAATTAACTTTTTCATTTCTGTCTTTTTTTAATCTGTTCTAAACAGTTTTCGTCATCTGATATTTTTTATGTAATAAACAATCTCTTTTTGTCAATTTTTTAAATATTCATTTTTATTACCAAATAAAAATAATAAAAATAATAATAATAATAAAAACAATAAATAATAATAATAATAATAATAATAATAATATTAATAAAAACAATTAAAATATTCAATAATTACTATGAAAACCAATACCTTTGAATCAAACGAAATTAACTTTGTTGTGCAGTCACCAAAAAATTATTTTAATAATAATAATTTTAATTAAAATAATTAAAATATTAATTCAGCATATAAACATATAAGAAGTTTCATTAAATAGAAATTATACGTTTATAATTGAATTATAAAATATGTTTAATTAAAAAATTATTTTTTTTGTCAGTTTCCTATATTTAGATTGAAAAAAAAATTTCCTTCTATGCGTGACATTTTTAATAATTAGGAAAATTATTTTTTCAGTGAGCTTTCGGGGAAAGAAAGGAAAATTTTATTTTTTGATGAAAAAACATTTTTATTGTTTGAAAATTAAACTGTTAAAAACTAAACTATTCTGAAATGGCACCATTTATTTTCGAGAGGCTTTTTCTAAGAGGCCACATTTCTTTTATAGGGCAATTTGGCTTTTTATTGAGCAGCCGCGCGATAATCGTGGAAAATTTTTTAGTTGATTATTCCCACATTAAAGAGATTGTTACCTTGTAATTATTGTGCCACTTTCTAGGAGCATCTTCTACTAACGAGTATAATTAAATTTAGTAAACTGTAAATGTTTCCTAACATTTAATTTTGTGTAGATTTGAATGTTCACTTCCTATTTGTTTTTTTTTGTATATTTATTTATTCATTTATTTATTAATTTAGTCATTTATTTATTTCTTTATTCATTTTTTAAATAATTTATTAATTAATTTAGTCATATATTTATTCATTTCTTTCTTTATTCATTTTTTTGTTAAATTAATATTTAAAAAATAATTTTGACTAAATAAAAAGATTTTTGTCACTCGAAAGGTGAAATTAGGATAAAAATAGTGGTTTTTCGAAATATGGAGATTCAGCATCTGGTTTGTGATAAATCGAACAACTTTAGGTGCCCTCTGATAAATTAGTATTTAATGCGACGTTGGCTGTTAAAAACGAGAGCAATTAAACTTTTTGAGAAACTACATATATACTTTCATAATTTGTTACAGAGTTGACGAGGGAAAATTTACATGAATTATATTGGAAACCTTTGTTCGGCAATTTTTTTCTTCATTTTAAATTAATATTCTCGGCGATTTTAAAATACAAATAATATAATGATAATAAAATATATTTTATAAAAAGTAATAAAAATAATGTATATAAAAATATATAATAAGAAAAAGATCTTTTTTAAAAAAAATCCTGTTTATAAAAATTGAAAATAGAGGAAAAATTATTGTAAAAAAAATGAAAAAAAAATAAAAAAGTCAAATAAAAATAAAATTGAAAGGAAATGGTGAAAATATTTTTTGAAGAGTAAAATTAATTAAAGACAATTTAACACGAGATATACATGTGAAATTGGACACATTTCGAAAAGTTTCTGCTCATGTTGAATTATGTAAAACCCGACCTGTTCAAATAAAACTTCTATTCTACTTTTATCTTTCGAAGAATCGTCTTTTAGTGGTAAATTTTCATGCTGAACTCGTCGACTAATTTTTTTTGCCATTCGATAAGACTTTTCAAAATAGGGCAAAAATTCTTGAAATGAAAAAAGTTTCTTACTTCTTTTTTATTATCTAAAAAAGTAAATATAATTCATACGACGAAGTAACACTTCGAAGCAAAAATGTAGAATTAATAACATATTGATAAATGTATAATAAAAAATTTACTTTTCAAAGCCCGTTTATTACTTAAAAAAAATAATAAATAAGAAGAAAAATATTTTAAATGATAAAATTTTTTTGTTTTTTGGTGAATTTTAGTTACGAGACTTGTTTAATAGAAGATAGTAAAAGTTAATTATGAACAATATTTTATTTATTTAATTTAAACAATAAAAAAAGTTTCAAACGTTAAGCTAAGTAAAAGTTAATGATGAATAATATTTAATTTATTTAATTTAAACAAGAAATAAAATTTCTAACGTTAAGCTGAGCGTATATGTAGAAAAAAATGATAACCAAATTCAAAAGAATTTCAGCCTAATAAAAAAAAGATGCACTCCTTTTAAATTGAAATGGTGACAGTTAACGATTTCTTGAAATGAACTCAGGCACAAAAAAGAAGTTGGGGAACAATAAAAGAGTTGTAACTGTCTGCAATGTCAGCACTGTAAAAATACTCGTATAAATGTCAGGTGAGTAGTAATCAAATCACTTTGTCACGCGATTTCATTCAAACTTTAAAGCACTTCAGTAAACATTGATTATTTGTCAAAAGTTGTTCTCCAAATCGCATTCAATTATTTACAATAAGTGAATGCGAACATTCGATGTTCGCAAAAGAAATTTTTTCTTCTTTTATTTTTCTTATTTAAATGAATAGTGTTAAGGAAAGAGAAATATTTATTCGAATCAAATAAATATCTAATTGAATCGAATAATTTTGATTTATATCAAGTGAATTAAATTTAAACCAAAAATTTCAGGACTCAGTATATTTGAATAATTAAATATTTAATATTTATTAATAATATTAAATTATTATATTATTAATATTATATAAAAGATAATATAATTTAATATTTATTTTATCCGCTTGTTTAACACGAATAAATATTTGATGGTAATAAATATTTCTTTACTAAATAAAAGAAAAAAATTAGTTTATTTGAATTATTTTTTTCCCTGTATATGGAATTGATTTTTTAAGAACAGTGCAATACTCAACAATTTTTTGAAGAAATCTTCCTTGCATCTTTTTTGATGAAGGCTTTTTACTTTTTGCACTTGATTGTTTCGTTGATGAACTCGTTGTCTATGTCAAAGGCGCCTTTTACGACGCAGCACTCAAGAAAAGACTACTCTTCTACTTAAATGTAACCCTTTCTCGATAATCCGTATGCCAATGAGAAGAAACTAGAACTAGTGAAAAATATTTCCTAAATTTTTTTCCATGCGAAAAAGTTTCATAAAATTCGAACTGAAATAATTCCTTAGAATAATTCTTGCAAAAAAGTGTGAATAATTTTTATTTTTATTAAAAAATAAATTATTTATAAATTAAATAAATTATTTATTATTATAATAATAAATAATAATAAATCTATTTGACAATAATTATTATTTGTTTAATAAATTATTATTATTAATCAAATAATTTTTTTCAGTCTGGTGAATTTATATACATTTCTAAGTATAGAAAACTGGCTTCTATACTTTTTATTTCACAATAATTTTGATTATTGTGAAGCAACGTTTTGATTCGATTTTTTTCTCTAAATTCGCATAATTATTCGAGTAAAACTCTAAAAAATCTTTTTGACCGAATAAAATTGAAAAACGGTAGCAAAATTAGTCGCAAGAACTGTTTATATACTAGTGACATTAATTAAACCAATTTCAAGAAAATGAATAAAAAAGGAAAAGAAAAAAAGAAATTTTTCTTTTTTCTTCGAGAGGAATTTTTCAGTCTTAAGAACTGTCAGTGGCAGACTTTGAGAATGCAGGGAATTGCGTCAAGGAGTTAATCTACTTTGGAATCTTTACCTTGTGGTTGCGCTTGCGGGTTGACCAGCTTGTTCTTGGCTTTATCCTATAGTCTCTAATTCACACTGGATTATACATAGTGTATAAGTGTCTTTACGTCCACCCTTTCTCTTCACTCTCTTTCTCTTGCTCCCTGAAAGCGACACGACTCGAAATCCTCTGCATTGTAGTTTTAGAGATGTTCCGGAAGTCCTTGTAGTGTAGTACTAATACAGAATCATCTAACTCAAATGCGAAACCACTCTCTCTCTCTCTCTCACTAAAAGTTACAAATTACACAAAATTGTACAAATATTACACTGTTTATGCCATTTTCGGCTTGCATATTATTTTCAGTTTTTAAATCCGTTAAATTTATTATTTTTTTCAAACACTGTGGTTTTTGGTTCTAAAGATGCATTTCCAGTAGTAGAAGCAGTTTTAAGTCAGACAGAGCTGCATCCTATAATTAAATTTTAATACAAGTAGTAAAAACAAGCCTTAGGCAGGCAGAGATTGCTTCGATTAATTTATTCTAAAAATAAGTAGTAAAAACAAGTTTTAGTCAGACAGAATTGTCCTTTCCTGACAAATTCATTTCCCAGTAGTGAAATTATTGAAAGTTATTTATTTTTGGTCTTGAGTATTGTAAAAGTAATTAATTTAGTTTTATAACGTAAGTAGTAAAGTAAATTCCAGTCAGAGAAAAGTCGCATAATTAACTTACTTTCAATTTAAGTAGTAAAGACCAATTTTAGTCAGACAAAACCCACAATCGACTTTTATTTAATTTTAATAAAATTTAAAACAAAATTTAATTATAACAGTAAGTAGTAAAGACAAGCTTCAGTCAGACGAGGCAGAGATAATCGACTATATTATAATATAAGTGGTAAAAACAATTTTTAGTCAGACATTGGCAAAAATATTACTTATTTTTATTTAAATAAAAACTAAGCAAATTCAATTATAATATAAAAATTTAAACGAATTCAATTGTAACATTAAGTAGTAAAAACAAGTTTTAGTTAGACAAGGCCGAAATCATCAACATTATTTTAATTATTTTAAAGTGGTAAAAACAAGTTTCAGTCAGACGGAGAAATTTTGATTGGATTGAATTCTAGATGTGAGTAGTAAAATGTAGATTTAAGACAAAAGTGTTTTTACTTTTAAAAAATCTCTTGCTTATAAATAAAAATGTAAAAAAAATGTAAAAAATGTAACAAATGTCCAAAAATGTAAAAAAATATAAGAAAATGTAAAAAAATGTAGAAAAAGTGAAAATATTTTAATGCAAGTAGTAAAAATTAATTTTAGACAGACAAAAAGACTATAATTAATTTACTTTAAATTCTAGTAGTAAAAAGCAATTTTAGTCAGATATTGTTAAAAAATATAATTTAATTTAATATAAATGAAAATTAAACAAATTAAATTATAATAGTAAGTAGTAAAGGCAAGCTTTAGTCAGACAGAACTCTTACCTTTAAAATCTATTTTTTGATAATACAAATAGTTTAAGTTGTTAGTTTTCACTTTAAGTAGTAAACGTAATAATAAGTTAGACCAAGCATTTAATCAATTTAGTTTTATAAAATTAGTAGTAGGAGTAATTTTTAGTCAGACATAGACTTTTTAATTATATTTCGTTTTAATAGTAAGCAGTAAGAGTCAAGCTTCAGTTGGACTAAAAAATAATTATCTAAAAATATCTCCCTAAGTAGTAGAAATATTTTAAGCATCATTAGTTTTTGTTTTCAGTAGTAAAAGTAGTAAAAACAAGTCTCAATTAGACGGAAATTTTAATTATCCTGAAAAATGTCTTCTCCTTCCTATATTATTAAATTATTACTAAATTTATAAAAAGAAATTTATTATTAATATTCTACACTAATCTTACAGATTTTTAAAAAATTAAAAAATTCCTTTTTATTAAAATTTAAAAATTTGTTTAAAATTCAAAAAAGACAATTGAATCAAAATTAATAATCAGTTATTATTATTAAATATTAAATTGTTATTAAATTAATAAAAATAAATGTAATTTTAATATTTGTTCCTAATCTTACAGATTTTTTTTAAAATTAAAAAATTCTTTTTTATTAAAATTGAAAAATTGTTTAAAATTCAAAGAAGGCAATTGAATCAAAATTAATAATTAGTCTTCAGAAATTGCTATTAAAATTTAAAATTACAGTTAATTTAAAATTAAAATTACAGTATTCCGATTTTTGCGAGGAGACTGAAGAAAACTCTTATAATACCTCCTACTACTAATAATAATAATTGTGATGTATTGTGGAAGAATTTTTTGATACTTAATTTGATTAGAAAAAATATTTAGAAAATAGTCGTAAAAGTTAATAAGGAAATCTGATGTTTTATTATTGCACTTAGAATAATTAAAAAAAGGAAAGTTTCGTTTTTATGGATGTACATATGTGACTTATAAGAAGAGGTGTTCTAATTACGTCCCTTCCATTATCTGAACTGAAAATAGATAGGGGAAACTGCCCCACTGCAGATAGCGTATAGATTTCTGACGCGTATAAATAATGCAGTTGAAAGCAGCATATATGATATATTACCTACTTATATATTGCCATTTCTATATTAAATATTATCAACACAAACAGAAAATAGATTTTTTTTTGAGTTTCACAATTTTTCACGATTATTCCAAATTTTATTTTATTTTAATAATTTATTCCTTTTATTCCACATTTTCTATGTTTCACTTCTTATCGTCACTAATCTTTTACTTTTCTATCTAGTTTTGTTTCTCTTCCTTCTTTTTTTAATTTTTTTTATATATTTCTTTTTTTTTATTTTTATACAAATCTATTTTCTATATATATTATATTATATTTTCTATATTTTTCCTCCATTTATTTATTTTTTGTATATTTCCTTTTTGTATTTTAATACAAAATTATTTTTTATATTTATTAAATTACATTTTTTAAAGTTTTCCTCCTTTTTTATTTTTTGTGTATATTTTTACTTTTCTAGATCATCTCGGTGTATATTCATAACCAAAAATACCAAACATAACCAAAAACTTGTTCGCTTCTTTTTCTTTCATCAGCACTCTGAAAAAATATTTTTTAAAAAAATATAAAAGTGACAATTTTTGGAAATTGTGAAAACAGGAGATGAAAAAAATACAAAATGGGTAATAAAAGAGAATAGAATTTTTTTTTTCAAAGAGTCAAATAGTTTATTTACAAATCAGCTAGCTCATCATAAGCGCAGCGCTTAGCTCGCGGCACAATAATATAATTCACTTTATTTATTTTTTTTTGTATGTTTATAACTTGTGAAAATCTTCGGCAATGCTTCGTACCTTAATAATAATTATTACAATAAATAAGTAATAAATTTTTTTTTTAAGTTTTGCTCTATATTTATCATCTAGAACGGAAGGAGTAAAACAAGAATAGGAGAAGTGTACACTTTCATTTTATTTATCTCCTAATCTTGCTTTTTTCAAAAATAATAAATTAACTGTAATTATAACAATCGCTATCACGAGGACAAGAACAACAATCATTGTAATATTAATAAACTCTCCTTATAAATCTGTAATAATATTAGCAACAATAGTATTCATAATCAAAATAAAAGTGAAAATATAAATAAAAATAAAAAAATGAAAATAAAAAACAATAATAAATTACTATAGAAAAAAATAAATATTCAATCTGGTTTTTTCTATTAATATTATTATTTTTTATAGTTGAAATTAAAAATAATAATAAAAATAATATTCAAAATAATAATAATAAAAATAATAATGATTATAATAATTGTAACGATGATGGTAACATCAGCAATGATGCAAAACTGTTTTTTATTCTTTTTTTTAATTAGAAATAGTAACCATAACTTTAACCATGATAATGATATTGATATTGAATTCGGTAAAGTGACGCAATGTCGTAATAAACTTTTTTTTGTGATTTGTGAATGACTACAGTTTTTTTGTTTATTTTTTAAAATTTATTTCGTGATGTTAAAAATGGAAAAAATGGGCTTTAAAATATGTTGGTGTGTTAATTGGTGATTAGGGAGGGGGGGGTAATAATAGTGACCAGATTAAATCGCGAATTTGTATTTATTTTATATTCTTTTTTTTCATTATAAACTATTAATCACTTTTTTCCGGTAAAATTTAATTTGTGTGATTTTGTTCCGTGGCATGCGTGTTTGAGTATTTGTATGGGTGTATGTGAATCACAAAAGCGAGTGTGATTCTATCGACAGTATTAGAAAAAAGTGTTTTGTGCCCGCCTCGGATATGCTTTTTTTTTAATTATTTTTGGAAAATTTCTCCTAAATCCTTTTTTTTATCCTCTGATCTTTTGATAGTTTTTTTAAAAACATTTTCTATTCTTCTTTTTTATTTATAACCAATTGAATAGTCTCCCTGTTTCCCTGAAATTTTTTTTTCGTTCCCGAAAAATCAAAAGTTATTTTCATTCGATATTTTATTTATAACACTTTTTTTTCTATATATGCATGTATAAAATATTCGAAATAAAATTAATTTCTGATTTTTTAATTTACATTATTCGAATTGTATATATATATATTTATTTGTTCTTCTAGTTTTATTATATATTGGTGAAAATATATACATATTTCTAAATTTTCAAAATATCCCAAATCCCGAATAACTTGGATTATATAAGGACCTATATTTATCTGTCTATGTCGCTCTCCCCTAAAATGAAATGTCTCTGAATCAGAAAACAAGGAATTAAAGTATTTCCCACTTTTTATGAGACGGAAATATTGCGATGCGAAAAATTATGTGACGTTTCTATTTTTGTGACTATTACGATTGAAGACATGTGAGGTGAAGGGGAAAATGAAAAAAAGAGACATTGCTTTGAGATGAAAAGATTTAGTCGCACAAGTTTTCTTCTCTATTTTATATATTTATATACTTTTTCTGTCTTTTCCGACTTTTCCCTTTTATCCACTTATTGGAAAAAATGATTTTCATCCTAATGTCAGATTTAAAATGAGATTTTCCTTTTTTTCTTATCTTGATATTCTTTCATCAAGGGAATTAAAGAATTGCTTTCTTTTTTTATTTTGAAAATTTAAAAAAATTTTAAAAAAAGACAGGGAAAAATTTGTTTCGTAAATTTATATTTATATTAATATTATTATCAATAAAAATTATTAAAGTAAATATATTCGGTTTTTTTAATCAAATAAATTCTTGCTTTTTTAGTGAAAAAATTTTTTTTTCACAAGATAATTCATTTAAGAGAAAATCAATTAAAAAAGGAGTATGAAAGTTTCAGCAGTTTTCTCTTCTTTCTTCAATAAAAAATAATTCCCAAACGAAAAGACTAGTGGAATATTTTTTCTGCCACTGAAAAATAGCATTCGCTCTTCTCGAACTTGGAAACTAGAAACTTCCGGTGGTAGAAAAAATCTGCTAGAAAAGTTTTTTAAAAGTAGAAATAAGGAACCTCTTATGCTTCATGAATCATTTCGTTGAAGCAAAAGTAGTTGCTAAAGAAAAAAAAGAAATAAAGACGGAAATTCTTGAATATTGTTTCAACTATATGATCAAGTATGAGAAAATATATAGTAATAAAAAATTTATTTCCTTGCAACTTTTTTCTTTTCTTTCCAATTAAATCATTTTTTTTCTTGAAATATCAATAAAAAGTATACACTCAAGTACCAATTGGAAAGAATTTCAAATTTTTAAACATTATAACTATAAATTCCTTAATAAACTGATTCAGAAATTTGATTTGAACTTTTAGGAGAAGCGATATCGAGAGATTTCATGAATTATTTACAAAGTTAGACTCCATATACCGTTTATCTTTCGTTTTCCGATTTTACAAAAAGTTTGTCGCTTTTAAAAGCAATGCTTAAAATTCTAAAATTTGAAATTATTTCACCGAAGAGTTTTAATTTCAATAAAAGAGTCGTCTCGAGTTTTGTTAAGTTTCGACTCTTTTTTTTAATTTGATTGAAATTTCAAGGGACCACAATTTCATCTATATTTTATGTAGATATTCAAATTTAAGAATTTTTAAAGATAAAAATAACTATTTACAATAGACTATAATTAGGAATAAATTTTTTAGATATCCTTATTTTAAATGTAGAATTAATTTTTTTACACTTAATTATTTAATAATTTATAATTTATAATTTATTATTTATTATTTACAATATATTATTTATGAGTGTCTTTATTTTTTTGATATATTAATTCTATTAATAAAATTTCTAATTAGGTAAAAAATTTATTATACAATTTTTTGAATGATTCTTTTGAAAAGTCATTCGATTAGTAATTTTTCTCTTTTTTTCTTTAATTATTGTGAGCTAAAGAGAAAATAAAATTGTTAATGAAATTTGATACGGCGAGTGAATAGTGAGTTTTATACTTAATACTGGCTATTGAAGTTGGATTGAAGTATCAAATCCCTTAGAGGGATGGTTTTTTTTTTGCAAAAATGTATAGCTTTTGAGTCATTTTTATATAGGAAGCTAAGAATATAATAAATTTCTTAGAAATATAAATAATTCTTCTCTCATGACTATTTGCTTCTGCAATAAAAGATGAAACCTAGAATTTTTCATTATTCCCACGGTCCCCATATTTCAAACCTTTTTTATAAAAAATTCGCATTTTCTTCTTTTTTTTCTCGATATGAAATTAAAATTCTTGGTGTTGATTTGAAAATTTTTACATTTTGTAATTGACAATTTAAAAAAAGGAGAAAAAAATTACTTTTTGAAAAATTTGTTGTTGTTAGAAAATAATTTAATGTCAAGGAGATTTGATATTGTGATAAATTTGAAATTTTTGACTGAAACAAACTGTCATTGCCTGTTAGGAAAATCATCCCTTCTAGTTTTAGGTTTTTCCCCCTCAAATAGAGGAGAGAAAAAAAATAGAGAGAATCTAAACATTCTTTCAAATATAATAAATCTTGCTCGCCAGTAGGGCGCATTACAAGGGAATAAAAGATTATTTTCCTCACACCCAAAAATTTCCTTATTTATATTATTATAAGGGGACAAAAATTTTATGGCAGTAATAATAGCAGCAGCGTGGGCGGAACATTGTTTTTTTTCATTTTACTATACAATTCGAAATTTAAAAAAAAAATTGTTTTTTAAAATAAAAATTTCATTTTTTTCGCCCTTTTCTTAATTCTCATGTGTAAAATTTCATAACACTTCATTTTTATTGTTGGAAAATTGCCACAAAACCTGTCGACGACTTTATCGTTTTTCATCAAATTTCTTGCATAGTTTCATGCCACCAAATGGGCAATAAATTTAAGGTCGGGTTTTCTGAAAATTTTGCATTTTAAATAAATCTTGTCACACTTGAAAATTCTCCCCCCAGACTAAAATTTTGAAGAAACGGAATATTTCCCCTTTGTAAAACTTTTTTCTATTCTTATAATTTTATCTTATAATTAAAATATGTTAAATTGTTAAATTGTTAAATTAATTCTTTTAATTAAATTTAAAAAGATTTAGCTAAAAATCGTTTGCTATAAAAAAGAAAAATTATTAATAAAAATAAAAATTCATTTAATAATAATTAATTCTTTTCAAATGATTTCACAACCTTTTAATTTGAACTATGAAAATAAAGTCTTTTAGAAAAAAGTCAATTTCAACTGATGTGCCATCAAATCTTTTTTTTTCAATTGTTGTAAAAAATAGTTTTTTTAATGAAATAAAAATTCTCAACTGTAAATTACATTTGGCCGAATGTGTGACGTTGACTCTACCCGACATTTGATTCGTATATAGTCGTTAAATATTCATAACTCGTGAACTAGATGAGTCTCCATCAATTTTTTAACACGCAGATATAAAAGAAAAAGAAATATGATTCCAGAATGTAAAAAATAAATAAAAGAAAAATTACAAAATCCGATACAAATGCAAATTATTATTCGTTTTTACTTGAAGATTAATTTATTATTAAAACATTTAATAATAATATTAGAATATTTAATAATAATAATAATAATAATAATAATTAAATATTAAAATAATCGTTCGATAATTTTTTCTTATTTTTCATTCAATTTACTATTTTTCTCAACTTATTCTAATTTATTTTTATTTGTCAATTTAGTCTCAATTTTTATTTCTCTTGCTCTTGTCTTTATTTTTATAATGATAATCAATTAAATTGCAATTAAACGGAAAATAAATTTTTTATTAAAACATTAAATGCATTTGTAGTCGGGATTTTCTCCTCTAATTTCTCAGTTTTTAATCGAAATCAATTATTTCCAGTTGATTTTGATAATACAAATGTGAAAAGCGTCATAATTGACGTAAATCAGCTTTATTTTTCCAATTACGCGAAAATCTTTTTTGTCCTATTATCCATCGCTTGTTATCGTATATTTTCTTTTTTTTTTCTCAATTAGAAAAGCAAAGGATACCATACCATATGGGATAATGTTACGAGTTCTGAACCGACTGGTTTTTAAATTAATTATCAGTATCGTCTTTCCACTCGTTGTGCGTTAATTTTCGAATTTAGTTTATCGTTTAAGGCTTCTGAGTATAACAATGAAATTATTCCCCAGAGAATTAAAGCAAATAAATTATTATTAATTCTTTTAAAAAATTTTCTTTTTTATTTTGATTTCCAAAAATATATTTATTTTAAAATTTAAAATTAAAGAATTATGATTTAAAAATATTCTTAATGTTATCTATATAATTATAATTGTTTTTAATCAAAGCTTTACAGTTGTAAAAACATTTTCAACAAACACAGGAAGTTAAATCTTTTTCTTCTTTTTATTCATTTTTTTACAATTGTCTGTGTAATTTTTTCAATTAAAATTTTGAAATAATTTATTAAATTATTTTCACTTGGGAAATAGAGGGAAATTTTTTTTTAATGTTCATTTTTAGTATATTTTGAAGCCAACTTTTAAGTTCATGAGTCTCTAAAGCGCCTTTCGGGTAAACTTTTACGAATCTTTTATTGTAATATTTTTTTCCTTTTTTTATGAGATGAAATGACCAGTGAGAGTCCATTTAACGACTCTTTATTACTAGCAACAGTTGTAATAATTTTTTTCCCTCCATCTACTAAACATGGATTTTTTTAGTCCTCGAGAGTGATTTCATTTTTCATTTGCCTCTTGTATGTAAATTTTGTGTGCTTTAGAAGAATTCAAATTAAATGTACATTCATTTCGAAACAATTATTATGGAACTTTATCCAAGAGCATTTTGTGTTTTAAAAAGAGAATTAAATATTTGAAAAATTAGGCTTTTTGCGAATTCTTTCAATATTCTTATTTGAAAATTTAAAAAAATTTCTCTTCGTGCTGGAAAATCAAACTCATTAAAAAATTAAACATTTGTTACATAAGTAGAGAAATTAAATTCACTTGCAAAGTTTAAATAATATAAATTGTAAATAATTGCCAATTTCTGAAATTTTGAAAGCATGGGATATTTTTAAAAATGACAATATTGATTGGAAGTTAAAAGCATGGTATTATATTGTTGTATATTCACTAAAATGTTGCGAGTGTTTTTAAAAATTGTGTGCATTTCAATTGTTTATAGGTCAATTTGAGCTTTTTGTATTCGTTTATAAAATATCGAAAAATTTGGTTGGTTACATTTTAATAATTAAAAAAAATGAAATTTAAAAAATCTACAAACTTCGTATTTTTAAATACAAAAAAATTTAACTTTTTTTTAACGATAGTCAATTTTTTCCAGCAACAAAATAGAATGTTTATAGCATTACACCAGTAAAGTTTAATAGACAAATAATAAAATTTAATTCAACAGTGATAAAGTGAAATTTAAACAACATTAAAATTTTACTACATGTAAAATATAGTAAAATTTAATGAGCCAATTTTTCCTTTACAAGTTTAGTGTGTCTTTGTATTTTTTTTCGTTGAAGAAAAGAAGAATTTTTTCTTTCGTGACTCATTATCGTGTTATAAAATGATATACTTTGTTTCACGAATGGAAAATGTATCAAATTAATGGATAATATTACGTAAAGGAAAAATAACATTTATTTTTTCAGAATAATTCTCATCCGGTAATAATAACACGCGGTGACCTGTAATTTATTTAATTAACGTATACTTTGTTTAGAATGAAATATTTTACTTGTACTTTTTTTCCTAGTTTTTTTTTGTTTTTTTCTTTTTGAGAAAAAGCTCAAATTGAAAAAAGGTAAAAAAAACAAATTATATAGAAGAAAAATTGTAATTAGAGATGAAAAATAAATTTTCATGGGAAAAATAATGTTTTTTGAGATAAAAATATTTTCTGATTGAATTAATCTTTTTTCAGGATTTACATATTATTTTTGATATTGTTGAGATGATTTTCGAATAAATTGAATAATTTTAAGTTGTTTTAAAGTTCAGTTGATTATTGTTTTTTAAAGAACTGTTAAAGTTTGTTTATAAGGAATTTTTATGGGAAAAAAGATTAAAACATTTAATTGTAATTTACATTTGAATATTTTGCATTTCAGTAGCAGAGGTCAATCAAAAGGCAAACAAATTAAAAATTTGTAAAAATTTCCTAATGTCAAGTACATTTAATTTCTTGTCTTTGTTTTTCAGTAGTAGAGAAGAAATAAGTTGTCAAAATAATGGTAAAATGAAAATATTTAGTGGTAAAAAAATTTAGTCTAACTGATTTCTTTAAATCGTTCCATTCATTGTGTGTACGAGTAGTAAAAGTAAATTTCAGTCAGACAAAATTGATACCATGATAAAATTTATTGCAAAGTAGTAGAAGTACGTTTTCGTCGAAACTTATGGACATATTTTCATAATTTTTTAAAGAATTTTGAAATTTTTCAGTAGTCAAGGTCCGTTTGCAGTCAGACATAAGAAATATATATTTTTTAAAAATATAACTCAAGTAGTTTAGGTTTTCAAGGTAATTTTTTTCACTTATTTATTCTCTCAGTAGTAAAAGTGTTGTTTAGTCAGCCAGAGCAAATTGTCAACTTTTTAATCCAGTAGTAAAAGTAAGTTTACAGTCAGACATATTTGGGAATTTACTTTCTTGTAAGTTGTATTGTATTTTAGTCAGACAAAATGAAGTTGCTTTAATTTTTACCCTTTTTTCGGTAGTAAAAGTGAATTTTTGTAAGACTGTCCAATAAAAATATTACTAAAATTAAATTCAGTAGTAAAACTATATTTCAGTCAGACAAAATGAAGTTATTCTCATTTTGATCATTTTTTCAATAGTTAAAGTAAGTTTTTGCAAGACTGTCCTTTTAAAAATGTTATTAACATTAAATTCAGTAGTAAAATAATATTTTAGTCAGACAAAATTAAGATTTTTTCAATCAATTTTAGACTCTTTCCAATAATTTGTCCCACAATTTGAGAACGAATGTTTTTATTGTGCTTTTGTCTCTCAATTTTCTTTTTCCCACAAAAAAAAAATAAATAACGCTGCAGCGTACCGGAAACGAAAAAAAAATACCCAGCAAATATTGTGTAAAAAAGGGGTAAATTTCCGTACATGTCGAACACATGTTTAAATCATAACGTATGCGTCAGATAAACATGTGCATCAAATAGGATATACACACACACCGTTATATCAGTTCCTCTATTTTGGTATTCACTTTGTGCTTGTTTTTTTTTGTTTTTCTATTTTTAATGATCACTTTGAAGATTTTTCTGCTTGTTGATTTTTCTCTTTCTCTCTCTTTCTCTGTGAGTTAAATTTATATATTTGCAAAATAGATCCGGATTTAGACGCGTGTGGAGGAAAAATCGGAGCCTGGCACTGATTGGTTCGCGACATTCGTCGATACGCCAAAGGCGCGGCTCTCGAGTCGTGCAAAGCTTTCTCTGTATAAATACCTGTGTGTATACATATATATATATATTTATATATATATATGTAGAGAGAGAGAGAGTAAATATATAATACATATCGACACACAGACATTTGTAAATACAGTATGTATAAATATGTGCAGATGAATAATCCATAAGAGGTATATATAAGATACGTATGTTGAGGAAGGATATGTGAATTTTATTTTTTTTATTTTCGATTGATCGTGCTCGCAGTTGAGCAAAAAAAAAATTAATGCGAGAGAGAGAGAGAGAGAGAGGGCAGGGGGAGAATTTCCAAACAAATATTCCCACTTTTCTACTGAAATTCTCGATTATAAACTCGTTCATTTTGCTATTTATTGCCTAGTAGTTCGCTCCGGTCTCTATGCTCCAGATTTCGAATTCGAGAGGAAATTTGAAGAATTCTCTATTTCCTTGCGACACCATCGATGTCGCATTCTTCTTCTTCTTCTCTTCTTTCTCTTTTTCAAGTATTCTATGCCTGCCTGTTGTTCTCTTTCTCTCTTTCACACTTTTTTTTCTCTCTTCAAAACTCTCTCTCTATATATATAGTTATAAAAGCGCCCTCTTTTCTCTCTCTCTCTCTCTCTCTCTCTAGGGTATGTGGCTATTTTCAGCTCGCCGATGCGTATCGAAAACCGCGAGCACGTGATATGCTCCAAGTGTTAAGCGCGGTTGAGAGTGCACTCACGCTTATCAAAGTTCAAATATCGCACACCCTCGGAAATGCAGGCTAACTTCCTAGGATCATTGACCTGCAAAATCGAGCCACTGGCAGAAAACTAAGAATATATTTCTCTTTTTTCTCCATTTTCGACGAATATAACAAAAAATTTGTTGTTTGCAGATATTTTTAAACATTTTTTTAAATTAGAACATTTTTTTTTAAACTATTACCTTCCTTTTCAAAGTTTGAATTTTTAAAACTATTTTTATTATTTTTCTTCTATAGGTGATTCTTCCAAAGATGTGGTATTTTTATATCTTGTTTTATTTTATAAAATAACTATTATTTTTCACAGTAAAAATTTTGCACTTAAAAAAATTAACAATTTTATTTTTTATTCAATTTATCTTTACATTAGTTCTTTTTTGAATTTCATCTTCGAACTGCATTTATGAAATATATATTTGATATTATTTCAAAAGTTTTAAATACATTTTTCAAACTAATTCAATTACATTTTCATAAATATCAAAATAAATCATAAATATTTTCATATATATATGCAAAGTTCTTCGAAGAAATATAATTATTTTTTATAATTTTAATAAATTTCTTTGCAAACATTAATTAATTTCATAAATCACTAAAATTCATGACAAGAATTCAATTACACTGAGAAAACGATTAAAATTTTTATAAATATTTTTTATTTTGTTTAAATCAAACTTAAAATATCTTTGCTAATTAAAATATTAAAACAGATAATAATTCGTCGAAATAATTGAATTTTAATAAATTTTTTCGATAAAATTCTTCACGAGCATTCAATTTTAAGAAATTTTATTCAATTATTCGATAATTTATTCATTTTTCCATATTTAAATAACCAACTTCAAATAACCAACCAACCAAATAACCAAAATAATGAAAAATCTGACTTCAAAACTACCACTTTCGGAAAAATCACCAATATTCTTTTTTTCCTTCTTAGTATTCGGTTTTTACAATTTTTCATTATTCTTCTCATCATTTTGTCAATTTATTCTATTTTACTAATGATTTAATTTTTTTTTTGCGAATTCTCCACATTTAATTGATATTCGTAATTAAAAATATTCTTTTAAACTGCGACATTGTAAAAATGTATTGAAAAAATTGTATTCCGCGTTTTTTAAAATTAAAATTGTGGTTTTAATTTATAAAAATAAAATACCTGCGGTAAATTAAAATGAAATGAAAACTCGAAAAATGGAAAATAAAATAAGCTTAAAAAAGAAAAAAGAAAAGAAGAAAATAAGTAAAGGTACAGTTAATAGAGATATAAAGTAAAAAAAATTAAATTATCTGAAAAAATTCTACTTCGATAGAAAAAAATTTTGCTTGCCTTCGGATTTTTTAATTGAAGAAAAGTTTTAATTTGTCGAGAAATTGTCATTTCATGTTTCTTCGCTCTCTCTATATATATAGAGAGAGAAAGAGAGAGAAGATATCATCTCGAGAACAAAACTGTGGGGAAATATTTACTTCGTTATTAAAGTGATGTGACATAAAAAATTACTTTGATTAAGAATGCCTCTTCTATTTAAAAGAAACGTTTCATTTAAGTAAATTAATTGAAGTGATTTTTTTCCACAAATTTATTTTCTTTTTTTTGCAAAAAAAACTTGATAATTCTAATTTTAAGGAAGAATTGCTATTTTCTTTATCTTTTCTTCTTCTTTTTTTTTAATTAAGAGGAAGAATAGTATATCGATTTGAGAAAAATGTGAATATATTTTTCAACATTAATTCTACTATACAACGTTTTTTCCTCAATGATATAGATCTTCCCACGCGCTTTTAACAAAAAGATCCCTTGGGACTAAAAAAAAATTGTCATCCTCTCAAAGAGTTTTCTTTTTTCTTTGTCAAAACTCATTCTTTTTCATCTTTCGCCGCTGCTTAAGAGAATAAACGTCTGGAAAAATAATTTCATTTTATAAATTCGCACAAATTTCTTGAAAATTGAATAAGAAAAACGAAATTAGTATGACAAATATTATTTTTAAAAATTGTTATCCAAAAGGTGGTGGTTTTTTTCCATCGTACTTTTAATATTACCGAAAGTGTTTTTCTGGTTAGAAATTATGGGAAAACAATGAGAAAAGGAAATAATGAATTTTTATTATTCAAATTATTAAATAAGTAAATACTTAGCATCGACAGGGAAAAATAAGTAAGAATTTAAAAATAGAAAATTCCTATAAATCCTGTGAATAAAAAAGTAAATTAAAAAATAAAAGAATGTTTAGACAAATTTTTGAAATTGAAAAATTGCTATAAAAACTACAAAAACTTGTGCTAAATAAGTAAAAATAAGGAAGGAAACAAAATCTACAAAAATATAACGAAAATGGGGGTAAATTTTTTTTTCGTCGACCTAAAAATGTAATTTTTGTTTCATTATAATAAATTGAAGGGTTAAAAAAAGGGAGCGGAACTTTGAAATTGACTGTGTCAGGAAATTAATCCACATTCGAGGTGTGCGTTAATGGATAAAAAACAAAAAATTTTTATTTTTAATGGTATTTAATTTTTCATTGGAAGCTGTTCTTTTTTTGTTTTTCCAAAGGGAAGTAAATATGATTGGACATCAGGGAGAGAATCCACTTTATATATAAAAATTTTTTTTTTCTCGTCCTTCGGCGTGTTGTGAATATGAAGGTCTAGGAAAGGCTGCTGATTGGTCCCGACGGCATCAGGGTGGTGCTACAACGAATGTAATAAAAATTCACGGCCACGCTTCGAAAATCTAGCTCGCGAGCTTTCACGTTGGCTATACGAAAACGCGATTACAATTTATTGTCAAAGACTTAACGCGCTTTCCGTTAGGTTTTCTTTTTTTTTTACTTCTTCTCGAACCATTTAGGGATAACATACAAGTTTCAAATCACCCTCTTGTGTTTATGGATATTTTCTCTCGTTTTCTCCTGTTTTCCTTTCTTTTTTATTTTTTTCACAATTATTTATTATTGCATTCTCATTATTCACATGGAAAAAATTGTTTTCCGTGTTTTGTAATTTTTATTATTTGCAAAATTTTCGCGACAACGTTAACAATTTCCTACTTTGATCAGAAAAACAATTTTTAATATATTTTTTTAAAAAGTTCAAAAATTTTCCAATCCAATTTGTTTAAAATTCAATTTTATGTGAAATTTTAACTATTCAGAAATGTTCGCTTAGATTTTTGTGAATATTTTTTTTTAAATAATTGAATTCTTTGGGAAAGTTTTATTGAAAGTTTAATGATGGAAAATTTGTGAAAATAATTGAAATTTTTTGGAAAGTTTTATGAAAAATTGAATTGAGGAAATACATTGTCTATAATTGTGATTTTGCGTAAAATTTTTGAAAATAAATTTATTGATTTGTAAATTGTTTAAAAAAAATTAAAAATTTTGAAAATAATATTGAATTATTTTTGAAAATTTCATTAAAATAGTCGATATTAAAAATAATTTGATTGAGAGAAATTTAATGAAAACAATTACAATTCTGCGTTAAATTTTATTGAAATTTTATATAATTTATTAAAAAATTTGAAAAAAATTTAATTTAATTCTTTAAAAAATTTTTTGAAAATAATTGAAATTTTTTTTGAAAAATGTTTGAAATGCGTTATTTTCTTTTTTCTTCTTGTTTTTAATTTTTTAATTTTTAAAAATTGTCCTAATTTCATTTCTTTGAGAAATAATTTGTTTTGCTCGAATGTAATTAATCTTTTTTGTAGCATTTTTTTTGTAGTGTAGAAAATTTACTAGAATCGTGAATGCATTTTTATGAACGACAAACGATTTTCGGAGCGTGGCTTCTTGTAATAAAAAAAACAGAGGGATTTTGGCGGGGCACAAAGGGTCCGGGGGGTAGGGAAAGTACACGAACGACAGGGGAGAGTCATAGTGAGGGCGTGGGTCGTACAAAGGAAGTGAGACGATTAGGGCGCCACTCGAACATTTTTTATCACTCTTCCCTTTTTTTCTGTCTCATTCCTCCCTTTCTCTTTTCTTCTTTCTTTCCCTTTTTTTACCTTCCACCTCCCCTATCTATATATGTATGTTTTCCAACCAATTTCTCATTTCGAAATATCCTCACCTTTTCTCCCAACTATAAACAGTATTTTTCTTTCCACATAAACATCTCTCGATCTTATTTGTCATTTATCGACCGACAATTTTAAAATGTCTCCTTAAATGTTATTTTCAAATTTATTTAAATAATATTTTTTTGTTTTAAAATCAGAATAGATTTAAAAAAAACTTTTTTTCTTGTGCGTGAACAAAATTGTCAGTAAATTCAAAACTTTTATTATAATCCCATTTACAAGGTAAAATATACAAATTTTAAATTTGAAGAAAAATGAGCTGATATGTTACCTCAATCGTAGAAAATTGACCATAATTGCGAGATAGCGAATTTCCCGAATTTTGGTATTGAAAAAAATTTCTATACGACAATAAATATATATTTCTATTTCCTACTATATATTTGAAAGATATATTGTACTATTTTTTTTTGTTTTTTTCAACTCTAGTCCTGTACAATTTTATTTTACATAATATTATACAATGTACAATTTATTTGTACAATAATCCCAAAGTGGGTAAATGGAATAAAAAAATTTTTTTAATAATATGAAAATGTATGCCTATGTAGTATATATATTGATTGATTCAAAAAATGACAAGACTATTTTTCGATGGGGTCGGGTAAAAATATTCCAAAATCGATGACAAAGTATTAACAGAATAAACAATTTGGAACAATTTTAGAATATCTTTTAAGAGTATAGTTGGGTATAATGTTACGTCTTGTCAATTTTGGATAATAGGGAGAAACAAAAAAAATTATATACGCTTTAACTTTTGAGTGACACCCTAGTCGGGGAGATGGTGCGTAGCATGCTATATGTATATAATGATAGTGATTGATAAAGTCATTCGATTTGTGTGTTTGTGTCAGCAAAATAATACATTATATGGGAATCGAAGATGGTACACGATCGTCTTGTTTTAATCTGTTTGCGATTTTTTTTTTTTGCTTTTCTAACCCCTCGTCGATTATTATCCATCCCCTTTTATACAATATGTCCTCAAGTTAATACTCATCACTGTACAAATATGACATTCTTCTTTTTTTGGTGATGTTCCTCATTTTTCACTTTCTCGCTCATTTTTCATTCCTTTAAAAATTCAGTCGAGGAAACTCGAAAACAACGCGGCAGTGCAGGAATTTCTTTGGTGCCTTTTTACCCCAAACCTCCGGTTGTTTTGGTCCCGTTGGTCCGTAGGTTGGAGTTCCTCCTATCGTCGTCTGAAACAGTCAATTAATCTTGTTAAATTCGAGAATAAAAATCATAAAAATAAATTATCATAATAAATCATAATAAATCATAATTAATAAATTATTAGTAGTGTAAAATCTTAAGAAATATTATTTTAATTTTATTTTTTTCATATTATAAACAATATTATTTAAATATTAAAAGAAAACATAAAAAGAAAATATTTTTAAAAAATACTATTTTTATATTTTAAAAAAATACAATCTTTGAATTTAAAAAAAAATTCTTTTTAAACATCTTTTGAAAGAATATTCCATTTTTTTCGAAATAAGGGAAATTTTAGAAAATATAAGTATAAAGACTGCGAGACTTCAGTATATAACTAACATATGTACCTTATTTCTTTATTCTGTTTTTTTTGGGGGGGGGGATAAAAAAATTCCTCAGAATTATGAAACAAATTTTATCTCCTTATAAAAGTTGTACGTCTCACGAGCTATTGAATAGAAAGAAATTTTCAAAAAGTTTCTTTTTAAAAGAAATAACATTCACAGAGACTTTGAAGTAATATTCTATATATATATTTATTTGATTTCAAGGAACGAGAGAAATATTTCAAAAATCCCAAGAATTTTGAAATACTTATTAAAAATATTAAATAAATTATATCAAATTATAACAATTTTTAATAAATTTCGAAAATCTATTTTTGATTGTATAAAATAAAATAGCGTTCTTTTTTTAAAAATAATTATAATGATATTATAATCTTAATTTAAAAAATTAGTATAAATTTCATCATATAAAAAATATGTGATTTTAATAAAAAATAATTAATAATTTTTTTATAAATCATAGTTTTTCTGAGGATATAAAAAAACAAATCAAAATTATTGCATCGTATCACTTTTGATTCGTTTTTTGTTTTAATTTGATATTCTTATAAATACTGCGAATTTTTTAATTAATTCCGAGAAAAGTCGATGATAAAAATAAGAATAATATTATTATTATTATTAATAATAATAATAATAATAATAATGAAAACAATAATAATGATAATAATTTGTTGAAAGCAAGTGTTTAATTTTGAATAATAAATTTTTTAACTGCAAGTAAAATTGTTATGTCTGCACTCAAAGAGATTTTTTTAATGCTTTAGATGGAAAAAACGTCTTTCGATAAAACACACCTCAACACTTTACAAAAAAAAGGAATTACTAAGCGACACTTACGTACTTTATAGCGGAAAGAAATACATTCGGGTAAAAGTAAAAATATATTTTACTGTTATTTTAAAAGAAGAAAGAGAAAGAGAGTGAGAGAGAGAAAAAAACAAAGTATTGGATGTTACTTTATCTGAAATGGAAATTTAAAACGGGACGATTGTTTCAAATTCTATTTATAAAAAATATTTTTTCCAAAATAAAGAAAAATTTTTTTCTTTATCAATTTTCAGCCATTGGGAAATTTAAACCTTTTTTTATTCAAAAATAGAAAAAAATTACATTTACTAAGTAAATTTTTAATGTAATTTATTTATTTTATTTTTTATCAAAAAAATTGAAATGAAAAATAGTGAACAAAATGAAGTGGAAATATAAAAAATCCAATAATCTAAACAGAAATTTAGTTTATATAAGCAAACGTTCGTTCTACGGGAAATTGACTTTTAAAAATTTTCGATCTAGTAAAAACGGCAATTTTATTCTAAGTTATATGGAAAAGATTTATTAGTTTTTAATTTTAGTTTAAGTTGTAAAAGCAAGTTTACATTCGAATGAAAATATTCCTTTTTGAATATTTAATTTCAATTAGCTTAATTATTTAACATTAAAATATTTAACATTAAATTTATATGCAGTAGTGAAAAAATTTTAGGTCTAAAATAATATAATTATTAGTAGTAATTTTAATAAAAGTGTACAATAAAAACGAGAATTCGTTCAAAAGAAAATTTAGTTTTTATTTTTTTAATAGCTTAGTTATATAGAATTTAAAATTTCAGTAGAAATGGTAATTTTAAGTCAGACAATTTTTTATATTGCAATTTTCATTAAAACATCAATTATTGAATAAGGAAAAATTGATTTTTAAAGTAATTCTCAAAGCAAATGTTTAACTCGTTCGATGTATTTTACCGTTAGAAAATTGACTTTCCTAAGATGAGTGATATTCAGGACATTCTACTAAGGATGCTTTAGAAACAAAGGCTGACAAAGTAACAACTGCATCAAACTCCAAGCTGAAACCATCTAAATTAAAGGAGAATATCACTTTGAGTTGCATTACTCGAAATTAAATTCCATTAAAATTCAATGAATTGAAATTAATCGAGAAAATTTGCAAAACGAACGTATCGAATTATTATCAGTTGATAATAACTTTTTCTCCTTATTATTTTTTATCCTCTCTATAAATAAAAATACAAACGATTAATAAATAAAAAAAATTAAAATATTTCCAAAAAAATATTTCCGGTAAATTTTAATTTACTGCACAGTGTCTTAAAAAAATGTCCTCGATATTAGCAAAATAAACAGTTTTTAATAATTTCCAATTGCTAAGTTGTTAAGAATTTTTCTCTCTCGAAAATTCAGACTCTTTCATATTCTAAGTAAAAGAAAAGAAGAAAAAAATATCGTTTCTGATAACATTTTTTTTTTCTTTCGAAATCGAAAAACAACAGAACACGAGATAGGAATATATGTAAAATGAATTATAGAAGATGTAAATTGGAGCAAATATTGGAAAATGAAAATATTCTTTTAAACTGGGATAAAATGGAGAATTGGAGCAAAACCAGTCTGGAAGACCATTAACAAAAAAAAGTAAGCAGAAGAAAATAAAACATTAATTCGACTATCAAACTGTGGAGTTGACGTAAAGTTTTTCTTATCGAATTTACTGTCAGAAAAAAAAATTTCCCCATCAGATATAGAGAGATATATATGAATAATATAGGAGGAAATTCTCAAATAAACTAATTGAGGATATTCCAATAAAGTGGAATTTTTTGTAGAGTAAAATTTTTCTCGATTAAAAGAAAAAAATGCATTGAAAAATTAAACTTTCTCTTTTTTTCATCTATTTAACGATAAATGGTGGGAAAAAAAAATTATTTCCTAAAGGGAAAATTATTTTTCTTCAAATTTTTTATATGTTAGAAAATTGGAGTTATATTTCAAAATTAGGCCAAGAACGTTTAAAGAGTGTTCATTACTTCTAAAAATTATAAAAAATGAATGAGATTTGAAGAGGGTCGTCGCGTCGCTTCGATCTACCTAATGGTTTTATTTTATTTAGTAACTTTATTAAGCATTAAGAGTTTTTCTTTTTTGAAAAATGTGTCAGTTATTTTTTTATTAAACGATACTTTATAAGAACATAATTTATAAAAATTAGCAGCAATAATTAAAGTTTTATTTTTTTACAAAAAGGTTTTTTCTGTACTGTCTAGAAGACTTTTAATCGAACTGAAAAATAGAAATTTTCTGTGAATAGAAAAATTAAATTAAAAAAAAATTAAATCAAAAAGTTTTAATTTTTATTAAACGTTGAATAAAAGAGTTAAATTTATAAAAATGAGTAGAAATATTTTTTTCCCCTTTTTTTAACTGTGGGTAAACTTTTTTTGGGTTAAAAAATTTAATTTCAAATTCAATGAGTTGTAGAGATAGGAGAAAAAAAATGTCTTGATCAGAAATTTTCTCCTTCTTAGCTTGAAAGGATGGAGTTATGGCGAATTTAGGAGAGTGGAAATTTATGGTCTCTCCTCTATACCTTTCGCAATTTCTTTTATCACGGATTAACTATACCGGTAACTTCTTTTTACCGAAGAAGCTTTTGAAAGGGATGAACACCTTTTTCGAAGCAATTCAGTTTCGAGTTTCTACTGTTCTGACTTTATCGCTTAGCAGTAGATTTATATTTACACTTTTCGAATTTGCTGTTGAAAATTTTTTCTTTCCCACTCCGTCATTCAAAACGATAACTAATAGTTAACGTTTAAAAATTATTTACCTGTAAATCAATTTTTATTATTAGTATTATTATTATTACTATTTATGTTATCAATATTATTATTAATTACCAATATTTTGCTTTTTTTATGTCCAGAATTTTTTTAAAGTAGTAAAAGTATTTTAAGTCAGACAAATTGGCTCCTACCTTCTATTTACAATACAAGTAAGTACTTAAAAAATATTTCTAAATGTTTACGATTGTTGAGTAAATGAAAAATTTATTAATTAAAATTATTAGAAAAATATTAGAATAGCAAATAGTGGAATTTTAATGGTGAATCAAATTCAGATCTAACTTAATATATTTTTTTTGTTTGACTTTCAAAAAGTTAATATTTGCATTTACGTTTGAAACGTGAGTTTCGAAAGTTTTCAGTTGAATTGAACTTTTATAATATGCAATATTCTTAAACTCGACAATTTAAAGATCAATTTTAAAGAAAGATGGTTCGAGTCAGTGAAAAAGTTTCCGAGTGTAAATTTCTTTTAGTGCTACACTATACCGTTGGGAATTGTTCGACTACCCCTTTATGTACTTGAAAGGCAACTTTGAAATGTTGAAAATATAAAAAGTAAATTTTTCCCTCAAAAAACAAATGTAATTCTAAAAATGGAGTACTTAATTTTATTTCCTTTCATCTCCTCCTACTAAATAGTCTTTTCAAAACAAATTTTTCGTTTTTAACACAAAATTCTTATTTTAAAAATAAAATTTTCTTTTTCCAAATAAAATTTTTTTTTCTACTGCTAAATATTTTTTTCAATGGACTTTTAATTTTAAAACTATTGTTTAAAACAAATTTTAATTTGAATGGTAAAATTTTATTTAATTTTGAAATTAAATCGAAAATTATATTTATTTTGCAGAAAAAGTAAATTTTGAATTTTAAAATAAACATTTGTTAATTAAAATTTTCAAAGTTTGAATATAACTCTATTTTCGCTCTTTCAATTCCCAAATGGAATTCTGTTTAATCCTGGAAACTGTCTCTCTCTCTTTCACTCTCTGTGTGTGTGTATTTCGAAAATACCCTGTATATTGTTGGTGTCAAATGAGATTTTCGAGAAAGTCATTTAACGAAAAATAATGTTCAAGTTAATACGTGTATATAACTATAATATACATATCGAAGTATAAAACAGGTATATTTATATGGAAATTTAAATATCTAGACAGTGAACAAGAAACGAGCCAGAAATTCCAGATTTTAGTGGATACTATAATATACATAAGTCACCAATCGTAAAGTTTCGACATTGCATTTTATTCCCAGTGGGAGATAACGTATTTTTCAGATAAAAATAGGCGAAAGAAAAGAGACCCAAAAAAAACACATACACACAGAGAATGGGGAAAAAGTGGAGACTAATAAATCTTCCTGACTGACACGGAAGTAGCGTTATAGAAAGATCTGGCTTCGAAAAATCGTTTCGTTGTTGCATTTTCACAGACGATAATGCATTCAGATTTCCAATCTCAATTGTATACGAGTGAAACTAACTTTACCCACCAAAATTGGGAGAATTTACATTGACATTTTTATTTTTCTCGACAGCAATGAAAGAATTTTCAACTTGTCAAGTTTGGAAGTTTTTTTTCCTGAACTTCGGGATGAATTCATTCTTAGACTTTAAAATGAATACATTTCCATTTCCAAAGGAATTTGTCGATAAATATTAAATTAAATTCCTTGTATTCGAAATTGAATTCTTTTCTTAATCGTAATTTAAAGAGAAGTAGTACAAGTAAAATTCAATTAGACTTTTCCGTCTAGTAGTAAAAAAATTTTTTTAGTCAGACTGGAAAGTAGGAGAATAATTTTAGGAATTATTCATTAATTATTCATTCAAGGAAATTAATCATTTGTTTCGTCTTCCTTCGAATAATAATTATCTGTGACAAGTGCATATGCTGAATTTTAATTAATCGATTCACTCTCTCAATTACGATGCTAGTTATCGTATTAATATGTAGTCCAATTTATTGACAATCTACTTACAATGAACTTTAAATCAATTTCCGAACCGATATGTACGTTACACAAATCAATGCACTGTCACTGTAGGCATAAATCTTGTTTATCATTTTTATGCTCTTTGCATTCAGATTTTTGCTGCAAAATTATGAAAAATCACAAAAAATGTGTTAAATCGATAGTCTGAGGTTTTTTTTGTATGTTTATAATTTTTTAATTAACAATTACTGAATTTACAATTTTTATAATAATGCTAGTAAATTTTAAGTCATAATTATTTAAAATGGTACAAAAATGAAGAATAAGTAGTAAAAGTAATTATTAATGGTAATAAGTAATAAAAAAAAGTAAGTATAATAAGTAAAATTAAAGTAATTTTAAGCCAGACAAAAATTATTACGGTAAAAAGTTACTTTCAAAACAATTTACAATAGTGGTAAGAAAATTAAAAAAGTCAGAAACTCTCTTCAATAAATTTGATTCAAGTAATAAAAACAGTATTTAGTCAGACTGGGAAAAATTAAAGCATGAATGAAAGGAACTTCGTTTTCAAATAAATATAAAAGATTGACAACTATTTTTTTCGATATAGACAGAAAATCGTATTCGACTGACTTGAAGATTGCGTCGTTCCTGACCTCAGTGACATTTCTATGACAAGAAGTCATTTAACATTTTCCAAGAAGAAGAAGAAGAAAAGTGCTGTGTATAGTAGTAAGACTGCGTAATTACTCATTTGAAAAGATCCTGTTGTTCCGGAAATTTTTAATTTAAAACGAGCTTGTATCCGAAAAAAGGTGGAAAAATGTTGACCCGGAAAGTTTTTTTTTCCTTCCCTCTCTCTTTTTTTGCAAGGCTCGATTCATCGTATAAAAAAACCACATCCCTGCATGATACACCAAAGAAAGCGGAAAAATTCTCAGGAAAAATATGAAAAGAAAAGAAGTTCGCATAACATATGCATCGCTTTGAATTTTTTCCTTCAAGAATATAAGATATCTTTCCCGAGAAGTTCAGAATTATTTAGAAAAAAAAATAAGAAAAAAGGAAAGAATCATCTCTCAAGATTTATTTTCTTTACCTCTGATATTTGCCGATTTAGAAAACACCATTCTTGGTTCATGTATAAAAATTTATGATAAATCGCAAAAAAAGTGCCAACTTTCGAGATAAAGGAAAAATAGGGAAAACAATTTTTCTCATTTCGTCACTTGGATTTTTCTGTTTTTGAAACATTTAAATTTGAATTATTTTGCAGTTATGAATCATTTCTGTCCTATTTCTATTACATTTGTACGGTAAATTCAATTTTGAATGTAAATAGTAAAAAAAAGTTGCAGTCAGGTATTTTTTTTTATTTAGGAAATAGTGATAGTAGTAAAAGTATTTTTGATTTTAAGTCGAACGTAATACTAAAAAAACTGTAAATTTCATAAAAGTAGTAAAAATATTTTTCTGTCAGACAATTGTGATTTTGTAAAAAAAAGATAAATTAATTAATTTTTTTCGTCAATTTAAGAATACATTTATTTTTCACGTTAAATTTTCTATAATTAATCAAACTGTCGATTGAAAAGCCACCAACAAAGAAATTACGAATAAAGAATAATTTGTTTTATTGACAATTTTATTATCTTCATATTACATTGGTGCTTGATATCTTTGTAAGGGCACGTTAATTAAATTAGTAAATTTAATTAGTGGTTTTGATAAACGCAATTTCTAGTGGCACTTGAAAGAGACAAATTCAATGTTGATTTTATAAAGACATGTTTCGTGATGTATCGGAAAATTATAAATAGTAATTATAAATTTTAATGGAAATCAAATAAATTATTGCGAATCAAAATGTTATTTTTGTTTTAAAATCAAAGTAATAAAAATATTTATGACAACAAGAATAATAATAATAATAATATGACAAGTGAAAATAATAATAATAATAATAATACTAATAACAATAATACAAGTAGAAATAAAAATAATAATGATAATAACAATAGTACAAGTAAAAGTTAAAAAAATAATAATGTAAATAAAAATAAAAATAATAACATTAAAACTAATTCTTTTGCAAATTGAGTTATGAATGATGACGGCTTGAATAGTATCAGTAGTCTGAATAAAGATACTTTACAGTGAAATAAACAAAAAAACTATTAATTCTGAATAAACTTTATTGAATTATTGGACGAACAGGTCGATTCAATCTTCAACGATAAAAGCAATTTTCATGAACCTGTTCAATATATATACGAAGAGCTCACTGCCTGAATCTATTTAATCACGATGAAAACAAAGCAGATAGTATTACGTAAACATATGGACCACTGATCTCCACCTTGATAATAATAGAACTGATTTTTTTTAAAAGCAGTTGATATTAAAATTATTTTCCATTCATTTCAATCAATTTAAATTAATCAAATTGATAATTGTCAATCAGAAAAATTGATAACAGAGAATCAAACAATTATTGTTTATACATTATTCTGTCCAATGTATTCGGTGAAATGAAATTAAAGAAAAAAAATAATACTAATTAATATTTTGCATTTTAATAATAATAGTAATAATAGTAGCGAGTGATTGAATTTTCAAAAATAAAATAAAATAAAAGCTTAAAAAAGTAGTAAAAGATATTTGAAGTCAGACAAAATTGTTTCAATAATCCTAATATTAATTTTAAAATGCTAAAAACAAAAAAAAATGTTTCGAATTGTTCGATGAAAAAAAAGAGAATTTTTTACCAAAAATCACAATCACTTGAAACTTTGAAAGCGGCTTTTAAAAAAATTTAAATTTTCACGAAACACAGATTTCAATATTGACAATTAGACACGAAAAAAAATTTGTTTTTCGATAAAACGGGTAAACGTTATTAGATCGAAGAGAGATAAAGTAGAACAATTTGTCATGTGATCTACAGTATTGTCCAGAATTCTGACACTCGTTTGGACATGTTCCAAAAAAAAATTCCTCCCAATGTTCAAAAACCGGAAATCATTATATCTCCCTCTCTATTTTCAAAAAGTAAAAAATAAAAAAAAAATAAAAAAGAAATTGAAAAGGAAAAAGAATCCTCTCTAGGGTGTATTCTATAGTACTTTTTTTGAAATGCATTCTCATAGAAATTTACCTTCAAGAGACTAGAGTATGATGAATCTTTTATTTTTCAACAAAATTTGTGAAGGAAATTTTCCAACATTTTTTCGAACTCAGTGCGCTTGACACAATTTGGATTTATATCACACTTAAATGAGATAGTAGAAGAATTTTTACTTAGGAAAATTGGAAGAAAAAACATTTGAAAATTCTCTATAACAACAAGGCGCATAATAACAATTGTTAATATTCTTCAATTTCGAATGAATATTTTGTCGATTATTTTTTTTTCATTTTCTCTTCAATCTTTTAAGCCAAATAATAAACATGAAGTTTTTTATTTTTCTATCAATTTTCAATATTATTGGCATATTTGAGATTGTGTATGCGAAAAAAATGATTTTTCAATATATTAATTTTAGTGAAAGATAGATGAAAACAATTTTTTTTATTTGGATGACATATAAAAGACTTTATTTTTAGCTTCAAATTTTACATGCAGGCGTAGTTTACGATTTCAATAGGGACATTTGCCAAAAAAAAGGAAAAAAAATGTTATGTAGGTCTTGCTTTATAAATGTCTAGAAAATCGATCAATGGGAAGTATTTCCTTTTTTTACTTTTGTATATATATGTTCAAAGATTGTGCATTAGTTTTCAAAAATTTAGTATTATATTCACGAGATATGCCTCTTGGAAAGAGATTTAAAAAAGAATGTTTTAGTGCTGAGAGAAGTGTATTTCGGATTTTAATGTTTGTACAGAAATGTAATAAAATCTTTGCTACTGAATGTTATTCTAGAAGTTTATATATTCAATTCAATATTAATGATGAAAGTTTTTAAACAGATCGTACAAAAATAGTAAAATAGAATTTTTTATTTTTCCAAAAAAATTAGGATCATTTTCTTTGGGGATGATTTTTTATTAAATTTTTTAAAAATATGAGTCGTAAAAACAATCTACAGTCAAACAGAGTGAAGTTAGTGGTAAAACCCAATTTTAGTCAGACATATAAGATTTCATTGAATTTTTTTTAATACTATGCTTAAAAATTTTAATTCAAGTAGTAAAAACCAATGTTAGTCAGACAGAGCTTATATAGTCAGTTTAGTTTTGTAATATAAGTAGAAAAAAACAAGTTTTAGTCAGGCAGGGATACTTTAACTATCTGAATTTTAATTTGAGTAGTGAAAACCAATTTACGTCAGACAGAAAGGTTTTATTTCTTTCTTTTGATAATTCTAAGTAGTAAAAATAAGTTTCAGTAAGATAAAAGTTCTTTAATCGTCTTCATGTTGATGTAAATACTAAAAAGCGATTTTAGTCAGACAGAGGTACTTTAATCATCTTACTTTAATGGGAATAGTGAAACCCGATTTTAGTCAGACAAGATACTTTAATCATCGTAATTGTAATGTGAGTAGTGAATACCGAGTTTAGTCAGACAAATACGTTTTAATTGAATTTATTTATAATCGTAAGTAGTAAATTCGAGTTTCAGTCAGACAGACATACTTTAATGAGCTTAATTTTAATGTGAGTAGTGAAAGCCGATTGTAGTCAGACAGAGACGTTTTTAAAATTTTCTCTCTAATGGTAAGTAGTAAAAACAGGTTTCAGTCAGACATGTGGTAGTTTTTGACCCAAAAAAAGTTGCGAAGAGTGAATTTTTGAAAATTTAGACTATTTAGAGTAATAATTACCTGTTTTACTGGCGAATGGATCCTTAGGATGATTGGTCTTGATGGCGTTAGTCCGTCGATTTTGTGCACCGGTTGTGCCACCGCAACCTCCAGCTCCTGGGGGTAGGAGGGCGGCTTGTGGTCCACTACCAATGGGACCACCTCCAGGACCGCCTCCCCCGGGAGCCCCGGGCGCTCGGACCCGGGGTTGCTCTACTGGTAGAACTCGACGTCTCTTCTTCGGGAGCTTAGCTCGCGCCTGCGTGTGACTGTAATACATCGCAAAATTGCTGACGATCACGGGCACTGGCAGGGCGATTGTGAGTACGCCGGCCAAGGCACAGAGGGCGCCAACAAACATTCCAACGTAAGTTTTTGGCACCATGTCGCCATAGCCGACGGTGGTCATTGTGACCAGCGCCCACCATAGACCAAGCGGTATACTTTTGAAATCATTTTTTGGATTATATTGAATACGCTCGGCATAATAAACCAGACTCGCGAAGATGACGATGCCGAGCACCAGGAAGAACACCAGGAGGGTTAATTCCTTAGCGGAGGCACGGAATGTCTGTATGAGAATTTTTAAGCCCGACGAATGCCTCGTTAATTTAAATAGTCTCATTATTCTAATGATACTGAAGAATTCCAATATATCGGCATTCTCCAAGTGTGAGGCAAATTTTTGCAATGCCAAGTCAATGTAAAAACTCAATGTCGCAATCATATCGATTAAATTCACTGAACTCTTGATGAAATCACAACGATTTGGACTTGCTGTTATTCTTATGAGGAATTCAAGTGTGAACCATGCGTTGCATATGCACTCGATGTAAAAGAAGACATCGTGGGCGTTTGTGTGTGTTTTGTCTAATACCCATTTTGTTTCGTTGCCAACTTTTGCCGATCTATTGACAATTATCGGTACCCTCATGTCGGGATGGGTCTTCAGGCAGAAGGAGAGAATCGACACGCAGATAAAGAACACAGATACGACGCCGATTATCTGGAAAATGCAAAATGAATAATACATATTAGAATTTTTGACGAATTCATCATGTCTTAAAAATTTATGTATTATCAAATTATAATCATCGTTTTTTACGCATATGAGACAAAAAACAAATCAAAACATTGGTTCGCAGCACTTTTCTTTCGTTTTTTTATCTCAATTTAATATCCTTAGAAAAACTGTGATAGTCGTAAATATAAGTATTTATTTTTATATATTTATTTATTCTTTTGTTCAGTATTAATTTACAACTTGAAACAAATAAACTTCTAGTCAGTAGTAAAATTAATGTTATGTCAGACAATCCATAATAGTAGTATTTATAATAGTAACCAAGTCTTATGTAATATTTCAATGGACTGAAAGTAGTGTAAGTATATTTTAAGTCAGACAATAACCATTTATTTTGAAAAGTTATTTATATATATATATATATATGTGTGTAAGTAGTACAATCATGTTTTAGTCCGACATAACAGATAAAATTTCATAACCTTAAAAAAGTAGTAAAAGAAATTTTAGATCAAATAGTTTTAATAGTATTATTTTAATGTAATGTAGTAAAGGTAACTTAAGGTCAGACAAAATTTACAATATTTGTAAACATTGCCTAAGTAGCAGAAAACTGTTCTCGTCAGACCTAAAATTCATCATTTTCTCACAATTCTAACGAAAACTGTTTTGGTCAGACGTAAAATTCATAATTTTCGCACAATTTAATAAAAGTAGAGAAAATAATTATTAATTCTAATAATAAGTAGTAAAAAACAATTTTAGCCAGACAAAAGTGTGAATATGCAAACAAAAATTTCTTCAGTAGTAAAAAAGTGCTTAAGTCAGACAAAATTGTAAAAATATTTCTAAATGTTAAGTAAGTTGTAGAATAAAACTCAACCTAGTTTTGTTTTTTAGTTTAGTTTTGTATAGATACATAGTTTTGTTAAAAAGTTAACAATTGTTTGACAAATTTAATAAAAAGTAGTGAAATTAATCACACACAGAAAAAGGTAAAGAATAAAAAAACTTAATCAAAATTTTAGTTAATGGGAGTTTTCTTTCATGGTTGAGGAAAATTAGAAATTAGGCAATTAGAAGGGAAATGATGAAGATTTATAATAGGAGATTTTTATTAATTTCAAGAGAAGACATTGATAAATTACTTTTCTCCAGGAGAAAATAAAAATATTTAGTCAATATATTTTATATATATATAGAAAAGTGTGTATGTATGTCCATAAACACACGCGTATTTGTCATGATATATCTGGAGGGCGCGACATCATTCTAAAAGTAGGTCATTTTGACAACAACAAAAAAATAAATAAACATCGAAATGAGCCTTTATCATCATTCGGAATGGAATAAAAAAACTAAATACAAAATAACACATTAATTATAGTCTTTTTATTATATCTTTTCAATAAAAAGAACCATTTTTTATTCTTATTAGAAAAAAGAAGAACTTTCAGGATTTAAAACTAGAGTTGAAAATTTTCATTATCCTTATTATTCGACAATATTATCAAAATCTATGCGACCTTTTCATGTAATAAATGAATTATAAACTTTTTTTCTTCTTTCAGTAGGAGAAAAAAACATCAAGTTTTCCTCCCATTTGCCCTCAAAGTAGTCTAATGGCGAAAATTAAGAATCTGAAATGGCTTTTCCTTATTCTGAAGAAAAGTGAATTATACCTCTCTTGAAATAAACTTAAAGGTGCTGAAATGTTTTCCGTCTTGCATTCTGAAGTTTCTAAATGTAAATATTTGAGGATGAAATTAAGGATTTGTTTCTTTTTTATGACTATAAAACTTTTCATAATTTTATTAAGAGAAAATTTTTCAAAAAACAGTTTATTTCAATATAATGTTGAATCCAAATTTTCATTTCGTTCTTTTTCGAAAAATAAATTTATAGCAGTTTGCAGTTTTTCTAAAGATATAAAATTTCAGTCATTAAGTGTGGAAAAAAGTTCAAATTCCTAATTTCAATTGAATAATTTGCTTTAAATGAAAACGTTAGTAAAATTAAATTTTTTTCAACTACAAGTTGATATTGAAAAATTAAAATAATTAGGAATAAATTTAAATACTTTGGAGTTTGTAAATTCGTTGTAAACTATATTTTAAAAAATTGATAAAATAACAAAAAGATAATTCGTTGATAAATTTTGAGATGAAAAATTTTCGATGATAATGAAATATCGACTAATGCTCAGGGAAGCATGTTTTCATCGATACAACCGGGAGGCCTATTTAGAATGATAAGTAGAGCGTTAACAACATGATTATATAGACATAAATACAGTGAATAGGATTTGATATTACTTGAAAGGAATCGTTGCCAAATAAAGGGTTACTTTTCTCATTCTACAATCCTCTTAGAGAAGAAACGTTTGCGTTTTCATTCTAAAAGCATACCCTACTTGTCCCTAATGTTAACCATGAGTTGTGTGCCAAACCACACCGAATTCAACAAATGGATTGGATTTTCAAAGAAAGAAAGAAATAAATGAATGAATGAATTATGCTGGTCATGAATCTTCCTCTTTTTTTTAACAAATCGAAAATACCCAAACATTTTTCTTTTATTCTAATATCTCGAGTGAAAATTATTTTGTTATCAGAAAAAATTTAGAAATAGTATTCTAAAGTTAATTAATAATTAATTAATTAAAATTATTTTCTTATTATTTTACTAAAAAATATTTTAGACTAAGAATAATTAATTCAAATTTAGTAAAAAAATTCGAAAAAAATGAATGAATTCAAAAATGAGAAATAGAAAAAATTTAAAAATACAATTTTAAATTTAATAAAAAAAATTTTATTGCGGAAAATATTATATCTAAAAGTTTAAGTACTTACTGTGAACATGTTTTTTTTCTTTATTTTATTTATATTTCGTCCATTCATGCATAATGTAATAGATTTAGGATAAAGAATGAAACAAAAGTCCCTCTCTTCTTAGTTCCAGGAGTTTAATAAATTGAGAAATTGAGTTACAGATTCTATTACGTAAATGGTTATATAGAGGGAGCATGCAAGGTTCAAGAACAGAGGCAAAAATGATTGATGAGAAAAGTAATTAACACAGTTAGGGCGTTATAATAAAAAAAATACTGTTTCGAATTGAAACATATAATAATAATTAAATAAATTTCCAACATTACTGTGAATTATTGCGTCATACATTTATATTAAATCATTTCAGGTTAATGCAAAAATATTAGCATTGCCTCTGTGATACACTCGAATTAATATAAAAAGAAAAATATTTTTAATCGTTAGTCGTTTTTTTTTATTTTTTTATTTGGGTGAAATAAAAGAATTTTAAATAAAAGATTTTTGTGTAAAAATTGATATTTATAAGAGGTGACAGCGGTGGGATTGACTTTAATGTCTACTTTCACTTTTATTAATTTTTAATTTCCCTTTTAGTTTCTTTATTTCCTTGCTACTTTCACTCAACCAATTTTTACTATCGTTACAGAATTTCTCACTTTGGTAAAAAAATCTTGACGTTCGCTAGAAAAATTTTTATTTTACTCAAAAAAAAAATTTAGTTCCATGAAAAAAATCCCCTTTCTCGTGAAATTTTCCGTAAATTTTCACTTTACGGAAATATATGAAAATAACTAAAAACACTGAAAAATTGACTCAGATGCAAACTTAAATGTATGTTTATGCCCATTGGGGACCAGTTTCTTGAAAAGTTATTTCAACTGCATTTTATGACAATAGCGAAAAAAGGAAGACAATAAATTTAAAGGGCAGGAGGGAATTTTTATCTATTTCGTGTGCTGCGGATAATTTCATTATCCATTTTTCCTTTAAGGTGAAATTTTCTCGAAATTCACTAGTGAAAGAAATGAGACTCTTGAGAACTGATCATATGGGAATATATATTTAAGATGGTTTACTATTATCAGAGCAGGGAGGTTGGAAAAACAATCAAATGTCTTGGGAACAGTCGTCGTTTTAAGGGAAACGTTTATTGATTGTTATTCCTTCTCGAATGCTATCTATGTCCATTATCATCAAAAAAAGGGGGAGCTATTCTGTCTTCATTCCTACAAATTAGAATCTTGATAATTTATTTTCTCTCCATATTACATATAATATTTTATTTCTAAAAGTATTTATTTATCTTTTTTCTTCACTTTTAGTGTTTTTTTTCTTTACATCTGATTATATCGTTGTCAATGAAAATTGATTTATTTTTTTTTATTTAACTAGAATGGATAATATATATTTTGTTTGTAATTATCAAAAATTAGTAATGTTTCCATCTAGTATTTTTTAATTCTTTTTTTAAATATTTCCAAGATTGTAAATAAAAGAAAAGAATTAAAAAAATTTTTTTTTTAATTTTTCCAATATTGTAAATAAATAGAAAACAGAATTAAAATTTTTTTTTTATATTTCCAATATTGTAAATAAATAGAAAACAGAATTAAAAAAATACTTTACACTCGAAAATATTTCCCTTTTGTTTACAAGAATTAATTTAAATAAAGAAAATCGAAGATAATGATGGAAAAATAGGGAGAAAAAAAATGTTGAAACGTAGAAAAAAGTGTGAAAGTAAAAGAAAAGTATAAAAGTAAAATGAAAGGAAAGCAACAGAGTAAACGGGGAGAAAAAATGTGAAAGGAAAGTAAAAAAGAAAAAATAGTACAGGACTTAAAAAAAGTAAATGAGAAAAGTTGTAAATTTTAAAGTAAGGTTAAAAACTTTACCGACCTTGGCAGCATTTGAGGAGTAAGGTTCATCAAAAAGAGACCACATTTTTGGTTTGAGCTTTTGCCACCACGTTAGAGTACCTTCATAGTAGGCCTCCTCGAATCCAAACTTCCTTGCCAGTTCTTCATCACTCGGTTTTTCAGTATCGAGGTCTAACCTGTCCAATACCGTCAAAGTCTCTTGCGTGTCTCGATGCTAAACAGAAAAAAAGGAAATTTCAATTTTTTTTTCAAAATTAAAATTAAAAAATAATTTTTTAATTCTTTTTACAATCGATTTTTTAATTTTTAAAATTCAAACATTTCTTTTTAAAAAAAAATCAAATGGCTAGTATTCAAAAGAAAAACGTCAATTCAGCTTTAATTTAATTTACAGAAAAACTCTCAAAACTAAAGATTTTTCAAAAGTTAACTATAATTTTGCCCTATTACTTTTTTTTACCCCTTTCAGCTTCATTTTTACATTTTAAAAATTTTTTCTACTTTTATTTTGTCAAAAGATAATTACCTGAATTTTTAGCCAATTATCGCAAGATAATTTTAACTGGAATTTTAGTTAATTATTATCAAGAGGAAATTTAACTCGATTTACAGTTAATTATCAAATGTTTATTAACTGGAAACAAAAGTAAATTAAGAAGAGAATTTCAAAAAAAAAAATAAATTAAAAAAAAATTGAGAATTAATATAAAAATTTACCGAGTGAAATTCAATGGATATTTTATTAGGGTATGTAAAAAAATAGGTGAATTGAATAGTCATTTGTGAAAAATATAAAAACAAAAAAAAGGACAAAGCAGCTTCTATTGAAAGGCAACGAGGAAAATTATTACGTAAAATTTCAAAACACGATTGGTTTCTGGCTAATGGTCTTTCTCGCCGAATGTTTTTTGTCAATAGAAAATGCAATCGTTTTCTCTCTAATTCCATTGAATTTCCCTTGGGGAGAAACGAACGAGGATATATCCATTTTATAGGCCAGCCACTATAGCCAGAATACATTTCAAATGAAACAAAAATTGCCAGAAGATGATTTATAATTCAGAAAAAAAATTCCATTTTTAATCTCATTTTTTTCATGAAATTATAAACTTTGCGCAAATCAAGCAAACATCAAATTACTATTTTTATCATGTTTGGTTATTTTAATTTTTAATTTTAATCTTATTTTGATTTTTAATTAATCTTTTTTTCTCTCTTTTTTTCATGAAATTAAACTTTGCGTAAATCAAGCAAACATCAAATTACTATTTTTATCATGTTTGGTTTTTTTTAATTTTAATTTTTATTTTCAATCTTATTTTTATTTTTAATTTTATTTGTATTTTTAATCTAATTTTTATTTTTAATTTTATTTTTAATTTCATTTTCTTCCAAACTAGGCTTTTTGAAATTTTATGATTCTTCATTTTCTATGTTACATTCTCTCTGCTTTAAATAAATAAATGGATTTTAGGTACAAATTGAAAGTTAAATTAAACCAACGAATTTTATTAAAATTCGATGAATAATAAACATTATAATTAGTGGAGGGAATTATTGTCGTAATTGGATCATTTATTATAAAAGGTTCCCTACACAAAATATATATGTATAATGTCTCTAAACTAAATTGTTGTGTAATTAATTAACAATAATGAAAATAAATAATTCAAATTAGTTTAATATTGTATTTGCATTTATTTATAGTCAAAGGGAAAATAATTACAATTATTTCATTATATATAAATTTAGTCAGAAGATTATTCAATTGGGAAACTTTTTACAAAAGGCAATGTAATTCATTTGGGAAAATGTTCTGATTTAAATATTAAATTCACCATTTATTTTTAATTAATTTCATTTACTTCTTTTTTGTGAATGTATCATGAATATTTTATTACTCTGAATTCTTTTTAATTTAACTAAATGAGATAAAAACAAAAGTCTTAAAAAAATTAAATATGTACTGAATTGATGAAAAAAAAAATTTTTCTTTTTCAAAATTTGTAATCAACATTATAAAATACATTGTTTTCTTGTATCATGTCTGGATTATATTATTTATTTAAATAATTACAATTTTTAAACAATTTATTAAACTTGGAGAATTTCTTTTGGGTTTTTTTTATCATAGTTGATGTAAATTATAACTTGACGAATTGTTTTTGAACTTTTTTTTAAACAAAAGGTGATTTTAGGTAGCTTGGGTTTTTTTTGGGGAAAAGTTTGCAAATTCAATTTTCATTTGTTTTCATCTAAACAAAATACAAGAGTCTAGAGTATATACACGAGGGATTTTACGAGGATTTGTCTTAATAGAAGAATTTTATTCCATGCATAGTAAACACAAAGGAACTGAAGCTCATCTCTGCTAATTAGATGCATATTTCCACTACGCGAAAGGACAAAATTAACAGATTTAATTTATGCCAAAAATATAGTATTCTTTTTGCATATTTGAAAATTATAAGAAAGAAAATTTAATTTAAGCTCTAATTTAAAATTTATTAAATAATTATTCTCTTATGTGAATTTTTCTTTTTTTCCTTCTTGAGAATAATATTTTTTTGTATTTCGCATTTTTCGTTTTTTTCCATCTCGTATTTTTGTATTTTATGTTTTTATATTTTTGTATTTTTGTATTTATATTTTTGCATTTATTTTCCACAGTACTTCGTTAACAAAATTAATTATAATTTCTACGTCAGTGAATTTTTTGGGAAAATATTTCCTTTCATGATTTAATATTAAAAAAAATTAATTTTAATTAAAGAAGCATTTTTCTTTTCACCATTTAGATTCTGTTATATTTTAATTTTTATTAAGGTTACCTTTTTAATTTAGCAAAAAGGGGGAATGATTTCGTCTTTTTGAAAATTTAATTATAAAGAACATCAGTGAAACAAAAGAGGGAAGCTTTCAAAAAAATTGCAGAATTCGCAGAACACGAAGAAAATGAGATTCACATCGAGGATATGAAATTTTTTTTCCTTCTCTCTCTTTTTTTTATTTGAAAAGGAAAATTGCAAAATAAAAAAAATGTAGAGGGTTATTCAATTACATTCAGATTCGTTATCCTCTAAATCAAACATCGTTTCATTTATTCAATGTTGATAGTTGATCCAAAATATGTATTGAATTGAATGAAAAAAAAATTCTTTTCGCAAAATTTTGTAATCAACATTATTTACCTTTTTTTAAAAAAGAATGTTTTTAATATCAGAAATGAAAAAAGTAATTTTTTATTTAATTTTTGAAGGAAAGGGAAGTGATAATTTTTGTAGTGACATAGGGTATTTTAATTTTATTGAAATACTGAGATCACTTTTTTTTTTTTTTTTAATCAGAAACTCCATTGTCTGCGATAAAAGTTTCACTACTACTGTTCGAAGGGACTTTTTGATTCAGAGAGATTCGTTAGTGCGCCTCGTTTGAATGATTGAGTGCACAGAAAGAAAGTAATCGACAGATCTACAGGAAAACTTTTACACAATGAAAATTCTATAAAATATCCAAAAGAAAAAAAATTTTCTTGACAAACATTTTTTTTCTCGAAATAGTGTAAAAAGCAAAAGAAGATAAAATTTTTTCTTTATTTTAATAGAGAACAAAATAGTAGGAAAGAAATTCTTTTTTCTGAAATTAATAATTAATTTTCGCAGAAAAAAATCGTGAAGTTTCTTTTATTTTTTTTTAATTTCAGAAATGTTTATGACGAGTCAAGAGTTTATAATGACTGGAAAGTAATTTTCTGAGTGGAAAACATCTGCGAATAGTCGGACCAAGTTTTCAGTTGAAACGGCAATATTCGTTGGGGCATGAAACTTTTTTCCCTCTCTTCAACGTTCTTATACAAAGTTCTTGTTCAAATACATCTAATAAAATGTAATTATGTCTGACAAAAATTGCCATTCTCTACTTGTACTTGAATAAAGAACACCCTTAAACAAAGAATGCTGTTTTTACTATTTTTACTAAAATTAATTACTTATTACTTATTTTATTTTTTTACTTACTTACTTACTTGCTTATTTTAAAATTACTTAATTTATTAATTATTAATTTTTATTTTTAATAATTAGTTATTATTTATTTTTCAATTATTAATTTTTTATTAACTTATTATTAAGTATTTATTATTTATTTATTCAGTGATAATTAATTAATTTTTCGTTACTTATTAATTTTTTATTAAGTAATTATTATTTATTTGTTAATTATTCGTTTTTTATTAACTTATTGTTAAGTAATTATTATTTATTTATTTAGTGATTATTAATAAATTACTAGGCATTTATTAATTAATTAACTCTTGTTGACTGGGGAAAATGGAATTTTCACTGCTTCGTAGCGAAATGAAATGAAATTCAACAATTCGTCTGGCCAAAAGCACCTTATACTACTTAAATCCTAATTACATTAAATAATTACAGTAAAATTGCCTTACGCTTTACTTGCACTGGCATTATTCGACAGTTAATTGTCTGACTGAAGTTGTATTTTACTACTTGTATCAGAATAAAAACAATTTGAACAAAAGTCTGAGCAAAATTACCTTTACTTCTTATATTGTTACGTTCTTTCACCACTTGCTAATAAGAAAAAATTGTATTAAAAAACATTTCTATTTTCGAACATTGTTTTCTGTTTTTGTCAAATTTCACTCGAGAAAACGAAAAGAAAAAAACTTAGATTAGTCGGTTTTGCGAAAAAACTTATCAGAAACCTCTAAAATAGGAAAAGTAAGTTTATGTCGTGGGTGATTTTTGTTCATTTTTTTTCACACAAAAACCGTCCTTGCGGATAAGGTACAAAAGAAAATTTTTTTTTCTCTTTTTGCAAAACACGTTTGAAAATACTTGAACGAGAATGTCATGGGACGGAACTTTATCGCACCTAGCTCGATTTTCCGTGGTAGAAAACCTATTTATTTTTTTTTTGCTCTCTCTCTCTCTTTTCGATCGTCCGGCAGGTGGTCGTCTTCGCGGGTATAAACGTTCACAGCAAACGCCGTCTCTTATCGATTGCTCGCCTTAAAGAAAGAAAATAGATCAAAGCTGTGAGCATTCTTGCCGAGCGAAACTCTGAATTCCCTTACATTGTCATCGATTGGTGGAGTTCGTGATAAGGATTCTAAACTTGGCGGCAAAAAATACCATAGTTTAAAAGAAATTTAATTTCATTAGAATAAAAAATTTACAACCAAAACTTAATTAAAAAAATTTTTTTTAAATATAAAAAAAATTCAAAAATAGAAAATATTTTTGTTTAGAAAAAGCTAATCAAAACGTCAAGGTAGCTAAGGATAAGAAAAGATAATAAGAACAAAAAAATACTAACGAAACAAAAAAAGTTTAACGCTCATTTGAATCTTTATTATCATCATAGCAGTCGAAAAAAAATATTGCACCACAGTCGATTTAATTTCACATTCAACTTTTTTCGCCCTTCCCTTTTTACCCTGTATGCTTGTAAAGCTTCTAGTTTCTTAGGTTCACAAGTCTTTCGTCCAAGTTTTGTATCAAAATGAGGGCTTCCTTCTAAGAATAAAAGACAATCCTCCCTTTTTTCTAGTCTGAAAAAAACAAAACTCCTCCGAAAAAATACACTGATAATATGGCAAACAATTCCGAGAAAACTTCTACTTATTCAGAAAAAAAGAGACTAAAACAAAAGAAGGCAAACAAAAGAAAAATTTGTTTTATTTTTCTTGAGTTTAAAATTTTTCATTAATTTCGTGCTTTTAAAATTATTCGATTCTTAAAGAGGAGAGTAAATTTTTTTTCTTAAAAAGCTACTTAAAATTCTCCCCTATATTTAATATGTAATTTTTTATATTAATTTACAGAAATTATTTTTTTTAATGATATAAAAATGTTGAGATATCACATTTTTCCTACGAAAGTTGAACGATTCGAAAATAATCTCTATCAGAAATTTTTCCTTCGCGTCCACTTTCTCTACATATACGGTGGAATATATAATTTATGTGTTAAATTTTATTTTCTCGGGGATATACTCGAAAGTTTTTTGCACTGTCCGAGCTAAACATAAAATATTATAGAGAGAAAAAAAAGAGAGAGAGAGAAAGAGAGAGAGAGAGAGAGGAGAGAAAAATTCTCACAGTAGAATGAAGCTAATGCGGTCAGACATTGTAAAATAAAGTGCAGTGAAGACAGAAGATAAATATTGCTGAGATTAATCTCCATTCACGTTTTGTCATACATCTCAACTAGAGTTTCAATTTTTCATTATAAAATTGGAAAATAAATATTTGGGAATAAAATTTCTCCCTTTGTCTAACTTTTCTTTAGTACTTCTACTAACATTGTCAGAAAATCGACAATTTTGTCTGACTACATTGTTACTACTTGTTAATAAATTTAAAAAACTACTTGTAGAGAAGGTAAAAATTTAACCATATGTCTGAATAAAAAAGTTTTCACTACTTATTTTGTTAGACAAAATGTACTTTCTACTCTCAATAAATGATTAATTTTGGAAAATTTGTTTAATCGTTTTAAGAATTTTACTCCTTAAAAATAAAACAAACAAATATAACTCTCAACCTAAAAAACCATTTTTCATCACTTGGAGAATAATATTATATTTTTATTTTCATTTTCTAGGGTAAATTAATTTTCACCTTCGAGCGTAAATTTTTTAACGAAATTTCAAATTTCCCTACATTTTTAATAAACAAAGAATAAAATTCTCCATGTTAAAAACTATTCACTTTTTAAAACAAACAAAAAATGTTAATAGAAACATTTTCCCTTCTTTTTTTGCACGGAGCGTTTTATTTATTTAAGAACAAAGTAAACAAATTTTAAAAGTTCATTTTCCCTCCTCCATTTATGCAAAATACAAAAGTTTTAATTAGTCTACATAACTAAAGGTCCGCTTACTTATGCAATCTAACTCAATTAATTTCATGCAAGAAAATTTATATTTACCTAGATCGAAAGTTGAAATCAATTTTTCTTTAGTTGCAAACTTTTGCAACTCTCTCACTCTATTTTTTTTTATTCTTTTAAAATAGTGTCTAATTTTTTTTTCTTCTTCTCAATAATGCTAATGGTGAAAATTTTAAAACTATTTTCCAATTATAAAATTGATGGCAAGACGAAAAAAATTCATAAGCGAAGAGTATTTAAAACAAAAGTTTTTAATTACGAAATAAAATTTTTCTGTTGATAAAAAGTTAATTTATTAAAAAAAAATTAATAGATGATGAAAAACTTGAAGAATATTTCATGTTTTGTGAAATGTATGATTCAATATTATAACCAAGAGGAATTCAAGTAAAATAAATCTATATTTCGGTTTACGATCCAATAACTGTTCGGTTTACACAACACAATTGTTTGCTGTTAGCTTAACGAATAATATGAAAGTGTTGAATGCGTTTATTCAATTCTTATGAGTCTGCTTGATTGGTTTATAATTAACTGTTAAGTATTTATGAATAATCGACAAATTTTAATTGCATTTTGAACAAAAAGGAAATTGTTCACTGAATTCTTTCCAAAAAGGGAATTTTCATTTTAGTCGATAAATTTAAGTTTATAATTAGAATTTTATTTCATTTTATTTCACTGTAGAAAAATAAAAAAGCTAAGGAAATGTGTTTTATAAACAAGATTTAAAAATAAGTTTTGAATAAATTTGAAAAAAGTGGAATATTTTTTTGTATATAAAAAAGCGAAAATCAGGGAAAATAAATAAAATTTACTATTTTTTTTAAAGACTAATTCAGATTGAAACGATTCTATCATTTTTATTTTTAAATTCCAGAAATGTTTCAATATTTTTTCTTTTAAATTCCACATATTATCGTTTATCAATAACAAGAGGGTTTAATTTTTTTTATCGTTGAGAATAAGTTTCTTTTCATTGTATAAAAGTGATCATTTTGCAAAAAAAAAAAAATACCGTATAATATCTTTCTCTCATTGTCAATATGGACTTCTCATAAATTCTAACTTCCGCCTATGATTTTTCATATTGTTCGTTCTCTTTGGTTGTATATGTATTTTTTCATACGTCAAAACGTAAAAAAAATACAAATTGTGCGTGTGTATATGAAATAAAACCCACTGTGCGAATAATACTTCACTTGTTGACACGAATTTTGTCAGAAAAATCGCATTTCCGAACGAAATATGAGAGAAATTAGAGTGACCAAAAAAAAATACTTCAATGGAAAAGTAAAAGGAAAAATATTCGTCAAAATTGTTCCAAATGTTTTTTTTCTATTTTTTTAATGGAATCAAATTCCGTATACAATTGAAAACATTCCTTTCTGTCAAATGATGCACTCAGAACATATTGTTGCACTTAGTTAAAGAATTTTAATATTATTTACAAAGGGCATTTTCCACATTTTTCGTTATATTGGAATTAAAATCGTAAAAAAAACTATTTTTAACAACAATTCATTACATTCGAATATTATTGGCTTTGAAAAAGTGTAATTCAGTTTTTTTTATTCGATTTTAATACCTCTTATAAAGGATTATCTATTTATTTAAATTTTATTTCAAAAATAAATTATTTTGTACAAAAAAGATTTTATTACCCGTTTCTAAGTTTTTCATCAATTCTTATTCTCTCTGGGATGGAAAGAAAAGAAGAAAAACGAAAGTTTTTTAAAAATGAAAAATTGTTTCTTCGCTCGTGATAAAAAGTTAAAAATAGTTGATGAGAATATTTTTTGTGAAGAGTGTGGAAAAAATTTTTGTCTCATTTTTTTGCAAGATAAAAAATTCCTATATACATTTATGTATATAGTGTGACACTAGGTTTTCAACTCTATATTTTGCCCCTCTACTGAATGAAGCTGCTGAATTGAAAAGGAAATGAGAACAGATACAGATCAGCAAGGAAGGTTTTTGTCTCAAATATATAGATACTTAATGATACAGGGAAAAAATTTTCCATTCACTTTATCCAAACATTATGTAAATATAAAAACACTTTATTATTCAATTTTATGCATAGTGCATAAATTTTTATTGAATAACGACATTTTTCTTTTTCAAATCTTTCGTTTTAAAAAAAACAGTTTTCCTGACTTTGCAAATTTGTCGATTTACATTCAGAGTTTTTTTTTGCTTTATGTATTTTAGTGACCTTTGACATTTGAAAAGTTGGTCGCAAAACTTTTTTTGATTATTATTTATTGCAAGTGTAGAAGAAATGTTATTGGAAATTTATTGAAAAAAGGTTTTTTCTCAATAAAACATTAAAAATATATATTTTATTTCGCAATTTGTAATGTTGTGTAATTACAGTTTGAAAATGATGGCAAATATTAATTATTTATCGAGGTTAATGCGATCTAAAGGGAATAAATAATTATCCAATTTGAATTGTATATTAATAAGAAATCGATTATTGATTTATTTATATTTAAATTAATAAATTATTGATTGAATTTTAATTATTGATTTGTTTGAGGTGGTTATATGAATTCACTATATATAGTTTATAATGGAAAAAAGTCAATTGCAGTGACAATTGATATTGACGCGTTTATAGTCGGCCAATATTGTGGTCCCAGTGCACGGTAGATGACATGCATAAATTGCACGGTAAACAGAAACAGTCATGTATTTAGTAACAAGATATACAATAGACAACTTGATTATACCCCTGGGATTATTATATTATCTCGCCCTATAGATAAGAAAAAGAATATCAACAAAAAATTGTTTTCTACCCCAATTAAAAATACATATACCCCCAACGTAATTTCTATTATCGCGCAATTTGTCATTATTTTCCCCGAAAAAAAACAAAACGAAAACTATACACATTATACACGAAATAAAAACAGCAAACAAATATTTCGTTTGTACGTGGAAAACATCAAAGGAACATTATTTTACTTTTTTTCCTTTTAAAACATTATTTCCTTTTCGTTCAATTTCATTTTTTCTTCTTTTATTAATAAAAAAATAATTTAAAAATAATTTAAAAATAATTTAAAAATAATTAAACAATAAATTAACAGTCAAAATAGTTTGACATCAATATTTCAACTCCTGATATAAAAACACTTTGGAAAATTGTCCATTTGAAAAAATAATGTAAAACAAATAATATAAAATAAATTAACTGTAAAAAAGAGGGAATTAAATAAGAGTAAATTACATTGAAATTCAAATGCTCGAGACATTTGAGAATGAAATAAAAAATATTTACAATGTGAAAGAAAATTTTATTTTCCATTCACCTTAATATTGTTCGGTTTCTTTGAAAAAAAATTTTTTTTACGTATATAAAGCAAAAAAAGATATTTTCTTTCATTTCTTTTTCAAACATGGGAACATTTTTCATTCTGCATTCAACTGTAAATAATTTACTTCTACTCTACCTAAAAGTGCAATTTTCTGCTCTCACATATATGCGTACAATATATATGTAGAAGAGAAAATTGTAAAATATAGTGTAGAAACTTATAAACAAATGGAAGAAAATTTAATAATATTCTCAAAGTTAAATTATTCCCATTTATAAAGGTGATTTTTTTGTTGTTGAAAATTTTAGTAAAATGAAAAATTTCAAGTGTTCATTTATTATTTTGCATTTAGATGAAAATTTTAGAAAGAGGAAAACAAATCAGTGAACAAACAGCAACTAACGACTCGTCTGACTAAATTGCAGATTTACTACTACTACTGGTAGGGAAAATTAAAAAATAAAACGTGTCTGACTAAAACGTTCTCTACTACTTATTAGCTAGTATTTTCTTTTTCTCTCAATTTTGATAATTTTAGAAAAAACTGTTAGCAAAAAATTGTGGAAAAAAAGAAAAAGAAGTTGCGATTGAAAAATTTAATTTCACGACTCAATTTTTTATAATTTCATAAGTTAATTCAAAACTGGAATAACATTTTTTAAAATTAATTTTAAATACTTTTTTATATTTATTGTAAAAATGAAACTATTTCAATCAATTTCAATTTCATTTTAGAAATTTAATTATTTCTAAAAATTACAAAAATATTTATTTCGAAATTCAATTTATTTTTTGTTTATTAAAATTTGTAAATAAAATAATTCTCACAGCATTAATCATTTTATTTAATTCTAAATCAATTCTTCTAAGAAAATTCTAAAAAAGTCATTTATTTAAATACAAGAATAAATAATTTTTTGAATAATTGAATTCTTCTTAAATTTAAATTCGTATAATCAACTTTATTATAACATTTTAATAAATAGTTTGACTTTCGCGAAAAATTGCATTATTTTTGAAAATAAATAAATTCCTTTTTTTATGAAAATTAATTACTTTTTGTCACCGAACTTAAATAAAGTTTTTTAAATAATTACTATTAAATGTCATTTATTGAAGTAGAAAAATAAATAATACAAATTATTCTTAAATTATTCTTATGAATAATTGAATTCTTCCTAAATTTAAATTCCTATAAACAACTTTAGTGACATTTTAGAAAAATGTTGCTAAAAAAACTTTTTAAAGAGCAGATTTTTTTAAACATTTTGTTAAAACTGTATTCAAGAGAATTCAAGTATTTAAAATAAATTAAAGTATTTATGTTATTAAAGTTTTTAAAAATTATTAAATTCTTTTAAAGAATTTTAATAAAAATTTTACAAATAGTTGCATTTTTGAGGAATTTATTTTTAAATGAATAAAATAAATATTTTGTTTTTTTTCAGTATTTAATTTTAGTCTGACTAACACAGATTTGTACGAACGTACTACTTAAATTTTAAATGTATCGAATAATTGCAGTCGGACCAATATTTACTTTTACTACTTGCACTAAAACAACGAGATTGTAATCCGTCTGCTAGAATTGCATTTTACAACAGCCACTAAAATTTCAACTATTTGAAACAATTTGTCTGACTGAAACAGCACTTTACTACTTTATCTACTACGGAAAGAAAATAAAAAAAAAATTTGTCTAAAATATCCATTCCCCACTTGTGGATGAAATTGAAAATAAATTAAGTCTGACTAAAATGTTTCTTTACTACTTACTTACAGGAAGTTAATTTACAAAATTATGAAAAATGCATGACTAAACTTTTTTTTTCTACTTATGACCAAATTTTCAAGAATTTAAAATTAAATCTGACTAAAACGGGGTTTTACTACCTGCAACAAAATTTTCAACAAATAATAAATAAGTCTGACTAAAAGAGGTTTTTACTACTTGCAACAAAATTTTCAACAAATAAAAAATAAGTCTGGCTAAAACGAACGTTTACTACTTATTTTTTATCTTTGGAAAATATTTCCCCTAAACTACTGATAGTAATAACAATAATAATACGAATGAATATATTATACATTTTTTTGATATTAGAAAAAAAATTTATCTAATAGAAAAATATTTTTTTTTTCTTTTTTTGATATTATATTATTCGTATTGAGCATTAATACATAAAATGACAAGTTACAGATGTTTTTTTCCATTTATCAGAGAGAGAGACCCGCACATTCGTATACAGCTAAGAATGTGTGAGGATGATTTTGAAGAATGACAGTCGTTTTATATACGTTTCACGTGTCGTATAGATGCTGAATCACAATGAAGTCTCAACGGAAACGGATTGCGTATTTTTTTCCAATATTTGAATCCTTGCGGCTATGAACGATCCCTCACGGAGCATTTTAACACAACTTCAGAGAAAGTGCGGAAAATCCATGAAAAAAAACTCTTTTCCCTTTCATCTTTTCTTTATTTATTTTTATTTTCTTTTTTTATTACCCCAACAAAAAGTAGAATATAGAAATCGTGTCTAAAATACCTGAGCTTTTTCTTTTCGCTATCAAAATAAAATGTTTTTAAATAAGATAATTTATTGTTTAAAAGAAACAAAAGTAGAAAAAAATATTTTCGAGAAATTTCAATTGAAAAAAAAACAGTTTAAAAATCGATGTATATTTATAATAAAATTCAAATACAAGTTACATCTAGTTTTGAAGCACCAACAAACATTAATCAACGAAGTTGATTCTAATTCTTGATATACATAATAGAGTTTCCTGTATGTAATTTACTGCCGTATTGTTTACAAAATGGAAATATTGACGTAATCATAAATGTTAGTGTAATAAATTTATTGCATTCATAAAATTATATTGAATTATATTTGATTTTCAGTCATTTAATACACCGAAAAAAAAGTATTTTCAAATTTAGAGAATTCCTCTTCTTTTGCAGCATTTTTTCCTCTTATATACGGGCACTAAAGTTTTCTTTTATAATTGAGAGGATTCTCCTTTATTATATTTGTTATTAAATGTCACTTTTTAGACAGGTTAAAGTTGCATTCAGAAAAACAAAAAGCAACTTAAAAATCTTCTTTTTAGTATAAATTTGTTTCATTTTTAGAGGAATAATTTCAATCAAAGAAGAAATATTAAAATTAATCTTTTAGTTAAAAAACTGTCAAATATAAACAAAAATTCCTCTTTTTTACAGATGAATATTCGTATATTGAAAATAAAATGTGAAAATAATTGTTGAGCGGAATTTTCTTCTCACTCTGAGATTTTATTTTTTTCGGTGTATTAAACACCATTTTGAAGACTGGATTTCTTTTTGCAGAAAAACGAAATATTTTTCTGCTTTTATATTCGAGCTATTAAAAGGAAATTGAAATTGACGAACTATTATTTTAGATAAACTCATTAATGAATATATTGTCTCATTAAAGTGTACGCAATGTTATTATATTTCATGCGCGCGCGCATAATTTTCCTAGTTAATCAATATTTTAATATTTGCTATCGTTTAATATTTAATTTATCAAATATCGTCTTTGGTTTTTTTCCTGATTTATCTACTCACTGTCATTAAAATTAATTACAAAATAAATAAATAAATAAATATTTTTCTATTTCTATATTTGTACTACTGAAATATCTATTTAACACGTGTTATTTCTATTTAATCACGAGAGGGTGGTTACTTTATGCGGTACTTGAAAATTATCGTGTAAATTGTCCATTTTGAGTGTTATCTAGTGTTAGCCAAGTGAAACTGGTTATTGTACAAAGTATGTTACATACAGAACAGAGATGTATATTTGGAAAATTGTACAAGATTTCATTGCACACACGTGTGTGTAATAAATATATACATGTACGTGTGTGTACATATAAACTGTACGTTGGAGCAAAATTATTCATTCCTAATGGACGAATGCAAAAAAATGTACCAGAGAAAAATGTATTCTGCATCTTGATTTCACGAGAGAAAAAGATATAAAAGAATGGTATTGATTAAGTTTGACGTCAGAGCTACGGTTTTAAAAGACGGATGATACTGAGTATTATATATATATATATATATATATATACTAAGAAAAACATGACAAAGCACCTCGTTAACTATTATAAAAAATATAAAAATATCTGGAATATTCAATTAATATTCTCACAGTTGGTCTCAATAGATCTTCAAACATTTTATGCGTTTCCACAAAAAGATTAAATTTTATTTAAATAAACTAAGCAGTGTTATTTTTCACAGAAATTTATATTTAAATTCCAATATCAAAATTTATAGATATACATATTTCACATTTTTTAATATACTATATAAAATCTGTCTGATACAGATACATTACATAGTATTTTTGTATATAATAAATATTTATTCGAAAATAGTAATTTTTTAAACAAAATTCAGTATTTATATAGCAACGCACTTTACTTGAAAGTACCTTTTCTTGTAAGTCAATTTTAGTCAATCATTAGAAACAAAGAAGAAAAAGAAAGGAAAAAGTGAAAAAAGAATTTATTTCACCTCCTGAAATGTTTACTATAGAATTAAAATTTTTAAACAATTGTTTTTTTAAATTGAAATCGAAAAAGTGGTTGACAAAATAAAAGGTTGAATGCGTAAGTAGTGTGAGTCAATTTAGGTCAGACATTAGAGGAAATTAAAAATTAAAAAGTAAAGAAGTGAAAGACAAATTAGTAGAAAAATTAACAAACTATTGATAAAATTAGTGGTTTTAATGTAAGTAGTATAAATCAATTGTAGTCAGCCATTAGAAAAAAAATAAACGGAAAAAAGAAAAAAATTTATTTTACCTTCAGAAATCAATAAGAATGAATTTTTTTCATCAATTTTTTGGAATATAAAATAATTATTCCAAAAAGAAAAATATGTCAACCGTATATTTAAAACAAAAAATGTATTTTTTTATACAAAAATGAAAATATTATTTAATTTTACAAACTTCTGCTTCACTGGATATTTTTTTAAATGAAAAATATTGTATTTCACTCTTGGGAAGAATTATATATTCCAAATGGTAAAATTTACGGTTTCCTTTGTTAGAAAAAAAACGAAAGAAAAATGTTGAGGGAATCGTCAATGTTTGCTATTTAAATCTATAAATGTTTGACTTTATGTAAAGAATGAAAACCTTTTTAAAATTGTATGACATATTTCTTTTATTCTCCTTTAATGTTCGTTTTCAATAAATTTTCGAATTTTTTTAGAATAAATTTGTTTTTTTGTGATTATCACTATAAGTAGTAAGGGAAACGGTAGGTCAGACAGATTTTTAAAGGAAATTTAAAAAAAGCAGTGCAAGTAGTAAACAAAATAATAGTAAGACACTGTTTTACTTTGATACTAGTTGAAAAAGTAATTTTCATTTGCCTGCTAGATTAAATTTTTAATGTAAGTAAAGGTCCATTTTAGTCAGACACTTCTAAAGCAGTAGAACTTAGTTTCAGTCAGACGTAAATATTCTAAAAGATTTTTTCAAACTACTCAATAATTTTTATTGATAGGAATTATAATTTATTATAAAATTTATCATTAAATTACCCAAGAGTGGGTAATTTCTAAATGATAAATTTATAAAAAAAGTGTTTATATTTATTATGAAAAAAATGTCTAGTTTGCAAAGATTAAAAACTAAAGGAAGAGAAAAAAATTGCTATTCTACATTGTAATTGAATGGGTTTAAATAGAATTTATGGAACTTTTTGATATTCTTCTCATCGTCTCGATATTGATCTAAGGTTAAAAAGTGGATTTTCCTCCCTAAATGCAGAATGAAGGATTTTTTATAATCGAGGGTTGGATCAACGTCAGATTTTAATCAGCTTCTCAGAGAATAAAAATTCAATTTCATCGTACAAATTTTTCTTTGATACTCTTTTTTTTGCTTTTTTATTCGTTTATTAAAGTAAAATAATTTTTTTATGAATATTTAATTATTCTAATAGGACATTTATTTATTCAAACAGATTTCTTCTCTCAATTTGAAAATTTAGGAATTTAATTTTTCCGACAAGTTTCGTTTACATATTTTTTAGGATTTAGCAAAACGCTTTTAAATTTATTCTGATAATTCAGTTGGAATGTTTAAAAATTAAATGAGAAGGTTTTTTCCAATTACTTAGTTTTGAGTCTGAATATAGTCCAGACAGATAGTAAAATTTTTCTACAATCGGGAATACTAGAAAATAAAGAACTATTCTCAAAAATTATAATCAGTTTCTTTAAAGCAATTAAATTATTTTCAAAAAAATATTCAAAATTCAATTATTTTCATCGAATTTCACCTTCCAAATTCAATTATTTAACAAAAAATTGACAAAATTAATCCAAAATTCAATCATTTTTATATATAAATAAAATTTTAGAAGAATTAAATTAATTTAAAACAATATTTTCAAACAAATTTTGAAAATAAATTTTGCATAATACCTATTTATTATATATCGAAAAAATTAATTCTTTAAATATATTTAAAAAATTCTTCTGAAAAATTCAATTATTTTGAAAAGTAACAAACCTTTTTTACAGAAATTCAATTCATTTTTAAATATTCTAATAAAATTTTTCACAAAAATTCAATTATTTTCATTAAAAACCGCAAAATTCTTCTTAGGAGTTCAATTGTTTAGAAAAATATCAATAAAATTTATGGTAAAATTTCAATTGTATTAAAAAATTATTCTTAATTCAATAATTTTTAATATTCTACTATTTTAATAAATTTTTCCAAAGGAATTTAATTATTACAGACAATTTTTGATAATATTCAACACGAACATTCAATTATTATCCTCAAAAAAATAAAAATTTCACAGGAATTTAATTATTTAAAATACAATTTGCAAACATTTTTTTTTAAATCTAATATTTTAAAATTTGGCATTAAATTCTTATCAGTAATTCGATTATTTTTACAAATTTAAGAATTCTTTTTAAGGATTTAATTATTGTTGTAAATAAAATCATTGTTAGAATTCTTCTTAGAAATTCAATTATTTTTAAAAAATCTAAAAAGAATTGTAAACATTTCAATTATCTTCATGAATGCAAAATTCTTCGACAAAATTTAATTATTTTTAGAATTACATTATTTTTAAATATTTTAATAAAATTGTTCGACTGAAATCACTTATTCTAAACACAATTTCATTTAAATTTTTATGAAATAATTCAATTATTCTATTTGATATTAGTGAAATTCTTTCATGAATAATCAAATTCGTTGCAGGAATTCTATTTATTAGCATTAGAATAAGAAAGTAATAAATATTTTTTATAAAAATTAGGAAAAAGTCAGGAAAATAAAATATAGAATATGTAATTTTCGTCAGTTTTATAAAGTTTCTAAAACGAGTTTTTTTGGTTTTTTACTTTTTTCATTGTATTCTTTTAGTATTGTAATTAATTTGATGATAAATTTGAGAAAAAAATGTTGAATTCTAAATTCACCTGTGTATACGTCATCCAACAGCAAGGCTCGACCTGGTTGGAATCAAGGCCCCAAAAATCCAGTTCCTCTTCAAATAATGGTCCGCAGACATCGGTTGGATAATGTAATTTGCCCGTTCGATAATAATTGAGAACTTGTGCGAACACTCCCGGATGTCTGTCGAAAAAATACTCGTTGAGGATGGGGTCATAGTTGGCCAAGGCTTCGGTCAATCTCGACAGCCTCGTTGCCGGGATTTTCTTTAACGTCGCCTTGTAGGTCTCGTGCCTTATGCCGCCCACATTTAGAACCACGCGGTTCTCCGCGTCCATGTTGATCAGGTTCATTTTGACCTAAGGCGCTGCTACCGTTGGTCCCAATGCGAAAATGGCCACTTGACCTGCGTGAAATTCAGCCCAAACAATTTTATCAGCAAAAAGAAAATTATTCCCAAAAAAGAAACAAAAAAGACAGTAAAAAGAAAAAAGGAAAGAAAGAAAAAAAGAATAAAAAAGAAATGAAAGAAAAAAGGACAAACAAAAAAAAAAAATAAATAAATAAATAAACAATGTGATCAAATCTCCAAAAATTCGTCTCCAAATTTTTTACCTCTCTTGTAAAGAATTAAAAAAAAAGTTTGATTAATAAAACCCGTTTTCATAGAATAAATTCCGTCGACGTAATAATTAATCAAAAATGTCGAAAGGATTAAGTGAAAATTTATTATAAATTGATCGTGTGTCTATATATTACTTCCAACTTCGTCATCAATTGGGGAATCAATTGGCATCTCTGAAACGGTGGCTAGAACTCGTGATATACGTCAACTACTTCATATTATCGTGTTTACTCACACCACACTAATCCCATTTTCGTAATAGTTCATCTTCATTGATAATGGCAATAGACCACTTCATTCTTGCAGAAATTTATGAGACGCGAGCGCACATTGTTGGACGTCAGGAAATTTTATTTACATAATGAAAATTGTATTTTAGTTACAAGATTTTACAGTTATAGGAAGTTATATGTTTACTACAGCTATTTTATGGAACATTTTAACGCGTTTTCAGTTATTTTATACATTGTCTCTATATATATTTACGAATATGCATGTACGTGTAATTCATAATAAAATTTAAACACCAACTGTAAGCGTGAACAATAAACTTTTCTTAATAATAAAATTTCAACAATGAATATAGAAATAGTGTGTAAACAATATGAGGATTGCTTTGACCCAAGTTTCATTTAGTAACAAATATGTATTATGTGAGTTTCATATTCCTCTTGTGAAAATGCATTTTGCTTTAATGGGATTTAAAGCCTTATTGTGGTGAATGTTTTAGTAAATAAATTAGTTTTCAGTGTACTTGAAATCTGGTTTGTTTAATATAATAATTTCGAATTAACTAGGCGGGGAAAAATTTTCCAATTAATTAAAAATTAAAAAGTTTTAGTAACTACTATAAGTGAATTTTAGTATAAAATTAATTAGATCTCAGTAATTTATTTCCAATTAAAAAAAAACAATCTCTGAATTTTAAAAATTTTCATCTCTGATTATTTTCATTTCATGAGTAGTAGAATTTTTCCCTTATTATAATTTTTCCCTACGTCATTTATTGACTATTTGATTTTGATAGACGTTTAAAAGAGACATATTTATGGAGTCAATTTGTTCGACACAATATATATACTTTTATGAAAAAAAGAAAAAGGGTCTGAGATTTTTCTTAAAGTTTTTTTTTCTTTTTCGTCTTTCACCGCAACGAATGAGAGTGGAGAAAACCAGAAGGGAGAATCAGCCCCAATGAATAATTAATGATGCAATATTTGCATCCCTCATTCGCACGTTGGTGGAATATCGAATTTTAAGAATCGAAATCAAGGGGTTTTGGGATTTAAGAAAACCACCTGACGCCCATGTTCCTTTTTTTGCCGAATGATAAATCAAATCTTTGAAATTGGATTTCTGTCATTCTAATGAAAATCAATTGAATTTGAATAAATGTCATCTGACTTCCTGTGATTCTTGATAATTCAACGTTTGCACGAATTTTCAAAAGATTTTCCTCACAGTAATCACAAAAGTAAATTTTCCTTCCTTTAGATGAGAGAAAAAAAACCCTTGGGAAATTTCCGGAGTTTTCTTTCAGATTTTTTTTTCTTTTTTTTGAAAATGAGAATATCGTTCGTTCAGTCGATAAATTTTGAGGAAAATTTAATCATAAAGTAAGATAAAAATTGATGATTTCTTTTAGAAAAAAAAGTTTCCTCTCTATGAAAATTATAATCAGAGAAAAAAAACAGACAATATGAATACAATAGTTATTGATAAAAATAGGTTGGAAAAATAATGAATGTTGAACTATTTGAACTAAATTTGATTTTTTCCCAATTTATTAACGATTAGAAAGGGTAATTTAAAAAAGAACAAATCGTTGAGAAGGATTTGCAATTGAAAACTATTTTTACGATTTTTTTTTTAATAAATGTAATGACTCCGGGGAAAGGAAGAAGAAGGAGAAAAAAAGCTTTCACCTCATTTTAACCTCGTCAGAACGATCGAAACCCAGTCTACTACTCGACCCGTGTGACGTCACACGTCGTGCAGGCGACTAAGCCACAAGAATCGATAGGCTGCGTGCACGCACGCAAGGTCTACCAATAAACCATATGCTATCTTGATTTTTGTCCAGACAACAGCATCACTTCATTCGAATTGATTCTCGGAAATCCCATATGTACAATATAAAGATAATCGAAATAATAATAATAAGGATACGAAAAAAAAGGAAAAAAAATGATCATGTGACGATAAGAAAATAAATAATTTCGACGCTTTAATAATTTCACTTCTTAATGAAAGAGGTATAAAAGTAGTATATAAAAAAGGTATATGAAAAATATTCTATAAAAATTGTATTTAAAAAAATTAACTTTTATAAAAAATAAATAGAAAATAAAAAAAAATATACAGAAAGTATAAAAAATATGTACATATAAATTATATAAATATGTAGAAAATTTAAAAATATTAATGAACATATTAAAAATGTAAAAAATGTACAGAAAGTATTTATAAAATTTATGAAATCTATAAAATCTATAAGATCTATAAAATCAATAAAATATATAAAATACATAAAGTATACAGAAAATATCGAATAAGGAATAAAAAAATATTTAAAATAAACTATTTTTTTGAACTGATTCATGATTAAAATATCGTTACGATAAGAGTTTTATCGTGACTTAATTAATAGTTTTAAAGCAGGAAGAAAAACAAAAAAAACTTTTTTTTTAAAGAAATTAGAATAAAGAAAAGAGTAATTTCAAAAGTTTCAGTTTAATCGTCACGTGAAGGAATATAGACCCCATTCTTGCACCTTATAACGTATTTCTCGTCCCCCTACCCCACAAACCGACCAAATGGTCGATTATACTCTTCATCGGGTCACTAACACCAGAACAAGTATATATTTAAAAACAAATTTATTCACGTCTACATGAAATACTTATAATAGAGATATTTAAAATTTTACTACATAAAGTAATCATTTTTCTGTTTTCTCAATAATTTTCTTATATAATAAATATTAATAAATAATTTTAATAATAATAATAAAAATAACATTGATAGATAATTTTAATAATATTAATAAAAATAATGTTGATAGATAATTTTAATAATGTTGATAGATAATTTTAAAAATAATACAAATAAATAATGCAACAATGAAAAAACCGACCGTTATTATAAATTAAAAAAGAATGTATAATATTAAAATATAAATCGATAAGTAACAAAAGAAAATATAACCCACAGTTTAAAAGTGGTAAAGAGGGCATTATATAATAAAGAAAAAAAACCATAGCGAAACGGAAAAAAAAAGTTTGGTACAATAAACATGCTAGTCTAATGAACTCGAGTGTAATAAACTAATATACCTGGGAGTAAAAAATAAAACTATAGTTTAGAAAAGTAATGAAACGTAAGAAAGGGAACCAGTTGAAGAAGCAAAAAAAAAACAACCTTAAACCGAAAGGGTAGATGGGAAATTTGTGAATATTTATATGAAAGCGAAGAAAGTAAGGAAGAAAAATAACAAACGCAAGAAATAAACAAAAGAGGAAATAAAAAAGGAGCAATAAATAAAAAAATAAATAATAAGTGATAGAAGAAATAAAAAAAGAAGTAAGAAATAAAAAATTAATAAAGGCTAATAAAGAAATGAAAAATATAAGAGAAATAATAAATAAAAAAGGAAATAATAAATGAAAAAGGAAAAAATAAATAAAAAAGGAAATAATAAGTAAATAAAGAAAAAATAAAAAAAGAAGTAACAAATGTAAAAAAGAAATAATAAATGAAAAAACAAATGAGAGAGAAAAAGAAGAAATTAACGAAAAGAGAAAAAATTAGTGAAAATAGAAAAAACTGGTGAAAAAGGCAAAAAATAATGAAAAGAGAAAAAACAGAAAAAACTAGTGAAAATAGAAAAAAAATAATGAAAAGAGAAAAAACTGGTGAAAACAGAAAATTAATGAAAATAGAAATAATAAACAAAAAAATAAATATTAAATAATGAAGAAATAATTTTTAAAAAAATTAAATAAAGAAGAAATAATAAACATATAGAATAGGAAATAAAAATTAAAAAAAGAAAACGACCGTTTTATTCGTCACAATTCACAACGAAGAAAAACAAAACAATGAAGTAAGAAAGAACCGAGAATATAAACATAAAACATTTATTGATTGCTTGTGTGAAATAATATATACATTTAACTCTAACTTTTCGGTAATGAAATTAAACATTTATATTAGGCTATTACAGTAATTACGATACGCAAATAGCTGCTATTAATCAAATGTGTTATATTAGCTGTGAAAGTGTCAATTTAGAGAAACGAGTCGTATTGACAAATTGTTATTGTTCCTTTTGGATTTTATTCCCACTAATAAATTCATCGTTCTCTGTTTAAACTAATTCCACGACAAGTGTATTCAGAATTTTGTAATTTCAATTAACGATTAAATTTAATTAAATAAAATATATTATCGATTCATTTTTAAAAAAAAAAGAATTTATTTTTGAAATTATTTTGCTAAAAAAATATGAAATTATTATAAGAGAAAATTAAATTACAGAACGGAGTTTCCAGATCGCAGACTATACGTGGCTTACGTTGTAGGATGCAGAGCTTAAATTATGAACTACAGAGCTTAAAATTTGAAATGTGGAACTGGATTTTCACAAGAAGGAATTTAATTTAAAAATTTAACAACCAAGTGTAAAAGTCATATACATATATATAACAATGAAAGTGTCTAGAATTAAAAGACTTTATTTTTGTATATTAAAAAAAATATTCCTGTAGGTAAATAAATATTTTTACTGATTGAACATTTTTTACAAATGAAAAACAGTTTTTGAAGGTTAAAAATAAATTTTATATTAGTAATAAGTCGAAATGTTACAATTAAATTATTTTTTCCACTTGTTAACATTTTGTTGTGTAAAAAGAATATTTCTATGTAAACAATTATTTTTTACTCATCACAAACTATTTTTTACTCGTGAAATCTATTTTTAATTTATGTAAAAAAAAATTGTTTTCCATAAAAATATTTTTTACACGTTAAAAAAATTTTATTCACCTGAAATATAATTTTTATCATAAACAATTTTTTACACGTCAAAAATACTTTATACTTTATGTTATATAGAATAAATTTTTACGATTTCCGAAAGTTTTGCGATTGACATTAAAAAAAGTGGTATTTTAATTAAAAATTTTTTTTTTATTTTCTTTTTACAACAATAGAGATGAATAATTCAAAATTGAATAGTGGATAGTTGAGAGAAAAGAAGAAATTCCCAGGAATATGAAACAGCAGGATAAATTATCTTGAGCAGTTAGGTCAACCAACTTGAAATGAACCCAGATTCTCGAATGAAAAAAAAGAGGAACTGAACTGGTGAAAATGGTAATTTAAAAGTGCTTTTAAAAGGAAGCCCTTCATTTGTATTACACAATCTGTTACAATTCACAGATCAATTTATTTCACTCGAAAATAAAATCTAATTTGAAAATACTTTTTTCATTAAATGCGGAATAAATGAACTTTTATATTTTATTTAAAAAAATTTTTCTTTCTCTGTTATTGTAGAATTTTTTTTGTATTTTTTTCCGTAAATATAATATTTTCAGAATAGGAAAAAATCATGTTGCAGTATTTTAATAATGTATTAATTTAATTATTAATAATCAAATAATTAATTAAATATTAAGTTAATAGTATAAATATTCAATTATTATAATTAAATTTTTTTCAATTAATACAGTAAATGGAAAGTAAAAATGGAACATATCGTTCTACTAATTAATTATTAGTTTAATTAGTTTTATTTTTTGCTTTATTTTTATTTATTTTTTTTATTCTTTTATTTTTTTCCTTCGTCTACGATTAAATAATAATAAAATCAGAGAAAAGAATGTAAATGAAAATAATTATTAAAAGTTTATTTTGTTTTGGAAAAATATTCAAGAGTGTAAATAAACAAATCGAATGAATTCTTCCATTAATGAAACAGTCGAGTGAAATTTACCAGTAGGTCAATTTTTTCAAGCAAAAATATCTATTTCTACTTTTATCATCATCTTCTTTTTCAGGATTAGAAAAAATCTTACGTTGATAATCAAATTATTTCCGAAATAATATTTATTCTTTATTGTAAAATAACAAAAAGTGTTAGAAATAGAAACAAGAACATTAGATAGAAAGCAAATAGGGAAAAATGTGTGTTGAAATATTATGAATAATTGGGAAAAATGTAAATAACTAAAATCTGAATTTGTTTTACTATTAAAGTAGATGAGATTATTATTACCAAAATTTGTTAATTCAAGAGCAAAAAAATTATTTAATTTAAATTCGTAAATTATAATAATATTTTAGAAAAAAATGTTAAAATGAAATATTGACTTAATTATTGTTCGAACAAAATTTAAACACCGATTTTTTTTCTCATTTTTTTCCCCACATTGTAGAAATCATTTTTCATCCTGTTTTTTTATTAATGACTATTCTGGTATTGAATTTTTATTTTTTCATTTTCTAAACATTTTTTTTCCTTTCTTGAAAAGAAATTCTTTTCGGTTTTCTTTTTTATTTTCCTATTCTTACATTCCATGTACAGTGAATTTTCACATTCTCGATAGAAAATATTTTTCATTCTCTTTTGATAAAATTTTCTCATTCTGTATGTAATATTTCGAAATTGCTTCAAATTATTGAATTTTTTTTCGCTTTTTTCTGTCGATATTTTTCCATGTACGTGCTAGAAGAAATTTCCTACATTTGTAGTAATATCGTTGGATTTTAAATTTGAATTCCGTTCGATTATAAATAATTGAATAGTTAACGCGTTTAATGGCATTCTTTGTGAAATATTTCGAAAATGCCTCGAATTATTATTAAACGTTTATAATTTGGAGTTATTTTTTTTTCTACGTGAGGGCAAATTTTGTACACTTTTGGTTTTGTTGGATTGCATATAGAAAATTCAATTCTGCTTTTTTAAAATGAATATTTGTAAGATTCTAATATTTTAACTACTTTGGAAATTTTAGTATATATTTTTTACTTTTTTATTTTCTTAGTGGTACTTTAATAAGATAAAAGTACGTTTTCGAATGTTAATTTTAGAGAGTAAAAAATTTTGGAGGTGAAGAATTTAATTGTAAAAAATTGTAATAAATAAGATAGTGAATAAAACGGAAACTATGAGTTAATAGTAACACACGATGGAAAAGAGTTTTTTTTTATAAATTTATGTCACATCACACCCACCCTTACTTCTTCTCTCATCTCTCAGGAATAATTTCTTTTTTGTTTTTCACATTTCAATAATGGCCAAGTTGTTCTTCCATTCTGTTGAATTTGAAGGGAAAATATTTTGGCTCCTCTCTATTTTTATTTATATAAATATTTTTTTTTATGAACACTAATTGTGACGGGGTTACCCTCTTTAATAATAATAATAATAAAAAAAAGAAGAAGGTCCCGCCTCACGAGTCACTCACTGGGAAAGATTTTTTTCGCGAAGGTCTCATAGCCGGCACAAGATCGAAACTTTGAGAGAATAAAAAGAGAACGAAAGAAACATGAAGGACCTCGGTCGAGCGCAAACTGAACTGACCCCAACTGGAAGTGACGGTTTGGATTGTGGATGGTGGAGGAAAGAGGGCGACGAGAAAGTTGAGGCGCAAGCGTCAATATCAAGAAAGTCGCTCTCTCACTGCATGTTCTCTTCTTTTGAGAATAGGATCAACATTTTTTTTCGCCCTCTTTTTTCTAATTTTAGATATTTTCTTAATTTCTCACGAAAGAAAAAAGAAAATGTTGATATTTTTGGTAATGGTTTTTTGTGGAGGTGGAATTTTTTTTTCATGAAAGTAACTGCGAATTTCTTGCGATGCTTTGTAAGAGAGCTTATATAGCGAAGGCGGAAGGTGATGGATAGAGTTTTCAGGTCGAGATCGACCGTCGAATATTGGATGAGCTGAAGTTTGCTCTCTGCAATGCTAAATGTACTTTGACGAGTTTGCTGGAGGATTAGAAGTCATTATCGGCAGGAGAAGGGTTTTATTATCATGGAGTATTTGTCATTAAGTTGAGCGAAAAATGAGAGGAAAGATATACACAGGAAAAGTGAGAAATGCTTTTAATTGCTAATTTCTCAAAGTCAACTTTTCATCTCACTTGTGAGGCGATCAATTTTTTTTTTTTTGCTATTTTACACGAATTCTTTTTTTATCTTTCTTCCGTTTGATTTTCATTCATTTTTTTTCATGTTAAAGGGTTTTTTTTCGAAGGTGCCAAATTGAACCAAATTATGCTCAATTAGTGTCGAATTGTATCAAATCGTAGCAAATCGATATTAAAATTGCTACCAAATGGTAATAAATTGATGATAAATCTATTCATCAATTTTGGGTTCAATTTTCAAATAACCGGTTGTGAATTGTAAATGATGAGAATTCATATCAAAATTAGTACCAAATTGATCTTAAAATGAAAACTTTTTTGGTACCTAGTTGAATTAAATGCAAATTGATGAAAAATTGGTACCAAAATAGTTCACAATTTATGCCACAATCGGTACCATGAATGAAATCAAATTGTGCCAAATTGTACCAAAATTTTAACAACTGCTACCAAATGGTTCGAAATTAATACCACAATTGGTAGAAAATTGGTAGCAAAAAAAAATTCGCCTTGGAAAAAAATTTCCCTGAGGAATCGGTCGTCATCGAGAAATTGAAGGATGCTTAATAATTTAGTGTGAAATCGATCGTCGCCATATTTTAACCAATTTCGCAATGTATTGTACAAGGAGAGAGGGAGAGAGAGAGAGAGGAAGGTTAAAGGGGATAAACTGAAGATACATTAGTGTGAACGACGTCGTGCATTATAAATGCTGATGCTGTGCGGTTTTCCCAACCGTTCTTGACAGATTTACATGAAATCGCTTGTATCTATACGGAAATCGTAGTTACCGATAAGCCACCAACTATATATATATATATATATATATATATATATATATATATGACTTTCTAAGTTTAAACCAAGGACTTTGAAAACTAGTCCTACCCTCGTATAATTTTCCAACAAACAAACAAAAACAAAAATTTCATCTTCTAAGCCAAAGTGAAAAGGATTTACCAAAGATCTTGAAAAGTATGTTTTTGAAAAAAAAATTATTGACATTTAAAGTCATCTAGTCGCAAAAAAATAAAAATTGGTTTAAATTCTGAAATTTTAGCGTCAAATATTAATAAAAATTGTTGAAAATTGAAATACAGAAATACAGACAATTAATCCCTTCTTAGAATCAAATTTTCATTATTTTCCAGTCTAAAAAAATCCATAGCTATAAAAATCGAATCCAGGGGGAAATAATAAAACATACATCTCGAAGATTAAGGAAATATCAATAATTTATATCATCGGATCCATAAATATATTGAAATTCTAAGAATATATTACAGTCTGCTCTAAAGCGATTTTAGAAAAGGCCAAAGTTTGAAAATTCAGTTTAAACTTTCAATCACCTTGGTTCTTAACTTTCGCAGTCTGCTTTTATAATCTGAATTTTCAAATAGATTTCGTACATAATGTGTTTTTAGTGGTGTGAAACTGATTACCCACTAGCTTTCAAAACCTCATTGCAATTTCATTTGTTGATGATAATATGGCCTCATCGAAAATGAGGATTGATGACGTTCTCAATTTCGATAATTACCAAAACCAACTTGCCATTAATTTTCGCTATTTCGCCGTGTCAATATTTTACCCCTTTTAATACATATATATCAAAATTGTTTTTTTAAATACAAATGATGAATTGTAATTAATAAATTGAAAATAGCATTTTTTTCAATAATTTAATATTAAAAAAAGATATAAGATTGAAAAATTAGATTAAAAAATAATATTATTATGTAAAAATAGAATTTTAGTATAAAACAATAATTTAATGGAAATTTATAAAAAAATAATGCAATTTAAAATAGAAATTATAATGTTTTCTGTGAGAATTTTTGGAAATTTTAATTAAATTCTTTTTGAAGAGTTTCTTGGAATTCTTTTTTAATGATGGAATTTCTTTAATAATTTTAATTAAAAATTTTGATAATAATTGAATTTTATGCAAAATTTCTTTCATGTTTTTAAAATAATCATGATTGTATTAAAATTAATTTAATTTTTGCATAGAATTTTAATTAAAATTTTTTTAAAAATTAAATTGAACAGAATTGAATTTTCGATAAGAATTTTACTACTTACAAATATAATTAAATGATATTGAAATGATATTAAAATTTTGTTTAAAAATAATTTAGGTATTTGGAAAAAATTTATTTAAAAAAAATACTTTTTACACATAATATTATTATTTATGAAAATAATTAAATTCCAGTGAAGAATTTTATTTTAATTTTATGAAATTAAATAATAACAATATTAATAATATTGATAAAAATATAAAAAAAGAATTCTATACTACCGAGGTTTATAGTATAAAAAAATATTTGATAAATTAAAAAATTTATAATTAAGTAAGCAATTTTTTCCTCGCAATCTCTTATTAGAAGGAAATTAAATATTCCAGGGTAATTGAGTATATATGTTAGGAAAAGGAAGGCTCGAGATCACGTTTAACTTGTTGAATTTTATTGGACATGCTCCTGTCGGTGAAGATAAAAAGGCGATAGAATTCTATATAAGTCGAACGTCCCCGGAGTTCCACTCTCCAAAGGTAGAACTTTTGGCCTGGTTTCAGAAACTGAACTCCATATATACACTCTTGAACTTTGTTGTTGATATTCAAAGTTGATTCTAATAGAAAGGATTTTTTTCCTCTTTTTTTTGACTTTATTGTCTTTTGTCAAGACATTTGTTGAGAGTCTCAGCATACTTACCCAGATTTGAGAATATATATTTCTCCATGGTCTTCGAATTCGGGTCATAGACTCTCAATAGTTTAAGGGACGAAAAAAATTTTTTTTTTATTATCGAGCAAGTAGTAAAAACAATTTTCAGTCAGGCGAAATGCTAAATAGTTAAACTTTGACAATAAGTAGTGTGAGTCAATTTTAGTCGGACGTGGAAAAAATCGTATGCTCTTAAGTAGTAAAACTCGATTTTAGTCAGACATTGCAAATTATTAATATTATAATATCCCTAGAGTCGCTTAAAAGTCAGACTTTAAAATTTTTTCCTTTTCCTTTTTGCTCCAGTATGTAAACATTTTCTCTAAAATGAAAAAAAATCTGTTTTGTATTTTTATTTATCGCTTGACAATGAAAAATGATTGATCCACTACTTCAAGTAGTAAAATACATATTGGTCAGACACACACTTTCACAATTTTATTTCCATATAAAAATCACAAAAATTAATTATTTTAGTAATGGAAAAAAATTTATCTCTGATCAACTTTAATGATGAAATAAAAATTTTTCAATTGTTACTCTTTTCAAATTAAGTACATTTATTATTATTAATATTATAATACCCATAGAACTAATTTTAATATTAGTAACATATCTTGTCATTTAGCGAGAATATTATATTGATTTCGTTCAATATTGTGAGAAAAAATACCTAATGGCTTTTATAAAGTTTTATTTAAAAAGCAAAAGAAAAAAAATGTGTTTCTTGTTAAATAAATTTACTATCGGGCTTTGAGATAACAACTGAACTGTAGATGTCTCCTTTTTGTCATATCTACACTATTTATAAAGTGAAGTGACACATTAGACGAACAGTGGAAAAGGAACAGCACAACAAGACATAATATTTGTCTTTTTCAAAGAATCAAGTTCGTGCAGTGTGGAATTATTATTTTTCTCATTTCTATTTTCTCCCCTTCTCTATTTTTCTTTTCTCCTTCAATAAATGTTGAAAAACAATTATTACCTTGCGTGTTAGAAATAAAAAGAAAACAGTCGGAATTTTTTTCGTTTTCTTGAATTACTTTTTTCGCCGCTAAAAAAAGGAAGGAATTACTCAAATTTATAACTAACAAAAGAATTTTACGTTATTCATTTAGATCAGAATTTTTTAATTTTAGAAAAGAGAATAATAAAATTTTAAATTGAATATAAAGTATAATTTTTTCCCTAAGAGTCTTGAATTTAATGTTTGATTATAAAAAAATATATGTTTTGATTTTCTATTGTATCTTTGGGAAATTGTTACAATCTGATGCAAGTAAGATAAGGGCGATTAAGTTTCTAGTGTGAAATTTTTTCTTCTTCTTCTTCTTTCTATCTTATCTTAACCATCCCCTTGGTGTTGCCTCATTAAGATCTCAACTCGACAACAGGGTCGACGATGTGGGATGAATTCTTAAGCTCAAACAACGTACAGCAGATTGTAGTTGAGATTTCCTTGTTAGAAAAAGTACCTAATCCAGCCAAAAGATGTCGAATGCTTCTTGCACAATTTTGCATAATATATACTTGGTTTCTTCAACAGTCATGAAAAAAAACCGTCTACGAGAATTACTCCCATCTTTTCAATGCAAGAGTGAAATTTTATTTTCTATTCGACAGAAAAAATTATAGTGTAGAAAAAAATATTCATTTAATGTAGAAAAAAATATTAATGTAATATAGAAAAAATATTAATGTAATGTAGAAAAAAATGACATAGAATATTAATTTATAGAATCATGATTCTTTAAGCCGAACTCTTTATTCTTAAGCCAAATATTTATTTAAGCATTATATTTATTTAATTACTCGGAATATTATCCGTTGGCGTTTAATAAAAAAAACTATTTTCCTTCTATAAAAAATGAAATTTCACTATATTTTCAATCTTGTCGACACTATTGATGAACTGTCCAACAGAGGAAAATCTCCAAACTACAAATTTAGTTTCGGTTTCAGAAAAGCAATTATTCGACTCTGCTTCTATGGAGGCAGTAAATCAAGAGAGTTAGGAATAGTAGAAGAACGTAGTGCTATGGAAGCGATCACTCCTCACTGCATGCAGGTTAATGAGAAAGAAAGAGAGAGAGAGAAAGAGAGAGAGAGAGAGAGAAAGAGAGTGAGTGAGTGAGGGCAGAAAAGATATTGAGACTTTACACCTGAGACAAAGTTTATTCTCAAAAAAGAAGAAAAAATTTAATAAAATGAAAGGACGAAAATTAGGTAACAAAACATTTTCCAAAGTTAATGTTTTACATTTTTTTTTTTTGACACAGAAAATTAAAAACTAATCTGTAGTAAAAATAATGTTCGTTTTAATCCGACAGCAATTTAGTAAATAAGTTTTTACGACAATTTTTTTTCAACTTTTATAGAAGTAAAAAATTCTTTCAGTTAGATGAAAAAAACAGTATTCCAGTCGAATGTAAATTTAAAGATAAATTTTTTAAAGTGTTTAGGTGGAAAAATTCTTTTTAGTCAATTGTCAATTAACTTTTCTTATTTATTTACAAGTAGAAATTTTTCTCTCTCCGAAGAAATGAAATAAAGCTTTTTCTATTGTTTCGAGTATTTTAATTACAGTTTCGAAAATACATATAATTTTTTTTCTGTCCCTCTCTTTTTTCATCCATCTTCTTCTCGTGGCATACACGTAATTTGACAGTAATTTTCCACTATTTATATTGAGTGCTAATTTTGTTTTTGGCTGCTCCGATTTCACAATTGTGTGGAACGAACAATTGCAACTCTTCAAACTATTGTAACAGCAGGTGCTTGTTGTAAATTCAGACCAATGTGTTTATATATGCATCAGCAGTAAACTATAAATTTTAAGCAAACTTCATGCTTGAAAAAAAATTACAAAAATACAAATTTGTTATTTTTAAAAAATTGACTTATTGTCTTATTTATTCAAACAAATATATTATTTTGTTATTTTAACACTTAATTTCGAAATGTTAGCAAATTTAATTTCCTCTTATGAAATAAAAAAAATTAAATTAAATTAAAAGATTTAAATAAGAATTTATTTTAAAAATGTGTTTGTATTCCAATATACTATTTTTCATTATATGAAAAAATTTATCAGTTTTAAAAAAAAATTGAAAAGGAAAAAAAATTCCCACAGTTTTTTTATTTAATATTTCAGTTTGTAGGAAGAATCTCGTGGAGAATATATAATGAAGATTACGAGAGTTATTCTTCGCTAATTCTTTTGTCCGTGTTATCAATCTGGATGGTCTGACAGTCACATGAAGAAACAAATGAGAGACAATCAGAAAAAAAGGAAAATGATAAAGAATCTTAAATAGAAAAATATGTTGCATTTTATAATATCTCATTGGAAAATATTTTTCTTTGCATAAAAGAAAGTACGAAACGCATTTTTAATACATATACATATAATTTTTTAATTTTTTGTAGAGCAAACGTATTTAATTAAATTGCAACTGTAAACAAAATTTTAACTTCAATGTCAACTGTACTTTGGTACTTATTAAAATGTAATTAAACTACAATAAAAAATTTTACTCGTAAAATTTTAATAAATTATGTTATTATATATTTTTGTAAAGTAATTTCGATATAAACTATTGGGACTTTTAGGAATAAAAAAAATGTCATTCAATTAAATGTACAGTCTATAATTTTTGCCATAATCATCTTTAATGTAAATTCTTGTATCTACAATAAAAAATAATACATAAAAGTAAATAAAATAAAAATAAATAAATAGAAATAAATACATAAAAAATAAAACATTTAATTTACAAACAAATTGTTTAAATAAATTCTAGTATTGCAACATTGTATCAAAAATTGATCGCAGTTTTAAAAATTAAAAATGGTAAAAATTTTCCAAGGTCTATTTGCATTTGTAAATTGTAACACAACTGAAAATACAAATTTTCTTTTTTATTCACTGATTAAATTAATATTTAACTATTTAATCATTTTTAATTACGAAAATGTGTAAATAAAATTTTTTATATAAATATAAATTTAAAAAATTAAAAAAGACATATTCTCTTTATTGTCTTTCGATTAACGAGAAAAATCCTGCAAAATTAGTGATAAAAAATAAAATTTGTTGTTTCTCTTGTTTTTTTTAAGGGAAAAACTTTTTTTTAGACCTCGGCAATGGATTTTTTTTAGTCTTTAGTTTAAACACATCACTAGGGACACTGACCCTAAGAAAAGTGAACTCTCGGTCGATGGGACGCTTGCGCTTTTCCATTTGTAACTCTAAAAGCAATGTTAATCATGGAATTACCTCGTGGCCTCTTGGCAATGACGTTTGTCGAATCTGTCACTTAACAAATAATAACGAATCTCTCTTATTATAAGAAAAAAATCATCTCTTCTTTATATAGTGATAAAAACAGGAAATTTTTTTGACTTTTCACCTCTCATCTCTATTATAGTTATAAATCAAAATTGTTGTACTCTTGATTCGAATAGAGAGTCAGGTGTTGAAAATAGAGGGAAAAAAATATGTCCTTTCTAAAAAAAATCGTTTACGAAAGGGGATTTAGTTTTTAAACTGAAATAGTGTAGAGTATATTTTGAAAAGTGATTTAAAATAAAAGGAGCTTAAGAAATACTTTAAGTGGATTAAATAAAATTCATTTAATTCAATACAATCTCATTTGGATGGAAACAATGTGTATTTTTTTATACATAAAATTCGTTAACAATTTTTTTTTACAACGGAATTTTATTATTATGTGTGGGCAAAATATTTTTTATACTCAATTAGCAATGGATCGGAATTTTATTTAGATGAGAATTTTATAAATTAATTATTATGACTTTTTTTATTTTCTTTATTTTATTCTTTTTATATTTTATAAACATAAACTTTATGAACTTTATGAACTTTATAAACATTGTAAAATTAATTAAGTGTAAAAAAATTATAAAATTTGTTTAATTAGAATAAAAATAATGTCGATGTTGCTTGATTCTCGATCATCGAGGTTAAGCAATCCTAAATAGAGTTAGAAATTTAACGGTTAATTTTTTCAAAGAAAAAATAATTAATCAAATTAATTCAATTAATTTGTAATAAAGCAAAAGTGGGAAAAAATAAATTGAAAGAAAAAGTTTTATTTCGAAATAAGTGGTTAGAAACTAGGGGCAAATTTTTTTTACACCATTTTGACCATTACAATTCGAAATGAAAGAAAAGTTCAAAGAAATCTCTGTACTTTTATTTTTTAAAAAAGGGAAATAAATATATTCTGTTTACATTTTATGCCTCTAAGGACGTAAGAAACTCGTCCTTTGAAATCTATATACATACATATTGCAAAGTAAAAAATTTATTTGATGAGAACGTCATAACTGAGTATTTATATTTTCTCCTTTTGATTTTTATGTGTATATTCTGAAAAGAGAAAATTTAAAACCTTGCAGACGGAAAAGAAGAAAAGAAAAATAATGAAAAAGCAAAAACAGTTGAAGAAGAAACAAAAGGTGAAATACTTGAAAATAAAAAAATATCGTGTATGTAATTTTAAATTTTAATATTTTTAAAATGATTTTTATTAAAATACAATTCGTTTGTAATAAAAATATGGGTATTAATAAGACAAGTGGTAATAGTTTTTTTTTGCAGACATTCCTGCAAAAATCATAAAGCAAACAAAGAGATTTTGAAGAAGCGAAAAAAGAATTCTATAAATATAAGTGGGAATATTATTCTAAATGCTTATGGCTATATATATAATATCTGTCAAAACTCTGATCACACATTCACGAAAATCCCATTTCATTCGTGCCTAGAATGATTCAAAGGAGTAGCATGTATATTCCTAATCTCTCGTGTATCCCATCCAGACCAGTATCATCGTGTCAAGATTCCGACGTTAAATTTTCTAATCTGCATAATGTAGCGTGGAATTAAAGTTCTCTCTCCGACTAAAGAGAAAAGACATAAAATTTCGTCAAGTTTCACATTTTAAACCATATTAAATCCCACGCGGCTTATATAACGAAAAATTGTGTGTCTATGGTGTTTGTGAGTGTGTGTGACAAGGGCAAAAATCGCCAAGAATTAAAAATACCGTATAAAAGAATTTCAAAAAATATTTTCCATTTCTAACAGAAAAACTAAAAAAAAGCAGAAAAACAAGAAGCACTAAATCTTGTCAGGTATTAAGAATATCTTTAGACAGTAAAATATTGTTTTAAAAAATATTCTCCATTGGAAGCAACAGATCAGTCTTTAATTTTCAATAAATTTTTCAAATTGAAAAGTTAATTAAAAAATAAAAATTAATTATTAAAAATAATTGGGATAAAAAAAAATTCTCTCCAGCGGGGAATCGAACCCCGGTCTCCCGCGTGACAGGCGGGGATACTGACCACTATACTACTGAAGATGTAGGTAACGCGAGCTTAAACTCAAAACGGAGTGTGTGACGATGACGTCATCATGATGAGATACTATTATTTAAAAATTAAAATACTATTACAGGCTTTGTTATCAATAATTCATTTTAAAACAGTAGTTTAAAGACAAGAAAAAAATAACAAAAAAAGAGTTATCGAAAAGTTAGTACTAAATTAATTTAATAAATAAAAAAACATTAATTAATTCTTTCATATTTAAAAAAAACATTATTTTAAGATTATTATTAAATTATTTTAAACATTATTATTTTTTATATTAAGCTTCCCAGGAAAACATTTTTTTAGCAAAAAAAATTAGAAGGAAATGATTTATTGTTATTTATCCTTCCTTACTCTCACCGAAATAATAAATTATTATTAATAATAATAATTTATTTTTACAACAAAAATTGGCCAGAATAATGAAATTGTTAAAAATACTTCAATTAAATTAATAGAAAACATTATTTCTTAAGTTCTCCAGGAGAACATTTTTTTTATTAAAAAAAATTAACAAGTAATATTACTGTAAAAAATAGATAATTCTATTAAAAAGGAGTATTTTTTAAGTTTTCCAGAAAAACATTTTTTTAACAACAAAAAATAAGAAAACTATAATATGTTATTATTTTTATTTCTATTCTTCATCAGAAAAATAATAAATTATTATTATTATTGTTATTTAAAAGAAATAAAATTAATAATTCATTTTTGAAAGAAAAATTCATTCAGTAAATTAATTGTTAAAACGAAGTTAATTAAAGAAAAAACATTATTTTTTAAGTTTACCAGGAAAATTTTTTTTTAGCAACAAAGAATAATTGGAAAGCTATAAACTGTTACTATTAATCCTTTCTTCTTTTCATTAAAATAATAAATTATTATTAATATTTGATTTTGAGAATAAAATTTATGCAAAATAATTGTTAAAACTAAATTAATTTAATAAAAAACATTATTTTTTATGTTTCCCAGGAAAATATTTTTTTGGAATAAAAAAAAATTTGAAAGACATTTATTGTTATTTGCTCTTCCTCTTTCTTACTCAAATAATGAATTATTATTATTAATAACTTATTTAATTAGAAAAAATTACCCAACAAAATAATTGTTAAAACGTAATTAATTTAATAAAAAACATATATTTTAAAATTTTTTTAGGAAAAATATTTTTTTCGCAAAAAAATTTGTGAAAATAATTAAAGACTTTGTTTTAAACAATATAATTGCAATTTTTTTAAATTTTTTCCAATAGCTTTATTGAAATTTTTTTTGAATTATTTCCAATAACTTTATTAAAAGTTTTAAAAATAATTTTGTTTTATCTACTGTTAACAAATTAAAAAAAATTAAAAAAATAAAAATACTAAAAATACTTTTAATGTAATAAATAAAAAAATATATCCAAATAGTAGCAAATTGTAAATAAAGTAAAGTAAGTATTAGTTTTTAGTAGACGACTGCGAGGCCCGCGATTACAATTATTTTATCTTTGAAAAATAATTTTCTCTACTAATAAAAAATATATATTGATAATTTCCACTAAATTAAATAAAAAAATTAATTTAGATAATTTTCATTACTTTCTATATTCAACTGTTAGCCACATCCAAACCGTCGTGCTGTGTTGTTGTGTGAAAATTATGCGTGAAGCTCAATATACGACGTGTTAGATTTGGCAAAGCTCTGGATGTTTAGTTCAGTTAGATGGCTGCTCTATATATGTGGGTATCAAAGGAAACACAGTCAGGTCTCGAGGGTACAGGCGTCAAAAGCAAATCACCCTGGGCAGTCACCTGATCGTTTTATGCATTCTGAAATTTGATACATGACCGTTTTCTCTTTTATGTTTTGATAGTTTCATTGATATTCAAAAAAAAAGAAGACATTGTCATGTATCAAACGATCATAAAGCTGCATGTTTTAAAAATAACACGGGGAAAAATGCATGGAGTACAAAAATAGTATACACGAATATATCGATTGCTCCAAGTCGACGACAATTTTAAAAAAATGTTAATTTAAAAAAAAAGTGTGCGAGAATTGTTGCTAGTTTTACTTAAAATCAACTCGGACGTAAAAGATTTATTATTTATAATTGATGTAAAAAATTGGTTCCTACTGCTTGAAAAAGATTTTGCAACAAATCAAAAATTAGTAAAAGATAATCGGATGGAAAATTCCCTTACAATTTGAAAATGATTTCGATAAAATTTCACAGAAACAACTTCACAGAAATGCTCGTATTGTAGTTTGCTCTCTAATTATAGATTTCACACGCCAGGAATATTAACCGGGGCGCAAGTTACCATTCCATTGTGGAACAATGAGGGTCGTTGGTATTGGATTCGTAAGACAATGAGAACATGTTTTCGTGTTACTATGTCTATGTGTATTTGTGTGAGTGAAATACACTCATACGAATGCAGCTTTTGGACTTTAGTGAAAGCTCTTATATTAGTTCAATCCAAAGATGTTTAACACCCAGTTTGACAAATAAATGACAATTTTTACCTTCCCAAGAAAGTTTAAAATTAAAAATTCCAAAGCTTGATTAAAAAGATTTATATTTTTTTACCAATGATTCGATATTATTTGGAATTAAATTGCAAATAAGAGGGGAATTTTGGAAAGTTTAGCAAGTGTTTGTAGTGAGTTTCGAGTAGTGTATGTATAAGAGCACTCGAACTTGTGATAAAGACACAATTTGGTCAAGTGATCACTGAAAGAGTTGTCCTGCAAAATCGATTTTGCCAAGTGTGTAAATGACAAAGCACAGTGTACTTGTTGTTTCAAATTATTTGAAAATGCAATTTTTTATTTATTTTTTCAATTCTTCTTCAGTATAATAAATATTTTTTGAAATTATAATAAAGAAACATGAATATATTATAGGTGTGAATATTTCCGAATTTCTAAAGACTAATTATTAGAGAAAAAAAATTTAGAATTCAGTCACATAGTACAATATTTCAGTGACAAGAATTAATATTCAGAAGGAGAGTTCAAAACATCGTGATTACTCTGAAAACTGATTACTTTACACTTAACTCCTTACACACTGGCTTACAGAATATATAATCACGTTTCACGAAGAAAGCTATCAATTTATCAAGAGACTAATTGCCTTAGTTACATTGAACTGCATCCTCTACACAATAGAGGAGGATATCGTTAGACGCTATTAGTTTAACACTAAACTTGATCTCATTGAAGTCAAGTTCATAAATAATGTTAAGTGCCAAAAAAAATTATTCTCAAATTTTTTCATTGAAAAATGTTTCCATCATACTCTCTAAATTAAAAAAAAATCTGGTGAAGTTGTACCAACTTTTGTGGTCAGCATACTATTTTTTATTTATTTATTTTTTAAAGTCGAAAGATTCGTTATAAAATTATGAAATTAAAATCTAAATTTATTCATTTTTACGCTTTCAGGAGAAAAACAGAATTTTTTCCACAAAAAATTATAATTAAACGAAATGCGAAGTCTTGAATTTTTTTTCATAAATTTGTCAATAAAATTCAAACACTAAAACTTTGTTCGATTTAAATCACCGATTAATTGACTATTATCAATTAAATATTTCCCTGAATCAAATAATATTAAATTGTAGTCAATTAAATGGTATTTGACCTAATTTCAGTATTTGAGGTAAATATGAACTGAACCATTTAATTGATTCCAATAAATATTATTTGATTCAATTAAATATTTAATTAGTCGGCAATACTAATAGTCAATTAGTCGGTTATTTAAATAAAATCACCTTTCTTTTAGTGCATTTTAGTTTAAACAAAATTTTTTATTTTTGCAAAAAATTTTCTAGTTGTAAAAAACATATTTTGTTTAGAAATTTTTTTATTTGGGAAAATTTGAATGTGCACGGAAACCTTGAACAGAATTTTTGGTTATAATAAACAAACTCACATTCAAGGTTTGTGATGATAAGTAAGACACTCAGATTTGAGAGAGATAAATTTTATAACAAAATGTTATTGATCGAAAGTATTTTTGGAACAATGCCATAATAATCAATTGTTATTTTTCGAAATATTTTTAAAACTAATAAACAAATTCTTCTGTGAATGTAATCATTATTTTACTCTAGTGGTACATTAACAGCCTCTATACAATTTCGAGAATAAAATTCAAGGCTCTTTGTCAATTTTTTTTTGTGGGAAAAATTTCTATGGAATTTTAATTTTAATTATTTAATAAAACAAAGAATTTAACAATAATTTTTAATCAGTAATTTAAACAACCGAGTGATAAAAACAAATATATTTTTTTAATTATTGTTATTATTAATAATAGTAAATATTAAAAAAGTGAATAATAAAATCATTTTAATTGGAAAAAAATAGTTTTTTAAATAAAACAATTTAAAACAATTTTTTTCTGTTGTAAATAAAAAAATATTACTTCCAGTGTAAATTGTATAGTTATTGAAAAAGTGCCGATTTGTGTAATTATAACGAACTGAACTTGATTTTTTTTCAGAAAAAAATGTTCATAAGAATGAATTGGGAAAACGATAGAGCAGAAAATAAAAATAAAGAAAGGAATTTTATTAATAGAAGAGTTATATATATGTATATAAAAAAATATAAGTATAGGATTGTAGACGGTGTAGTGTAGTGAACTCTTTTGTTTGATAAGGCAGTAAGCTTGACTGCGTTTTGCAAGGCGGTTGGTCAATAAAGCAAAGTTACTTAAATATCGAACGCGGCTTGATATAGATTATTGAGAATGCCTCCATGGGCGATTCGAATATATAGAGTCTGCACTAAATTCTGGATTGTAGATTTTATCGCAAACGATGCAGCGAATCACTGCTATGCTATTTATAAATACACGAAAAAAAACAAAATTCTCAATTTCAACCACCAGAAATTATTTTCGTTGAAAAAATTATATAAAAGTTTCTTTTTCACAGTGAAACGTGAAAAATAGTTTCAATAATAAAAATAAAATAAAAATTATCAATTTGCTTGCAAATATTGACATTCCAATATTTTTTAAACATTAAATATTTTTTTATAAACTAAAAAAAATTCTCATCGTCTACTAGTAGAATTTAACATTTCGAGTTTAATTTTTAAATAATTTGAAATAAAAGTAGTTGCAATGTTTTTATTTGTATAAAAATAATTCTCATCGTTAAAAAATAGAATTTAGTTTTTCAAATCGATTTTTAAAATAGTTTTTTAAAATGGAAATTTTATTGTAAACTAATTTTATTTAAATGCAATTTTTTCTAGTTATTTTTTGTCTAGGTATGTACTTATTTTTTTTAGAATTTATATCATAGAGACATAAAGTAAAAATCCTAGACATGATAATTCAGCGTAAATGTTGCTTAATCCCGCAAAGACGCTTTATTGCCGGCGCTATATCATCGGTCATATAATTCAGATTTATATAATCTAAAGAGAATAAAGATTTCTGTCAAAAAAAAAAAAAAAAAAAGGGGAAAAAAGTAGAAGTCGTATTGTGAGAGGGTAGGAGATAAAGATTATTGAAGAGTGAGCTTATCAATTGTTGAGGTACATGGTTCATTTGAAATAGAAACGAAATCGACAATAAAAGCTTTACAACTTGGTAACAATTCCTCTCTCTTGGAAATTTTTATCCCCATAGACAAAGAGATGAGTGATCTTTTTTTTCTTTTTTTTTTATTCAACCCAGATCTTTCACATCTCCACTTTAGTCTGTCAAGTATTGCTGAGGTCGTTTGTGTGGTCCCAATGTTTGTCGTACGTGCTTCGGCAACATTGTTTCACCTCACAGAAATTACAATCAAAAATAAATACACCATACGTTTTAGGAGCAAACTTTTTAATTTCGATTTAACAAAAAGAAATTCAAATAAAAAATTTAATTTAAAAATTAAATTTTAAAATAAAAAATCAAATTAAAGAAAATTCGAATAGAAATTAAAAGAAAATTGTTAAATGAAATTAAAATAGAAATTATAGAAAATTTAATTTAAAACAAAAATTCAAGTTCCAATTAAAGTGAAATTTTTTAAAAAATCAAAATAGAAATTAAAATAAGAGTCAAAGAAATTTCTAATTTAAATGAAAATTAAATAAGATACAAATAAAAAATAAAACTTAAGGAAAATTGAAATTGAAAGGAAAATTAAGATTTATTGATGAATAAAAATTGATATTGCAAAAAAATAATTCTAATAAAAATTATGAAAATTTTGAAAATGAAATTAAAGTAGAAATTATAGAGAAAAAACGGATATTTTTTCTTATCTAGTTAAGTGAATAAAATTAAAATGAAAAAAAATATGTACGATAAATTTACCTTAGATAAAAAATAATTTCTTTCACTCAAAAATATTTCAACTTCCTTCACATTTCATTTTTTATCTGTTCACGATTATACTGAGATTCATTTCAGTTTTTATCCTTAAAATATTCACAAGTCAATTTTCTGGTCCTACATTTTTTTCCCGTATAGTTTTAGTAATATTTTATTCATCATAAATGAATAATTCCTATTCAACCTCGAGAGTTGATGTACGAAATGAGAAAAAAAGGAAACGAAAACTTTTTTGTCTTGAATTTTTTTGTTTCCCACTTTTTTTACTGTCAAAATGCTGTCTTCTGTTCCTCTACTAAAAATAATGTCTAAAATCATCTCTAAATGATTATTTCATTAAATTTCAAAAATATGTGAATTCGATTTATTTTCTTTAGTTACAATTTTTTTAAATCATGCCAATGTAATAAAAATAATTTTAAAAAAAATTAAAACTGTAATCGAAAGATTTTTTCTTCATTTTTACATAAACATGGTTGCCACACAACCTGGAAAACCTGGAAAACCTGGAATTAGCATGGAATTTGAAAAAGAGTATGGAAAACCTGGAAATAGCATGGAATTTGAAAAAACTTCTGGAATTTTTTTCGTTCATTAAAAATATTAGGAAAAAATGCCATTTAATATGTTTTTTTTTTAATGTTAAAATGTAACTTTCGTTTTCCATGTTTTTTCTCATTAAATTATATTAGTTTTTCTTCTTAATTATTGACTAAAAATTTATTTAATTGTTTTTAATTTCTTCCTAAAAAATCGTACTGTTTAAGAGAGCATAAATTTATAACTATTTAATAATAAATACTGTTAACACTGTTTTGTAAAATACTTGTTTTTTCATCACAAATAATTCATTTTCTGCTGATATTCGGCTGTGGTTATTTTTTAGAAAAAATGAATTAAATTAATTTTGACGACCCGGATATTAATTAAAATTGTTCTAGTAGTTGCTTAGTGACCAACAATCAATTCTTGAAGTTCGCAGAAAAAAAAAATTTTTCATTTTCATTTTCTTGAAGGTCGAAAAAAAAAAAAAATTTTTTTTATTTTCTGCTGATTTTCGGCTGTGGTTATTTTTAAGAAAAAATGAATTAAATTAATTTTAACGACCCGGATATTAATTAAAATTGTTCTAGTAGTTGCTTAGTGACCAACAATCAATTCTTGAAGTTCGCAGAAAAAAATAATTTTTCATTTTCTTGAAGGTCGAAGAAAAAAATAATTTTTCATTTTCTGCTGATTTTCGGCTGTGGTTATTTTTTAGAAAAAATGAATTAAATTAATTTTAACGACCCGGATATTAATTAAAATTGTTCTAGTAGTTGCTTAGTGACCAACAATCAATTCTTGAAGTTCGCAGAAAAAAAAAATTTTTCATTTTCATTTTCTTGAAGGTCGAAGAAAAAAAAAATTTTTTATTTTCTGCTGATTTTCGGCTGTGGTTATTTTTTAGAAAAAATGAATTAAATTAATTTTGACGACCCGGATATTAATTAAAATTGTTCTAGTAGTTGCTTAGTGACCAACAATCAATTCTTGAAGGTCGAAGAAAAAAAAAATTTTCATTTTCTTGAAGGTCGAAGAAAAAAAGTTTTTCATTTTCTGCTGATTTTCGGCTGTGGTTATTTTTTAGAAAAAATGAATTAAATTAATTTTAACGACCCGGATATTAATTAAAATTGTTCTAGTAGTTGCTTAGTGACCAACAATCAATTCTTGAAGTTCGCAGAAAAAAATAATTTTTCATTTTCATTTTCTTGAAGGTCGAAGAAAAAAAAAAATTTTTTATTTTCTGCTGATTTTCGGCTGTGGTTATTTTTTAGAAAAAATGAATTAAATTAATTTTGACGATCCGGATATTAATTAAAATTGTTTTAGTAGTTGCTTAGTGACCAACAATCAATTCTTGAAGTTCGCAGAAAAAAATAATTTTTCATTTTCATTTTCTTGATGGTCGAAGAAAAAAAAAATTTTTTATTTTCTGCTGATTTTCGGCTGTGGTTATTTTTTAGAAAAAATGAATTAAATTAATTTTGACGACCCGGATATTAGTAAAAATTGTTCTAGTAGTTGCTTAGTGACCAACAATCAATTCTTGAAGTTCGCAGAAAAAAATAATTTTTCTCTTTCTGCTGACAGTTGATGCCCAGTCAGCAGAAAATGAAAAATAATTTTTTTTGCGATCTTTATTATGTTATCATTAACAATTGTTAATGATAATTATTTCTTGGTCTCTTAACTACTACTATAGCGATGTTAATTAATATCCTAATAAACAAAAAAATAATATAACTTTTTAATAATAAATACTGTTAACATTGTTTTGTAAAATACTTGTTTTTTCATCACAAATAATTCATAAACTGTCAAACTAATTTTCTATTTTAACCTGGAATTTTTTATATTTTTGACCTGGAAAACCTGGAAAAAGCCTGGAATTTTGAAATCTAGATTTTGTGGCAACTATGATAAAAAAAAATTTTTCACCATCAATTATTAGTAATTTTTAATAACAATTTTTAATAACAATTTTGAAAGAAATAAAAAATAAAATGAATTAATAAAATTAATAAAATTAATAAAAAATGAAATTATATTTCCTGTGAGAAATTGAAATAGCACTGAATTGATAGAATTGACATTTTACAGGGAAGTTAAATCTGGGAAAATCTCTACAACACTGATAAGTGTGGATAACAAAAATGAACAAGTATTTGCACTTTCTCTTAAAAAAGAAAACACAATTCAAGTCATTCTATATTTTTAACTTTAACTCAAAAGTTATTTTAGAGTCGAGAATTTTTATTTTTCACTTAATGTACAAACATTTCTTTCTTCAGAACATAAACAGGACAGTTTTATAGATCCTTTTATATACACCATACAGTAATAACAAAAAAAAAGATTAGTGAGAGACAGAAATGTGTGAAATTTGGAGTGAAAAACAGAAAAAAGGTATTTTCAAATGCAATAAAATTGTTATGATTAAATAAAAAGGTTAAATAAGATATAACGAATTTAGAATTTTAATATTTAGAATTTTAATATTTACTAATGTTTAGAAAAAACTGAATAATTTTAAATCTTTTCCAAATGATACTAAAATAAAGTCAAATTTTAAATAAAATGATAAATAATATGTTTAGTAAAATTTTATATAATTATTACTTATTTGAAAAAGAGAAAAAAAAATTTTTGTTCGAAACACTATTTAATTAGAAATGAAGGTCAATTTAACAGGAAATGGAATTTCTTTTGGTCGAGACTTCGAGAGTTTAATATGGAATGAAACAATATTTCACGTCTTCTATTATACTTTTTTTCAAGCACGTACATCGTTAAAATTTTCTTTTTATTTTTGCACAAGTTTACAGACTTTGTTCTTTAGAATCGATTCAATTACTTGATTAGAGTCATACTCCCACAACTGGAGACTATCCTTAAAAGAAAAAAACCGCAGACGTCTTCTTTCGCGTTGTAATGGAGTTTTCCTGTCCGACAGTAATTGAGAACTTGAGAAAAGACATCTAGATGTCTATCGTACGTATACTTCCTATTGGATTGTAATTGACAAAAAAAAGAAGAAAATGTCCAAAGAGAAAATTTTAAATTTCCTTTTTGTAAAATGGCCTTTTATTTACGATTTCTATTTTTTCGTTCTTTTTTTTAATTTCTCGTGTGTACTATTTTTTCGTTTTTGTTCGTTTAAAATTAAAATTAATTTATTAAAAAAAAATTTTTTTGAGACAAATTTATTTCTGCAGGATTTATTACACTTTTCGTTGTGGTTGCTGAATATTATTTACTTTATAAAATTACAGCAATGACGTTTGGAATTACACGCACCTTCACTGCAGCATATCATATCCAAGTAATATATATTGCAATAAATCTTGTCTAACTTTGACCCAGGAGTTTAACATTCAAGTTGAAAGTTCACTTTACTGCAAGAATTCAACAAGAATCATGTCCAACTTTCAGTTTAACTTCAATTTCAAAAGGCTTTGTTCTTCTGATTTTGTCTTCTTCGGATTGTATTATATCTTCTCTAGATTGCTCTTTCTTCTTTGAATTCTAAGTATTTATTTATGACTTTTGGAATTGGAAAATTTTCCTTCTACTTTCAAAATAGAAATATGAATAAACAAATAAGTAGAAGTAAAAATAAAAATGCGAACAAAAATTCTACTCTTAAAAAATAAATTTAAATAAACAAACAAACAGAAGTAAAAATAAAAATGAAAATAAATGATATAAATATAAATATAAACAAATATTTTGTAAAATTAAATATTACGGATAAAATTAACAGAATTTTCTTCTCTTTAAAACTTATTTTTTTGAGAATTCCTTTCGCAAATTCGTTTTTCACCTGTGCTGTAAAAATTAGAAATTACATAAAATTAAAAATTACAATTTTCTGTTATTTTCCAGAATAAATGGACTAATATTTAGCTTTAACAGTATAAATGCAGATGGTGTTTGTACAGTACGTGACTAGTTTTAGAGTATTAATTTCATCCCAACAAAGGACAAATGTCTGTAACTTTATAACCGCAAAACTGACCACATTGACAGTGTCATCAGACGTTCCCTCCGATGTTTCCCCAAAGCACTAAAATTCTACTGGTAAGATTTACTAGCAATTATCGGATTTAAATATGTGTCAATTTTTCTTCATAATGATTTTTTTCCTAATTCCCTCCCTTTATCTACTTCAATTCAAAGATTTCTAATTTTACAAAAGCAAAAGAAAAAAAAAATTCTTTTGGAATCAATTGAATTGTTTTTTTTTCTATTCTGGAACAAATTCAACTTTTGATGGAAAAAAAGAAAAACTATTTTTTTTGCTAATGTTAAAAAGAGAAAAATAATTTTCTAATTCCTAAAAGAAGGGATTGAAAATTAAATTCAAATCTCTTGATTAGAAAAGTAATTGATAGCGGAATTATAATTTTGATTAGATGACGATTTAGCTGAAATTCTAAAAGAAAAACGTATTGTTCCGTGGAAACTAGTTTTCGATATAGCATTAGCTATGTAAGCCTGGAGCAAAACCACCGACCGATCGTCAAAGTCTCAAAACTTGCGATGATCATTTAATTAAATTAATAATCCGATCACATCAAGTTTAAGGAATATGCCAAGTTTGCGATGGAAAGAAAAATAGAAAATATTTTTTAAGCAATGAGAAATGAAGTTGTTGTTAAAAAAGAAAAAAAAAGTTTTGTTGATTAAAAAACAAAATTCTTTTCTCCTCTTATGCAGAGTGCCAAAAAATTGATAATATCAGTGCAATAATTTATTCCAGGGAATAAAAGTCAGCTGGGTCAAAACCAAAAGAAAACCAATAGAAGATTATAAAAATGCAAGACTTTTTCTTTCTTTCTTTCTTATGTCCATTAGATATGAGTATTTTAGACTCAAGTCACGTACAGAACGGGGTTTCATACCTAGAACTTTATTAGCCCTGCCGTGCAATGCCAAATGTAATTATTGGAAAAATATCTATCTACTTGCACAAACAAAATACACACATATAGCCTGTATATATATAGATCAATTTCAATAGATATTAATTTCAATTTTAGAAGTGGTTTATTTTTTCGCCACTAATTTTTTTTCTTTCAAATCTAGCATCATTGTGTAGAGTTTATAAAAACTAATAAAAATATCAAAATATCGAAAAATTCTTTTTTTTCCAATACTGGAATTTTGAAAATTATATTATCATCTTAAATTTAAAAAAATATTTTCATCTGAAATTTAAAAAAAGTATTTTTGTCTTTAATTTTTTCACCAAAAAATACCAATTCGGATTTTTATTTCGAAAGCGGGAAAAAAATTCCAATTTAAAATTTAAAAAAGATAATTAAAAGAACGGAAAAAGACACAAAAATCCAGATTCATTAAATTATCGATTAAACTAATAACTGGACTCTATATATTTTCACTGAATTTCTATGCTTTTGATTCCGAGAATATAATATCGTTTAATTATTAAAATAGTGTATTTAAAGAATAACGATCAATTATAATTTATTATTCTAAAATGATGAAAGGAAATTGAATTCTGAAATTAAATAAGTATATAAAGTAATTTCGAAGATAGTATAAAGTTCTTCAAATTCAAAATTTAAAATAAAAATAAAAAAAAAATAAAATAAAAATAAGAAAAAAAAATAAAATTAAAATTAAAATTAAATGTATAATTAAAACTAAAATTCCGCTTATTAAGAAATTAAACTCAATTCTATAGTTTCGAAAAAAATGATTTTTCCCCTTTCTTTATTAGAATAGAAATTGATTTTCTCAATACAGGTCATGTTACCTATATAAACATGTTTTATGTATATCAGGTTCTTAAAAGGGCTAAAAGCAATTCAGCAAGTTTCGATTAACAAGTCCTGCAAATTTCATGTAAATGTGTGAAGTTTAACGGGACTAAAGGTCTGTGTATATATACAGTAAACAGAAAACGAGTCTCGATATAATATAAACAGTTTGGGTTTGCCAAGTTCTCTTTAAATACAAAATTTAAATATAAAATTGAGTATGTATACATATATACATGTATAGATATTGTATACAACTGCATATAATATGTCAAGCGAAATTTATCAACAAAAATTGTGGATTAAATTTTAAACGATGTATTGGTATTGAAAATTCTTATTTCAAAGTGGTGCTTGTTCGTTTTTCGTCAAAGAGAAAAGAAAAAAAATTCTCCACTAAAATTGTTTCGAATATGCAATTTTTTTATTACTGGTGTTTTTTTAATTACTTCGTTTATTTATGAAATGATATCAGTGAAAATAACCGTTATTGGTCAGACTATTTTTTTCTAAAGAAGAAAAATTTTGAAAGTAGAAATAATTCTCATTGGCCAGGTTGTTTTTTCCTCAAACAGCTATTAGTAGTTACAACCGTCATTGGTCAGACGAATTTTTTTATCCAAAAACGATACAAAAAATACAGTAGAAATAACCGTTATTAGTCGGACGATTTTTCACCTCCAAAAGTACAAAACTTACAATCAGTAGAAATAGTATTTTAAAAATATGAAAATCTCGAAAGAAATCAATTTAAAAATATTTACAGAAAATAAATATAATATTTAAATAATTTTCCAGTTACGAAACAAACGTTTTTCATCCTCACGAAAAAAATTATGTTTCAAAAGTATTTATGGAAAATTAATACAATATTTAAATAATTTTCTAGTTACGAAATGAACGTTTTCCATCCTCTCGAGAAAAATTTAAATAATTTGAAAATATTTATAAAAAATTAATATTGGTTAAAATAACTTTCAATTTATGAAACAAATGTTTTTCATTTTCCCGAATAAAATCATAATTTGCAAAATATTTATAGAAAACGAATGTAATATTAAAATAACTTGAATCAATAGATTCGAGAGTAATGAAAAAAAAATTTTTTTCTTTCTGTCGAAAAAATCATATTTTGATAAATATATTTATAGAAATCGAATATGATATGAAAATAACTTGAATCAATAGTTTCAAGTTATTTTAACATTATATTGAGAGTAAACTCAACGGTGTATTTTTAAATCAATAAATAAGATTTCTAGGTAACTTATAAACATCTTTGTAATTATATATATATATATATATATATATATATATATATTTACGTATACATATGAATATAAAAAGTAATTGTTTCTGAAAGGCATAAAAAAAGACAGGTTGTAAAATTTTTGTTATCATAATAGCGGAAGTTGTTTGAGACCCTCATCCTCAGAGTTATTATCAACCCAGAACGCGATTAGTTCATAATCGATTTGACTCAATAAGACCGATAAGGGAAAAGTGCAGACGATAACACGTTGCCCAGCATCATTCTCCTTTACCTATGCAGATAGCTCGTTGAAAAGCGCTTTTCTGGTAACTATTCAGAATATTTCTCTGTCGGCAAAATCTCTCGCAAAAATTTTCTCCTCTTTTCTAAGTGTCTCTCACTCTTCTTCTCCAGTCTTCTCGTTATCTTCCTTATCGACTTCGATTCCGAATATCTCCTTCTTTAATTTTTCTTTTCTGATAGAAGAAATAATAACAATTCAATTAATAAAGACCACAAAGAAATATAAAAAAAGGAAATAACATTTTTAATTAAATAGCGTTTATTTCGTGTCAAGAAATTTATTTTTAACATAATTTTTACCTTTAGAGAATCTTTGAGATAATTTTTTTGTAAAAATTTTGTTTCCTTTTAATTAATTAAAGCAACAATGGAAGATCTTGAAAAAAATTCGTTTAAAATATGGAGATATGTTTGTTTACGAATGTTTATTTTGATTTAATTAAATTGTGTTTTTCGGGGAACAAAAAAAAATTTGTGAACAATTATCGAATTGTTTGGAAAGAAATTTAGAAGGGTGAGTGGGGAACGCCGTCACCATGGCGATGACGCCCTGGACCATGACGCACACTTTGCGCCTGCTTGTGAAGGATCATCCTCGGATGATGCGATGGTGGCGCTTGTTCCGTGCCACACAAGCATCTCGCGAGAGGGAGAGACCATAGGCGTCGCGGCGGTGTGGACGCCGCCCGTCACCCGGTGCTCTCCTATCGTCATCATCATCTCTCTCTCATCCGTCGTTAACAAAAAAAAAAAAAAAAAAAAAATTCGTCACGTCCTCTCGTTCGTAATTTTTTTTTTCACGAAACATTTTCGCTTCACGCAATCATCGAGTGTCCGTCCCTCGAAATAAGTCAAAAAAAAAAGAAATCTTTTTTGCGGGAATTGTCAGTGTGTCACTGTCCGACGGTTAGTGTGCGTCGACCACAAAATGACTTGGAAAAACTAGAACACAGTAAAGAAGTTCTTCTAAATATTCTAGAAGAAGGAAATCTCGAGGAGAATCTCGAGGTCAGATCGATAGGCTCAACGAACTCGGGGTGCGGCTAATCCCGGCATGTCTGGGGCCCCGATCACCATGGGACCATCAGGAGGTACGAGAAAATCGGCGGAGATTTCGATAAATCCGAGAAATCTCCCGAATACAATGACACCAGCCGTATACCTTGGGGATAATGAACTTGTGCGCTCCAATCCGGTCACCTATCATCCACAGGTTTGAGCAAAACAATAGTCAATTAGTTGTGAAAGTCTCGATGGGAGCGTAGTTGTTTTGACGTTAGAGGGCATGACACGTTGTCCAATTCTATATTTAGGTGAGACGAGACCGTGACAGCGATTTGCCCTCTCTTGGTGTGGGTTTAAAGTGCCCGCGCACCCTCCAAAGGGTGGGCTCGCCGTTGTGTCAGTAACCCTCGTTTCTACGAGAGAGCACGAGGAATTCCTACTGATAGGCATGGCAATTGTTCGTAACCCACTTTCGCCGTGTGAGCTTTAATAAAAAAAGAAGCTATACATGGCGATAAGGGAGGACGTAAGTTTAATTGGAGTACGCTTTCCGTACTCCACTACTTACGCACTCTACTTTTTTCCCTAAAATATTTCTCATATTTCCAAATCAGTCAATTAATTATCCAAATATCTATGTTACAATCTTACAATACAACATTTCGAACAAACATTTTTCACTTTCGTTAAACATACATTCACACGTGTATATTTCCCCACAACAACTAAATTTATTCTACTCAATGTAAATATATGGAAAAGTCAAAATTCCAAACTTACCGAATACGTTATCAAACTACAAAACATTCTATAATATATTCAAGTATATATTTATGTTCATCTTTTATGCATTCTGATAGAAATATAAGTTTTCGATTATGCGAAAATTTTTTGTTCCTAGATTCCCTATTTACGATTCGTACTTTATCTACATGCATCAATAGATTTTACAAACAGAAAGTAAATAAGTAAAAAGTAAAAGCAAGTAAGTAAAAAGTAAATTTTTATTTTTGAAAATAGTTTTCTCTCCAAAAAATTCTACGTCTTTTAATTGAGATCTAATTAAAGAAAATAAAGATACAAATTACTCTTGCTACTGACGAGATATGAATGAATTCCGATGGGAAATTGAAGACTAGTAACGGAATTGGGCTAATATTGTGTTACCGTGTAACATCGTTATCATCCCCAACTTCAATTAATATCAATCTAATCTTCCGACGCATCAAATTAGAAAATGCTTCGAATATAAATTTACGATTTGGTTTTCCAAAAGATACGTAAACCTATCAATAAATTTTCTTCTCCAATTTGGAGAATTGATGATTTTTCCCTACAGACTCTTGTAACTGGAACAAAAAAGCAAACGGTTAGTAAAAAATCCACTCCTCCTTAGGAGGAAAAAATAGATACCTACCATTAAAATAGATTATAGTAGACGTCAAATCTGAATAACTGATGATTTTTCCTCCAAGAACTAAAAACAAAATGATGATTTGGTTACTTTTTCCATTTTTTGACCCATAAAATTGGAAAAATGCGTCGACTATAAATTTACGATTTGGTATTCCAAAGGATACGTAAACGTATCAATAAATTTTTTTCTATTTTGGAAATTGGTGTTCGCTGACATCACAGAATCTGGTGACTGAAACAAAAAAAGAAATCTATTAGTAAATTATTTAACAATTTGGGGAATAATTTACGATTTGGTATTCTAAAGGTTACGTAAACGTATCAGTAATTGTTTTCTCTGTGTCTCTTCTCCGGTAACTGAAACAAAAAAAGAAAACGTGTATTTTTAGGTTAGTCCTCTTTACCAAATGTTCAAAACAGCTGATTGACCTCAGATGGCGCCACTGTCGTCTGAAAACACTTCTATCGATAAGGAAGAACAATTATCGATATATTTATCGATCTATTTTTTCACACAAGGACAACGGTCTGTTGCAAAAAAGAAAATTTATTGTAGAGAATTCATTTAGAGTACTGACACCAGCTAATCCACAAGGGAGACTCTTTTTAAAAATTTCACAGGTTTTTTCCTTGAAGGTGGATGTGTCGACACAGGTCGACCTCCATGGTGGATCCGTCCACATGGATTGGGATCGTCGTGCAACGCCACTCTATTCAAGGGAGGACATTAAGGAACAATATTGCATTACAAGTAGACAATTGGACGCTGTCGAAAGATCTGGAGGGGGAATATTTGGGTGCCTTACCAATAGAGGACCATCGCCATGCAGTTCAACGAAGGCATCAATTTTATCAGCCTGCGTTCGAAGTGCTCCAAGTGAAGAGAATCTTTGCGATGCTCCATATCCTCGGAAACCATTGCAAATAATGTACGAACAGCCTTATTCAACTTATCCTCGTGGTTTAAATCGTTACCGTTCGGAGGACGACGATTTAATCGAGAGCTCCTACTTTCGTCGTAGGCCAACTTCCTTCTGCACTGTTCCTGATCCTAAAAGGTAGTTTCAAAACATAATATGTATTGAAAATTAATTTTATTAATTGTATTTATTTTATTAATTTTATTTCTTCTCCACTGTTCCTGTATTTTTGAACCATGTTCTTTTAAATTCATTGTATTCTGATTAGATTGTAAATAAAAGCTTGATAAATTACATGTACATGAAATTTAGAGGAATTGTAATTGAAATGAAAACAAAATGGGCCGAAATTGACTCAAGGGGCAAATTTAGATGTTTTTGGGAAGCGGCTAAATATGGATGCAGAGCAATTGGTCTGGGTAAATAGTTGGTAGCTTGTTTTGAAGAGCAACAACACGACATGATTACTAATACATACCGAACTCGGTAGATTGTGGTTTAGCTCATGGCGTAGTGGTTAGCCCACACTTTTCACTTCCTGAGTACTGATTACTCTGAGGTTTTGCTCAAGTTCTTAAAACTTAACCACCTCACACTCTAATCGAAATTTTTTCACCACTTTCGTAGTTTTACAACATTTTTTTTCTTCCACTTCTCTAGAAAATAAAATTTCCTAATGAATTTACCCTTATGAATTTAAAAGAGAAAAAATTATCAAAATTACAAAAAAAAGAATTGGAAAATGAACTAAATAAAATATATGAAGACTTCAAAAATCGTTTTTGTTTAAGTGTATGCTATTGCGAATGAGAGGTTTGTTCAGGTTTGTACTCTGGAGAATGATGGTGCTTTATTTGACTTTCAAAGGAGCCACTTGTCTCCTCTAATGACCTCTACTCTAAAAGATGGACCTCTCAATCTCGAGTGAATAATTTCAGCTTCCTTTTTTTCCCCAATCACACTATTAATTCCTCTCTTTTTCTGCAGAAAAACTTGTCGATTTAAATTCCATTCAAGTGGGATTAGTTTGTCATTAAAAAAGATGGATTGTGTTGGAGGGGAGAAAAATGTGACAATCAGCAATTGTCTTTTCCTGTGAATCCAAACACCCAGTGGTCGTGTGGCTTTTACATTTCGCAAGATAATGCCAGTCATACGTGAACTATAGAAACACGAAATAATGCGGGTGTGTAGAGCGCGAATTCGCCTGTAATAAAAGGTGCAATGAATAGACAGATTGAAGGGATTCTGCGTGAGTGTTTAAGTTTTCTAAAAAAAACGCGAAATTGTCACATTAGCTTTTTTTTACAATTTTACATAACTTTGTATAATATTTATGAATTTTATCAGTTTAAACCAAGGCATACAAATTCATAACTATCTTTATTGGAATAAATTAATTAAACAGAATTAATTGATGAAAAAATTACGGGAATTCGGAAATAATATAGTTACAAGAGTAGAAAGTTTTTAAATATTCTATTCACATTTGAGAATTAACTTTTTTCACAAAGACCAGCCACACATTGCGGATGCTTTTCATTTATATCAAAGATGCATGGCATTGGACATAGTCGTACCATCCATTCGCTATTAATATTTATCGATTTCATATCTAGTCAACTTTAATGAACATGCTTGATATTATAAAAACGATAATAATGAATACGATAATAATACTTGCGCTAATAATAAAAATGAAAAAAAACCGGTGGTATGATGACGATGATGCGATAATAATAGAGGGTAATTTTTTTTCCCATTTACTAAATATAAAAATTTTGTAATTTTTTTTTTTTTTGCTTTTTTGAAGATACACTTGGGATGCGGAGGATGAGGATTTGACGAAATTGGAAGGACCGAGACCTGTCATATCGCCAATTCCACCCTCAATGCAAACGTCATCGTTGCCAAAAACAAAGCACGTTAGCTTTGCGAGGTCACACACGTTAACGGAAATGCCCAGTACTCGAAGTCCCCCAAGACCTCACAATCAAGAACGACTCATTGACTCTCAACCAACCATGCAAGGATCTGTATGCTCCACGTTGCCTGCAGCACATTCCTATCCAATAGCCGAGCCTCGAATACTTGTTCTCGGTAAGTTTTCACGACATAGAAATTGTCTAATTGAAAAATTCTTTTCTTAACATTAATGAAAAAGAGGCGTGGAAAATAATTTAGGAACTGGAGATGATTTATTTTTTAGATGCAAGCAATTTGTATACAAAAAGCAGTTTTTGTTTTAACGCTAAACAAGAATCATTATAACCCCAATTCAGGATTCGCATTTGTTTTCTAAAATCCACTATTTATCACTTTTTTCACGTAATGATACTATTTGGTCAATTTTTAGATTTCAGCCACTAAAAGCTACTATTTCCGTTTTTGTTTTAATTTTCACTACTTAAAATTCGCTTAAATCAAGAAAAAAAATATTCTCAAAAATTAGAATCAAATTCTTTAAAACAATTTTTTTCAAAAAATATTCGAAATTCAATTCAATAATTTTTTTAAAAATCATCAAAAGAATTAAATTATTTAAAGAAAAATTGAAAAAATTCGGCCATACTTCAATTATTTTCATAACTATGAAACCAAATTTGTTTTTTTTCAGAAATAAAGTTTTCCACATGAATTCAATTATTTTAAAAAAATTTTCATAATTCATATTATGTATCAAAAATATTAATTATTTAAAACAATTTTTATAAAATTCTTATGAAGAATTGAATTATTTTCGATAATAATAAAATTTTCTAAAGAAGTTCAATTCTTTTTAAATATTTGAATAAAATTTTCCACAATAATTCAATTACTTTTGATAAATAATAAACTTCTAAGCAATTATTCAATTATTTTCATAAAAAAAATAAAATTTATTTGCAGGTTTTCAATTTTATTTTTATTACAATTTTATAAAAATTCTTAGCAAGTATTTAATTATTTTCATAAGTAATGAACTTAATCGGAAAATTTGAATAATTTTTAATTTAATTGTAATAAAATGATTGGCTTATTTAAAACAAAATTTTTTTTCATAAAATTCTTGGTAAAAATTAAATTATTCTTTCTTGAATTATAAAATTCATTGCAGGAATTCAATTTATTAATTAGGATAAATAAATAAAATATTTTACTGCGAAATTAATATGTTTAAGGAGAAAATTGTCGAAACGTTTAAAAATGAAATTTATGAATGTATACAATCAAGTTTGAGGTCTTTAACGTCACGTGTAATTCAGTTCCATTAGTATAGAGATCGTTCATTTCCTGCGACTTAATTTTCATTCATTAAGTTTTCTCATGGAAAGCTAATTTCACTTATTATTATGCTTATATTATGCCCGCACATTTCTTGGCACAAATGTTCATAATCTACATTAGTAACTAATCTCCATATGCGAAGGAAATAGTGGCAAATGTAAAAACACTGCTTCCTTGAATATTTTAGAATAAAGAACGTCCCGTTTATATTCATTAGCGTTCAAAAAAATAGTTTAATTCCATTTTAAATTCAACTCTTATTTACCAACTACATTGTAAATTCAGATCACTTAAATTAGAAAACATTTATTTCTTCTTTCATCCCTTCTCTATTTTACAATTTTTTTTACTTTACTCTCTTCAATGTGTTACTTCTTCTATTTCTTAATTTGTTTCTTCTTCATTTTTTATCACTTCTTCTTTTTTATTTCCCACTTTTCTTTCACCCTTATTTCTTCTTCTTTTTAATTATCTCTTCCATTATTTCTTCTCTTTCTTGTTCTTCTTCTTCTTTAATTCAAAGATTGAATTTTTTCTTTAGGTTTCAAAATTATTTTTGAGGGAAAAATAAAAAAAAAATTTTTGTTTTTCCGATAATATGTAGAAAAACAGCCAAAACGAGGAGCAATGAAGGCGCAAGCAACGCAAACTGATGTTCCCACGGGTTTTCGGCGAATTCCACCGGTGACATTGAGTCCAAGGACAATTCATCGTGTTAAAATGGTATCGCAAGGAGCGCAGACCAATGGCATTTGTAATGGAAGAAAACTCACTAAAAGCTATTCAGAAGCCGGACATTTTGGATCGCCATTGGGTCACATGAAAGAGGAGGGGGACCATGAACCTCTTCAGAGGACACAAAGCGAAGAACCACCAAGATCACCATTCATGGTCGACACTCCACCTCACTCACCAATTAAAGAACAATTTCAAAACGGTGACATCAGCAAAGTACGTTTATTTACAATTTTCTTTTTATATTATTTATAATCATTATTTTACATTTCAAATTAAAATTCCGAATTAAAAAAAACCCCCTAAGGATATAGAATATTCAGAATATATCTTAAAATAGAGGAAATATTTTTGTTCCCATATCGATTATAAAGAGGCGTTCTCAACGAGCAAAACTACAGGAAAACCATTACCAACTTTTTTCAACAAAAGAAGACAAAAGAATTTTACAAAAAAAAAAGAAAAAATGCAGAATTTACTCTTGTGAATCTCGCCAACTCAACAATGCGCTTTTAAACCATTAAATCTAATTTTAAACGACTCTTCAAAAAAAAGAGTGAAATTTAATTAAATTTAATTTTCTTTTTTGTACATTAAAAATTAAAATCTCACTAAATTAAGTTGCAAAATGATGTTAATTGGTTATATGTTTGCATTTTGTTTTAGAGAAGCTAATATTTTAAAATAAAAAAGGAATATGTATATGAGCGCGAAATATAAAGCAAACTACCGGGAGCAAAATGTAAAGATCAAAGTCCAGTATAACATTGGAGTGTGCCGCAGACTGAACCTCCGGCGATTTTACATGCACTAAATTTTACTACTTTGTTTGAGACAACAAAAATTTATCAAGAAGATAAATATTTTCATAGCTTGATTTTATAATGAGGGAATAATTTTTGTTTGCTTTCGCATTTTTTATTCATACCCTGCAATCATGTTGATGTGTAATTAATTTACTAATGAAGAATAACTATTCAATTTAATATTTGATTTGATAAAATTATTAAATTATTTCGAAGTCATAATTTTACAAAAATTGTTTGTAAAATTTATTTGTTTGTTGTTCGAGAATTAGTCATTTCGAATGAACGTTTTTCAGAATGAAATTGTTGTCAGAAAGAGAAAATTTTTTAATACAAGGTAACTAATTTTAGCCATAGGTGAAGATAATTTTTAATTCAATGGAAAAAGAATTATTTCTCAGTTCTTTCTTCATTATTTTTATTTAGAAGATTATTAATTGAAGATTATTGTTTCAAGAAGGGTCACTTTGATTTGGACGATCAGGAGATTTTGATTGACTTCAAGCCGGCGCCAGTGTCGCCCGATGCTAGGGCAATGTTGGACCGGATATCGAAACCAATTCGTCGATTTATACCACTTCAGAAAACATTATCGGACGGGGAAATAAGAGTCGAAAGGAGGGAATTAATTGGCGAAACTGGTGAGCCAAGTTATCCGCACACATGTCGAAGAAATCATGAGGATCCCTGGAATCGAAATATTCGCGCTCACGTCCAATTCTCATCGACTCCGGACGATCTTTCGTTTTTGAGGATTTCGTCGCCTCAAGACGATCCGTTAGAAGAGGTGACAGTTTCATTCTCTATTCACTTAGGTTTTTGTTTCAGTCAAAAAAATAAACTGAAATTGTTCCATTAGGAATTTCATGAAAACATTATTCGACGAGGTCTTTTTCGCAAGAGGAGTGTTTCCCTCGAGGATGGTGTTCAAGGTACCTGCAGTAGTGAGATTCTATTTCCTAGATCTCTTCCCACTTCGCCCACTTCTCCTACTGTAATTCCAGGTAAAATTATCTTTTCAATTTTCTTAAATAGTAGACAGCAAAGAATTTTTTCTTTTCAGCGCCTAGTAGAGTCATCGAAATATCAAGAGAGGAAACGTCGAATCGAAATTTCCTACGCACTGGAAGAGTGATTGGATTGCTGTCTCCGTTTGCATCGAGTGATTCACTGGCCAACGATGGAACTAGAGATCACAGTGATGGGATTTGGAACGAATCGCAAGCGACTGTTCTTCAAGCGGATTCTCTAGCTTTATTAACGCCATCGTCAAGAAGAAGACATCTTTTGCTACTTCAGCATCAACAGCGATCTTCAATGGACACCGAGGCACTTGACGTTGAGGACGATCTTGATATCTCGCCATCGAGTCCGCGAATCCGTCTAGAAGCTGCTACGCCCATTACCTTAACGCCGAGGTTGATAAGCTTTGCCTACTCTTTTGATTTCCTGGAAAAAGATACTTTCGCAGAAAATCTATTGGAGTCAATTAAATAAATTGTTTTTATTTCAGCATCGAAGCATCTTCCTTGATGACAAACGGAAGACCAAAGAGTGGTTCACTATGGCGCAGTGCTGGTCCATATTCGCAAACCCACTCACAATCATCTAGTGAATTTGGATTGAGTCTGGCGAGAACTGACTCGGGTGGACGAACTGACGTCTCGGAGACGTCAACAACTGATGACTACATCACTGCCAATACGTCGACAGGAACCGGGACCACTGGAACTGGAACATCAGCGACAACAAGTTCCTGGTCCAGACCACCACTATTACCCTCTAACGCTGCGCCATCAGCTGCGTCACAAACCGCCACTGCTGCCGATGGCAGTTCATTCGAAAGTGCCAGTTCCATTTACAGTTTAGCTAGAAGCGAGGTATTTGCAGAAACTTTACCCCATTCTCCAAATAGGGAAAACTTTTTGGCTGGGTTGCTGGAACAGCTCTAGTGGTCCCTATCCTTTATCCCTAATTTTGGTAGAGCAGCTTACACACAACATACCCAAATAGAATTCCGTCTAGAAACTCTTTCGTAGAAGAATAAAACATTCGTAAATTCCAACTTGGAGACCATACCTTTAGTTCTATTTATAAAACCTTCTAAAGTTCGTGGTTCGTTCTCTAAAGTTTGATTCACAAAAATTCTAGGCTGTTGTTGAGGAACCAAGCAGTCCGCAGCCAATTAAGGAAGAAGCGTTCGCTAAGGAACAACCACCCTCTCCAACAAGGTCAACCACGAGTAGCAGTTCGGGAAGTTATGACCTAGAGGACACGGCAGTTGTGCAAGAACCCCTTCCCACTGCTTCGTTGAGTGGTCACACCTCTGAAGTCGAATTAGACCGCGAGGTAATTTATTCACTAGTCTACAGCCAATTAAGGAAGATCATTCATTAGTGAAATCCCACAATAGTTTGTCAGTAATTCAGTAATCCGATAATTCACTAGACCAGTAATGAATCAAACGACCCAAACAATACACCAATGCTGATCACTTAATAAACAGAAAAAAATTCTCCAATTATCATTTAGGAAGGTCAACGATCGTCCTCAGGTGGCTATGCAGAATCGCCACCGGATCTCAATATGTGGACAGAGGAGGAGCGGAGAAAAAGAAGAAAGACCTTTACTCTTGATTTCCCCGGTGAAATTGATTCTGAGCGTGCAACTGAAATGCTATTGGATAATATGGACGTGAGTCCAACGCCAAGTCATCGACACAGATCGCGTACAAAGCCGATATCGACAAAAAGTCCGCATAGAAATAATAAACGAAGGGATTCAATTCCACAGCAAATAATACGAAGTCCCCAGAAGGAGGAGTGGAGGGAGCAAACAGAGGACGCTGGACATGGACAAACATCCGACGATTCGAGTTGCAGTCATCACTATCATCACGTTCATCATCACCATCATCATCGGCACAGGGAGAGTGGCGATGGTGGCACTCATCATCGACGAACCAGAGAGAGTCCACGTCGTAAAACTGGAAGTTACGTTTCCTCACGAAGAAGAAGTAATGAGGTAGTTCTTATTTTTGACAATTGAGGCTATGAGCTCATTTTCTTTCCCTCTTTTCTTGATGACTGGCTTTGGAACTTAAAAACCAGCTAGCAAGTTTTATCACTAGGGCTAATTCCTCCAAGTGCAATTAAAAGATAGTCAATGGATAATCATAGATAAGGTTTAAAGATATTTTAGCGACTCATGATTAGATTGAGGATTTAATGATTGATTGACATTTTGGTTTTTTGGTATTGGAGGAACTAGACCTAAATTTTTTTCTTCAATCGTGCAGGATAAGAATGCGGCGATAACTGGTAGTTTACCGAGGAGGAGATCCCGCGCATTAGACGATATTTGCTCGACAAGATTGAGTCCTGGTCGTTATCAGAGAAGTCCCGGACATAATGGACACACGACAGTTATTGTCAAATCACCGAGTCCTGAGGCAAGACTGAAGGCTGTTTCCGCCGAATCCTTGAGATCAGTCAGCCCCGGAAGTGACAGTGTCTTCTACAGCGAGGGAATAGATCAGCTTTTGGATACACCTCATTGTTATCATTGTGGACGTGAGGTAATGCCACTAATTTTTGGTTTCATCAATTTTTTGTTTTTGTTTTACGAGAAAAGTTGGAAATCTGTTCATCAGCAGATATCATGATGAACATCGAACCACTACTGTTGTAGCTGCAGCTAAACAAGTTTAGTCTGAGGCTAACCAGATTTGTTTTCAACTTTCAAAAACGCCAACCTAGATTACTTTGTTTTTGTTTTTAATTTTTATCCTTAAAGTTGGACATTGAATGGAGAAGTAAATTTTTGTTTCTCCTTGTCCGCAAAGGTTCCGGAAGACATTGTCCAACCACCGGCAGGTTTCGCGGACTCTCCGGACAGTCATAGAACAACTCCAAAGCACACAACTCCAAGGCTTTATAAAAAATTCGATAAAAGATATCGTTCGGAGGATCGGGGCGACAGGAGGCATCATAGAAGCACTGGCGGTAGATCGGACGTTAGGGCAAAATCAGAAGAACGAGGAGGAAGAGCCAGTAGTCGAGGATCAGTGGAAGACGGTTTAAAAAGAAGGCTTCAAGCTCGAAGTACTGATGCGAGTTTGGAAATTTTAACAGGTCTGAAACTTGTTCTACTGATGGAAAATAAACTATTACTTCTGCTTCCTCATAGAGGAATGATTGTATATTTATTTTTTCTTTATTTTATTCTCCTTTTTTCATTCTTCTTCTTCTTCTTTTCATCATTCTTGTTATTTCTTCTATTTTGCAATTCTATTTTTATGTCTTCTTCTATTTTTTCTAGGTCGAGAGGACGAGGGCACTTATATCGAGCCCTACACAAGTGGAGAGTGGATTTATATCGGTGATCTTCAAGAGAGTTTTGCGTGGAAGCGACCCGACAGTAGGGATGACGACGATTTTCCAGAATATTATGCGAAAGAGCGAAGGAACTCTCAAGAATCAACTGGAAGTGAAAAGTGCTTCAAAAAAAAGTACGAAGCCGCCACTCGACGAATGGTCCACAGAAAGACGAGCATTGAAATGTACAAGAGAATCCAACGGAAAAATTTTGGTAAGTGAAGAAATAATTTAATTTCTACTTGTAATTATACTGTTAATTAATAATACTTCACCGCCTTTTAGACTGTGCGGTTAACTACCGTATGTTCTACCGTACGTTAATTACCGTAATTAGGTGATCAAAAAAATTTCGGAAGTTGCAACTTCCGATGAATGATGGGAATTTTTTTTCTCACTATTTTTCTAAAAGACGCCCACCCAGAGGAGAATTTATTTTTCTTCCACATGTTTTTCCTCGTGCCTTCAAATGGAATTTCAGCTTGTAACTTTTCGTTACGTTTCAAACTCTGTGATAAAATTAGCGCTGAGAAATAAACCTTCTTGATAATTTCCTCACCAAATTCAAACAAGGGGAAAAAAAGCTTTACAAACTGACGAATCGCAAAATTCGTAAACACTGACTTTGTATTTAAAATTATCTAGAGGAATTTGCTTTTTCAACTGTGGGGGAAAAATTCGAATACTTCGTGAAGATCTTTCAGTGATTAAACACATTTTTTTGGTTTCGCTTCTTTGATTGCTACCCAAAATTCAAAGATTAAAAAATCAACAGTTTTTTAAAATGTTTTTTTCTCATTTTGATATTTGGAAAAAAAACCTCGATGTGAAAAATGAAGAAACTAATTAAGAATTTTCGACTTGACCTCTGGGTGATGAAAAATGCGTTGAGAGCGTTAGGGTTCGGCGTGTATTTAAAAAAAAAGAAAAAAAATATGTGGTCTTCTTTTCGTTTTCTTTAAATAAATTTCGCGTAATACTGCGTTTGACTAAAAATAGACACCGGCGTCGCGACGCAGCCGGCTGCAGAGCAAAGATCTTCTTCGTGACGAATTGGAAGAGCTAACGTCGTGTGGGGATTTGCCGTGTGGGGAAAGAGGGTCGATGGGTCGTGAAGAAGCTTTTGGCTACCAGTCAGTGGGTCAGGGCGTCAAGTCGCATTCCAAATAGACGTCCACTCTTTTAAAAGCCCTCTCTGTCTCTCCGGAAACTGTCGAATTCGTTTCTCTTTTTGAAAGAATAGAAAAAAATTGTTCTTTTGTCCATTAAATTTCATCATGTCCGTGATTTTTAAAAATTAAATACTGATTTTTCATTAAAAAAAGAAATTATTACCAAGAAATAATTTCTTTGGAAAAAATTATTAATAGAAGAAAATATTTCGTGTAAAGTGCTGGTGGAAAAATTTTTTTTTCTCGCGGAATATGGTGTGCGATTCAGTGGGCGGTTATGTGCCCGAAATCGGGCAAGATGTTTCACTCAAGAATGCACTGGAGGAACTTCTCAAATGTATGCTTCGCGTTTGGTGTCGAGAGAGTCAGGCTCTGAAAAAGCTTGGCGTTCAAACAACCGGTACAAAAATATTTTTTGATTTTTCCCTCTTTTTGGAATCCAGATTTAGTCAAAAATTTGTAATTTAAATATCAGCTCCAAAAATTATTTTAATATTTAATAAATTTAGATATTAGCTCAAAAAATTATTTAATATTTAACAAGTTTAGTTACAAATGTCAGTATTTGTCGAAATTATTAGAAGCGATGGCTAAAAAAATCTTTATAATTACTACTGTATTTATTTTTCAATATATTCTTTTATTCATTATTATAATTATTATTTTCTTCTCTTACTTGTTTTTTATTTATTTGTTATGTTTTCAGTTTCTTTTCATTTTATTTATGATTTACTTTTACTTCTACATTTCATTCTTCCTTAATTTACTAATTAGACTCAGTGACTTTTTGCTTTTGAATTAGTAAATTTTGACTAACAAAGTAAAAATTACTATTTAATATAGTAAAATTTACTAACAAATTGGTAAAAATGATTACTTATTATAGTAAAATTTACTAGCAAATTAGTAAAAAATTACTATTCATTATAGTAAAATTTATTAATAAATAGTACTCTCTACTAATTTGTTAGTAAAATTTACAAATTCGAATACAAAAAGTCACCTTTTTTCATTCCTATATTCTCTCCTCTAAATTGACCCTGACACTTTTCAAGATCTGTGAATGATTTCAAGACAATTTCTAATGCAAGGTCAATTAACGCTAGAATTACTTAACTTGGCATTCCACCTTCGATTCTATGTTTAATTTACTCCGAACGATTTTAGCCGAAGGTTATAATACAATCAATAGTACTGATTGCAATAACATAAAATAATTTAAAAATAAAAAACACTTACATTTTTGACTGTACAGTTTTTGAATAAAAAAAGAAAAAATTTCGCCAAATGAGAAATATAAATAAAATTTTTCACAACAATGATAAATAAACGTACTTCACAAAATGAAAGAAAAATTGTTACGATTAAAATCTCTAAATTTTTTCCGAAAATCGTTTATTTGGCAAATTTAAAAAGAGCTTACAAGCTTTCAAGCATTTAATCAAATTACAAATTTTTTTAGGCTGAAATAAAACTGCTGACTATGTGATTACAGAAATCGATTAATATTAGAATGTTGTAAATTCTATTCTAGGAGAGAATTCAAAATCAATATGTTTTAAATTTTAATTAATTGAATTTGGAAATTTTGAATTGAAATTTTATAATTAGTGAAAATATTCATTTCTTATAAATTAACAAACACTTTTGCAAATTCAAATTCAAAAAGTAAATTTTATTCAGAATTAGGTGGAAAAATAATTTTACTCTGTTTTAAAGTTATCAACTTCTATGACACATTTGGAGTGCTATGAAGAAAGTAAAAAAAATACGAGAGCATTATTTTAAAATATACAACAGTAACTAGAAAATTTATACTACTACAAAGTGATACTAAATTTAGAACTCATTTCCGAATAAGATAACCGTTAATGGTGTAACGAGGGCGTCACTTTGGCCGACGTTGTTGTTCGCATTTTGTATATATTCAATCAATCAATTTTCCATTTGAATTTTGAATGAAGTGCTGAAAATTGAGGAGCACGTGACTCACGTACAAAGTACGTAAAATCGGACGGTAGCCAAGAATTATTGGCATAGTTTCGTAAACACGTGTTTCGAATTTTCCTTCTTCGTATAGAAAAAGAGAAATTAATTTTATAAACATCTTTTTTTTAGATCTCAATTATTTTTTAATAAACGTTTTTTAGGAATTAAAATTTTTGTTTTCTATTCTAGAGAATTAAACGAAAAATGGAAAAACTTTGTGCAAAAAATTGTCAAAGAATACTTAGTATTTTTGCTCTGTATCAGTAGTAAAACAGATTTTTAGTCAGACTGAAATTTGCTAAATTTTTCAAACTCAATGTTGAAGTCAGACAGTAAAATAATTTTTTATTATTTAAGTAAAAAAAGTGATTTTTCGTCAGACATAATTTTCTTTGCCTTTTACAATATATTTTATTTTCTTAGTAGTCAAAAAGCTTTATAGTCAGGCATAAATTTGTTCGCCTTTTGCAAACATATTTTGAATGATATTCAAAAATATTTCTTTATTAGTAGTAGCGGAATTTTAAAGACAGACAGTGACAGGATTTGTGTTTTTGTAAGAGTTTCGAATTTATAAAAACTTTCTTAATAATTGAATGAATCAGTGGTAGTAAATTGTTTAAGTCAGACAACACAATAATTTTTATTTAACACCAGTACTTTCTGAAATTCTATTAAATAAAATAATATCAAAATTTTTTAATATCAGTAGTAAAAGTGATTTACTGTCAGACGTTAATTTTCAACTCATGTCTATATTGGAAAACTTTGCTCCTGATTAATGTTTCCCCATTATACAGCTCTGCCGAGAACGACTCTCACACTACTCTCAAACCGGATTTCACATTTGTTTTGAAAAATGACACTTCCTCTTTTCACTTTTGAAAAATATTTTATTCTAACAAATCAAAATTCTTCTCCTAATGCGATTATTAAATTCTTCTTTTTCAATTTTATTTTTCCGCGTTGAAAATAATCGCAGGACAAAAGAAAAATCTGATATTAAAATAAATAGAAAAAAAATAGCAGATAAAAATTAATCTTCTGTGAAGAATTTGAAAAAAAGGAAGAAGAAAAAAAAATGTTTTGTATAGGGTTGTAAAAAATGAGAATTTTTTTTCGATATAAAAGAAACGGAAAAAAACAAAATAAAGACCTTGTTTTCCTTCTTTTGTATTCGCGATAGTAATACACGCTCTATTGGATATAGAAGAAAAAATCTGGAAGCTATGATGTAGAAAAAAAAGAGAATATTAAGGAAGATTGATTATGATGGGATGCTGTAGATGAAGCGAGAAACATGAAAATTCATGAGGTATGGTCAGAATTGCTTTGACATGTTGTTAAACGAGCTCTGATATTGCATCGCTAAAATAAAGCGGTCTAAAGGAACGTCATGTATCACCAGAATGACTAAAGGCCGCGTAATACTGCCTAAATTTTCGATGTTTTGTGTGACACAAATCCCTTCTTCTGCTTTTACGCACAGCTTTACTTTATAAAATTCAATATCACGCAATAATTTTATGTTTTTTTGGTTTTCAATCTCCAGAAGGGGAGAAAATTCAAAAATAAGTTTTTAACTTATAATTTTCAAGAATACTTGAAAAATTATACGAATAGTAAAATTATTATTAACAATTTCTAAAATTATTATTTAAATTGCTTAAAATTATTATGTATTATTATTTAAACTAGTATTGTGTAAATTACAGTTTTTATAAAGACATATCAAATTTAAACAAGAAATGTAGCAAAGAGGTGCATCGCAAAATTTTTGAGACGTTTTAACTTTAACAACTTTTTAACTATTTATAATTGAGACGAATAATATTTAAAAATATTTGCGAAGCAACGTTTTGATACACTTTTTGTCTCAATTGCTTTTTATCTTGAAAAATAAAATTAAAAAAAATAAATAAATAAAATAAAATATTATTGTATTAAATTTTCTAATGGAATAATAATAATATTAATAAAATAACAAATTTTCCTTTACAGAGAGTGATAAACGAGTGATAATAAAGCGCGAGGCCGGCGGTGAATTTGGCTTCAGAATTCATGGATCGAAACCAGTTGTGGTGTCAGTTATTGAACCGGACACGCCGGCGGAGAGTTCCGGTTTAGAAATTGGTGACATAATAATGACAGTTAATGGCAGGAATGTTATGGACGCAACACATTCCGAAGTGGTACGAATGGCCCATTCAGGATCCGATGTTCTCGAACTCGAGGTTGCAACCACTTGCAACGTTTTAGCGCCTCAAATTGGTAGAAGTGGCACTAAAGAAAGTTCAGTTGAAGCACCAATTTGCGCCGGTTATCTATGGAGGAAAGCTGCCACATCCAGCAGTCCCGATAAATGGGTTCGAAGATGGTTCGCTCTTCGTCGTGACAACTGCCTTTATTACTATAAGACTGACGCGGTACATCAATTTTTCTATTTAAAAAAAAAATCTTTCCACTTTTGCAAAAATTTCATTCTAATTATTTTAATTCAATTATTAATTATTAATTAATTAATTATTTTCTATTTTATTATTCATTTTCTATTTTTAATATCATTGTGGGATTATTTAATTGTGAGGGATATTATTTGGACAACAAATTTTGGGAATAATAAGCTTCAAAGATTTAATCTATCAAGGATTAGGATTAACATGAATTCATTATGAATTAAAAAAATTCGTTTAAGGATTTTTTTTTCAAAAAGGTTTTAAAAATGATTTAGTTTTGATTTAGACACATTTCTTTAAAAGAAATTAAATAGTTTAATTTTATGTGTTAATTTAGACTGCAACGCTTTTTAATACCTCTGATGATTATGCTAATTATTAACTTTATTAAACTTTTAAATTAATTTAAATTAAATGCCTTAAAGGAAATATTAAATGAAATTAACTGTCCTAAATTAAATATTTAATTAAATTAAATGTCAGTAGTAAAGAAAAATTATTTACAAATTTAGGATTCTCAGCCGGTAGGAGCAGTGATGCTTCTAAAATACGACGTTGAGCCAACATTGGAGAAACGAATGCACAGTTTTGCCATCAGGAAGAAAGGTGCACCGACGCTACATTTAGCTGCCGATAGTGACGAGGCTGCCGCTAGATGGAGCACCATTATTCGTGAAGCAGTCGAAAGAAATAATCAAGTAGGTCACTGGATTTTTATTTTTTTTCACTATTTCACTTTTTTTTGATAATATTTTATCATTCTAGAAGAGAAATAAATTTGCAAGTTTTATTAAAATACGCAATGTTTTAAAAAGAAAACTTAATTAGCCCAAGTCGAAAAATTTTGAGGAGATTCAATAAAAATTCTGCAAGTTTTTATTTTAATAACATTTTTAAAGTAAAGAAGAATTTTTCTTTAAACGATTATCAAATTCAGGTTTTTTCAATAATTTGGAGCTTTTTTTAATGAAGAAAGCCTTCTTCCGAAACTACTATTTCTGTTCTTTGTACTATTTTCCCTAATTTAACTTCACGAATACTAGAAAACAAAGAACTATTCTCAAAAATTGTAATCAGTTTCTTTAAAGCAATTAAATTATTTAAAAAAAATATTCGAAATTCAATTATTTTCATCAAATTTTGACCTCAAAATTCAATTACTTAACAAAAAATTCATAAAATTCATCCAAAATTCAATCATTTGATTATTCTTAATTCAATAATTTTCAATATTCAACTATATTAATAAAATTTTCCAAAAGAATTCAATTATTAAAGACAAATTTTGATAATATTCGTCACGAACATTCAATTGTTTTCAGAATATTTTAACAAAATTTTATGAATAAACAAATTCGTTGCAGAAATTCTATTTATTAGCATTAGAATAAGAAAGAAGTAAATGGTTTTTATAAAAATTAGGAATATGGAATTTTCGTCAGTTTTATAAAGTTTCTAAAACGAGTTTTTTTTGTTTGTGAAGTTTAATTTTTCGTAGTTACATTTTTACTACTTTTTTAGTCTGAAAGCTCCTTTTTGTCACTTTTTTGAAATTAATCATCGAGTGCGAAGTCTGGAAACACATAGATTGAATGTTTTAAATTCTGTTACAAAAAATATTATTCTTAAAAACAATTGTATTGAACTTTTGCAATATTTCGCTGAAATGTTGTCTTATTTGCGAAAAAAAGTATTTTTTTTATTTTTATATATTATTAATTGAGAAATGAATTATTGTTCTTTAAGGCTGGCACTTGGCTGGACACATCCTTGAGGATGCAACAGATGCCACCTTGCTCAATTCAGAGACCCGATTGCTTTGGTTATCTAAATAAATTACAAAGACACATTCGAAGAGCCACCGCATCATCCGGTTGGTCCCGAAGATATTGTGTTCTAAAAGACGCAGCTCTCTATTTTTATGATGACGCTAATGCCGAGCAAGCATTCGGAGTCGCGTGTCTCCACGGTTTTCGGGTACATGCCAGTGCTCCAAATTCGGGTGGCAGAAAACACGCCTTCGAACTTGAACCACCCGATCCTACCCAGAGGACTTTCACATTCGCCACCGAATCTGAAATCGACAAAAAAAGGTTTGTCTCATTTTCTAATATTTATAAATTCTAATAATTATTCTAACTAAATCCTCCAGTATTCGGATATTCCGTAAAAGTAAAATCGAAAGAAAAATAAAGTAAAATATTCACTTAAAAATGAATCAAAATAAATAAAAATGAATTTAAAAATAAAAAAAAATTAATTTCCAGCTGGATTTTTGTTAGAAATTATTTTTTCCCCTTCTTTAAAAAAATATTAAATCGAAATTAAATAAATTTCAGGTGGCTTGCAGCGATAGAATACTCTATCGACAGATGGATTAAAGTAGGTTGACTGCATTGAGTTTAAATTTAAAAAAAGACGAAAACTACGAAATCCCCGTCCCCGAATTCATTTTCAGTATTCGGAGCAGGACAATTAGCCAAAAAAAAATATCGTTAGCAAAAAAGAAAAAAACATTTTATCCACAATGATAAATTGTTCAATACCGAATGAAGAAAATATTCGAATTTACAAGAGAGAAAGTCATGTCACAATTATTAACTTTTTTAAATAATTAAATTAGTTGACGAAAATATTTTTCAATTTTTTTATTTTCCAAAAAAAGATATACATTATTTTTTTTCCATCGAAAGAAAAAATTTATTATTTCCTCCAAAAAGTGTAGAAAATATTTTTTTGTAAATTTCCCACACATGACTTAAGCTCAAAGAAAAAAAATCTAAAAAAAGGTTCTAAAAAATGTTTATACATTGTGATATCTAATTTTTGAAAACAGAAAAAAGTTAATTTTTTGAAAATATTGACAATTTTTTGTCCCTTTTCATATTGTTTTGCTCTAAATCCGGTGTTGTCAACGTCCCCTAACCGTCCCGGGAAAGAAAAACGACGATTTTACATTGAAATTGTTATTTATTACAATTATCACTGTTAAAAATATGTACTTTATTTTTATTGATGACGAATGAAAAAAAATATTCAATTATTATTGTTAACTATCAAATTTTATTGTACTATAATTATTTACCAGTACAGTTTGTGTACCTATGAAAATTGAATAATATGACATTGTGGAAAATTTTAATTTTCATAAACGAATTGTAGGAAAAATAAAAAAATTTTACTATCAAACGTAATATTGCAGTAGTTTTAAGTTTTAAATTAAATTAAAAGACTACGCGCATGTTAAGAATTAGTTTCCCCTGAATTTTCAATTTTAAAAAAAGTTAATTAACATTATCCACAATGAATCATCATGATATAGAAAAATAAATTACGCAATTTACAAACGGGTTATTAAATAATTTATTAAAAAAAATGTTTATTCTTATTATTGCTATATATACATTGTTATGCTTATATATAGTTATGATTATAATTTCGAGAAAGCGCGTAAACATAAAAAACGATATTAACAAAATTATATATAAATATATATTATATAAATATACACTCACTTATATATGTATATATTTATTGTATAGAAATCCGTAGTTGCGGATATTTTGTCGATGTGTACGATATAGTATTTATTTACATGTAAGTACGAAATTATGAGAAACAAATGTGCAAAAAGTGACATTTTATCGTTATTAATTTCTATTAAAAATAATAATAATAATAATAATGAAATATAAATATAATATTGTGGACTGAAAGTTATAATTGTGCGTAAATGTGCAACGAGTGAAATTTTAATGTTGTTGTTTTATTAAAAAAAAAAAAAAAACACCGAACAAATCGTAAATTTGTATACCTCGCGAGCACGCCCCTTTGGGGATTGCATTTAAAAGAAAATGTTTATAAAAATCTACAGATAAAAGAGAGCACTATAATCACGACAAATATTAAAAAACAAAACTGAACCTAATTACGTGTTATAATGAGAGCTGATTAATTATTTATTGAAAAGAAAAATAAAATAAAATGTCATGACGAACGATTATATAAAGGAACTAAAATGTGTTCTAACCGATGACACTGTGGTCCCTTAATAAAGGAAATTGATTAAAAACTAATAAGTCACCCGCTCAAAATCTGAGATAATAATAAAGACTTTAATACAAGTTATCTAACGGCAAATGCCAATTAATAATTATCCTCCTTTTTTATTTTTGCTTAAACTTATTTAAACTATTTACCATGATAATAGTAATAATATTTATAATAATAAAAAATATTTATAATAGTAACAATAATAATTATTGTTATTATGAATATTATGATTATAATAATAATACAAATACGATCATAATTATAATAATGTAGTGATGAATGTAACAGTAACGAGACTCATCATTTTTATGATTATGATTGTTATTATCCTCATTATTATAACTATTATTATTCTTACTATTATTAATTTTATTATTATTATTTTTTTTTATTATTATTGTTTTATTTTTATTAGTATTATTTTTATTATTATTATTATTATTATTATTATTATTATTATTACTACATTATTATAAATCGTTTTTATCGTTATTTTTAGTATTATTATTATTTTATTATTAATAATATAATTAATATAATTTATTGCAATAAAAATACATTTTTTAAGATTAGTTTATGTAGTTTTTTTTAATATAGATTGAACCTCATTATTTTTCCATTACATTTTTAAATAAAATTATTTGTTACACAGAGAAAAGAAATTTATTTTATTCAAATAATCAACGACTTGCCTATTGTCAACTGAATATTTTCAACTTCAATCAAATTTTTTCTTCATTCAATTGTATATTATATTTTTGTTAAAAATATTGTAATTTTATGCGTGAAGCAAAAATTTCAATATTTGAAGGAAATACGAATTGAACCATTTAATTGATTAAAAAAAGAAGAATAAAGAAAATATTTAATTGATAGTAGTCAAGTAGTCGGTTATTTGAATTAAGTACACTTTTCCAGTGTAAAAATATTAAATAATTGTTATTGACAATTTGTTAATAATAACGTGTTTATAATAACAAATTGTTAATAATAACGTAAATAATTTAAATTTCTAAAATTATTTAGCTGAAAAGAATTTATAATTTTAAAAATTTAATATTAAAAGAATTCTAATTATTATTACTTAAAAAAGAATGATATCAAATTTAAAAATAAAATTAGTAATATGTGAGGCGTCGGAAAGAAAGGTAAAAGAAGTAAAATTTTATAGGTTATGTTTGCTATCTTCTTCGGTTTAATAAAGGATTCTTTTTTAATTTTTGTAAATTAAAAACAAATTTTTATTGAATGTTGTAAATCGTACAAAGGTTTGAACTTTACATTGAAGTTAGTACTTAACCCACTTTATAAATTCTTTACTTAAAAACTAACGAACATAACCTACAAAATTTTACTCCTTTGGTCTATTTCTTAGCGACGAGTCACATACGTTAATTGTTTATTATTAAATTATTAAATAATTATTATTACATATAAAATTATAAGGTACAAATGATTAATAATATATATTAAAATTTTATAATGTAATAACTTAATAGTCAATATAATATTAATATTTGAAAGTTAAGTTATATTTATTAATTGCGGTGAAAAATAAGAATTGTACAAACTTTTTTCCTTTCTTAATTTAGAAATATTATAGGATAGTAATTTATGATAGACATTATAGTTTATCATAAGGTTATAACTTATTACTATTTAGTAAAAATTGAAGAGTAGCAAAAATTTGCTACTTTTCATTTGCTATATCAATTATTACTTTTCTTCCGCTTCTTATATGTAGAGTTAATATAATAAATGAATGAAAGATTCAAACAATTGAGTGAAAAAAGTGATAATTTTAATTGCACGCTATTATAAAATTAATAAATATATTACGAAATATAGATAAAATTTTAAGCTATACCATCAAATAGATATTAAAGACAAAATAAATATATATTATTCGAAATTCACAATTTTATGATATTCTTTTTTTGTAAAAATTAAATAAAAGGTAAGATCACTCTATTGGGTATTTACATTTCATTGGAAACATAATTTTTTTTTATAAATTATAAATTGTTTTTATTATAGATACTATTTTTGTAATTTAAAAAAGAATATTAATTCTTTTTCTTTAATGTTTATTATAAACTTATTTTATTTATCAACAATTTTCAATTTTATCCATTTTTGGTTGATAATTATTGGACTTTTTCATTCTTCTTGTTTAGCAAATTTCTCTCTTTTCGTTTTTAGGATTTTTTCCACTGTTTATTTTCAATTTTTTTACACTGTCAGCTTTTTTCTTTAATTATTTATTTTATTTATTTATTGGCACATTTGTGATGAGAATGTAATGTAAATTATTATAATTGTGAATACAAGTATGGTGTATATATACTTAGAGGAAAAAAAGTTCAATCAAGCCTAGAGAGTATATATATATAATTCTTTCTCATTTTCTTCAAATTATTGGAGTTGAGAAATAATACTTTCTGTAAGGGGAAAAAAATTATGCTGTTGGTTTTTACTAGACTACATTATACGAGACATATATTTTTTCTGCAAAAAAAACACGCAACTCACCACAGAATTTATCGTTTTATCTAAACTTTGCCACGCGAAAAAGCATTCGCTCGCCGTTTATATTCCTCTTCTTTACCATATTTTTCCCCAATCGTGTACAGTATACTTTTACTAGAACAAGAATTTATTATTCTGCTAGTAATAATAATTTATTTTTTTTTATTAAAAAAAGTTTTTTTAAAACTTTTTTTGCAAACTAGGAAAAAAATCGGTTTTGTTTATTTGTATATTAACATTCGTTTTTTATGTACTTCTATGTATTTTTATGTGTTTCTATGTATTTTTGTAAATTTTTATGCATTTTTATATATTTTTATGTTTTCTGTATATTTTTATGTTCTTTTATGCATTTTTATGTTTTTTATATAGCTTTACGAACTTTTATATATTTTTATGTTCTTCTATGTATTTTTGTGCGCCTTTATGTTTTTTCTTATATATTTTTATGAACTTCTATGTATTTATATATTTTTTTATGTTCTTCAATGTATTTTTATGCGTTTTTATATATTTCTATGTGTGTTTTTGCATTATATGTGCTTCTATGTACTTTTATGTATTTCTATGCGTTTTTATGTATTTTTATGTGTTTTTTAAATGTATTTGTATGTGTTTCTATCTATTTTTATGCGTTTTAATGTATTTTAACATATTTTATCTATTTTTCATCTATGTTTATTAATGTTCCTGTAAGATTTCCAGTGTACAATGGACGATGTTAACTTTTTGAGCATTTATATTGACGTCAGGTTGATGGGTATCGTAGCGAGAAATATATAGGAAGCAGTTAGTGGTTGCCAGCCCTGTCGTGGCGTTTACAAGGGGGCCTTTCCTAGTCGCCCATATACATGTATATTAAACACAATGATCAACTTCTTTAAATGCGCTGGTATTAAGTACTTGCTAGTCTACCTGGCACGAGATATACATAACAAGTACTAGTGATTGTGAATAAAACAGGAAGAGAGAAAGCCAATGAATATATGCGGAACAAAAAATCGCGCGAAGATGTGTAAAAATGTGGAGGATTCATAGTCGAAGAGCGAAAGTCGATTATTCCTCTTTAAATTATTATTAGCAATAAATGTTTTACTTTGTAGTTTATAATCTATTTGTAATACTTTGACCTCGTAAATGAATTATTATTTGGTTTAGCTAACATTTTTCCCTCCGGTAGGCGTAATTGAAACAGAAAAAAATTTTCTCTCTAAATTAGCACATTAAGATTCAATAGAGATCTGAAATTGAAAAAAAATATCTCCAAGATTTTATCGTAAATACGGGACAAAAATAAATGTTAATTTCTAAATCTAGATGCAATAAAATGTCAATCTCTTGATAATAATTGTGTTCGGAAATTGGCATCATGATTTTAGACCATTACTCATGAAATATGCGGATGTCTATATTCTCACGACGATAGCAATCACCTAGCGGGATTATAGGGTTATTGGCAAGAAGGTATTTCGGTGTGGATGTGTAAGTGAAAGACAGGGAGAGAGAAAGATGTGGAAAGGAGGGCAAAGAAAGAGGAGCGGGAGAGAAAAAATGGAACTTGTGTCTCCTGAAATTCTCATCTCGCTCTTCTCTTTTATAATTCCCGTCGCGTTTCTCTCCTCTCGCACAGGATACATTATTGAAGTACTCTCACGCGCATTCCCTTTTAGTAGGCATGGTATATACATCAGATCAGAATATAAGGATGAGTTATTTTTGCATAATTAGGTTGAACCAGTCGCTCTAATAACACGTAGCATGGTCCAGCGGCCGTGCCGAACTCAGCCGCGGGCTATAATTTAAATCGCTAAAGAAATACTCGCCGCAGTCCACAGGCGCGCGCAATACCGCACGATTCTCAAAAGCAAAAGGGCGAGTTCTTTATAATTTCAAAACTATACTAAGAAAAAACATGCCATCGAATCAAATGACATTAAATATATCTCGAATATACAAATATTGTTGGTTTAAAAACATTTGACTGTTAGAAATTCAATTCAGTTTTCAATTTAAATTATTTCAAAAAATTTTAATTAGCTGAAATTTTTTACCAATGTCTAAAATATAATCAAGAAGAGCAGTTATTCTGCAAAAGATTTTATTTTTCAAAAATCTATGACAGTAAAATACTTTGAAATCGATAAAAACGAGAAATTCATTTCAAGTGACCATGACTACTGATAACTTTAAAAATAATTCAATTAACTTTAAAGTAATTTGCAAATAACTAATAATTTAAAAAAATTAATCATTTCCATATCATTGCCCTTCTTTATTGTCTTTTTCGTACAAAATTTCAGCTCAATTTATTAAATATATCTAAAAAAATGTGGTCGTTAAAATTACCATTGAGATTGGATTTTTTTTACTGCAATCTTTCGCAGTTTAAAGATACTTCTTTTTTTTCTTTGTTTCCCAACTTTAAAAATAATTTTTCTTTTCATATGCCTTCAAAATCCAAACTTAATGTCCTGAAAATCATTGAATTCTCGCAAAGTAATATTAAAATTATTTATAAAAAATTATATTCTTTTAAATAATTTTATTAGAATTTGTGTAATTAATAATAATTTAATTTTTAAGAAAAAGTTTTTTTTCATTTTTAAGAAGAATTTTAAGAAAAAAAAATTGATTTTTTGACATGAATTTCACAATTTATAAAAAAAAATTTTTTGTTTCGTCAAATTTTGTATCACAGTCAAAAAATTATTGTATCAAAAATTAAAAATAATTGAATTTTTTTAAAAATTATATTGAAAATAATTGAATTCTTTTAAAGCATTTTTTTACTCATAAAAATCATTCAATTTCTATGTAAAATTTTCTATTATTTACAAAATTATTTTTATATTTGCTAAAAAATTTTCTGATTTATGTAAAGGAAATTATAAATTATTAAAGATAGAAGAAGTTAATATTTAAAAATTAATTATAATTATAAATTCTTACGAAAAGTGTTTTTATTTATAACAATTGAATTTTTTCGAAGAATTTTATTTGAATTATTGAAAATAATTGAATTTTTTTAAAAAGAATTTTATTAAATAATTTGAAAACAAAGATTTTAAATAAAAATTTCAACAAAATAGGTGAAAAAATAATTTCTTTTCAAAAATTGTTATAAACAAATAATAATAATGATAATACACTGAGAAAACGATTTATTTGATTCAAACCTATTTTGTTTTAATTAAACTTAAAATATCTTTGCCATACAGTGAAACAAATTTAAGTTTAATTCAAACATATTTTTGGTTCATTTAAAGAAATAATATATTTAATTCAAACATAATTTATAGTTGATTTTAAACTATATCTTATCAACTTTGAAGTTTGAATCAAACATATAATTTTTAAACATATTGTTTGTTTAAACCAAAACAGAAAATATGTTTGAATTAAATATAATTATTCAAATAGAAAATTATTTTTGAATCAAAGCCGTAAATATTTTCTAAATATTGAAATTCAGCTTACAAACTAATTTCAATTAAACAATACTTAACATTTAAATTGACATAAAGCTTTATATATAGAAAATCGAAATTATAAATTTTGAATATTTAAAGATAAAAAAATGAGCGATATTGTAGAGGAGATTATTTTGTGTTTAAAAGTTTAGATGCAGAGTGAATCGGTTTGCTTGGCGTGCAACTGGCTCTTCAGTCGTTTTGTTCACTGAACTAGTTCCTCCTCTTAGGTCTGGGGAAGTCGTTCTCCCGGTCACTACTACCAGTAAAGAGACGTCGTTCAAACGCGCCATGAGAGAGTGTATATATATATATATATATGATGTGTGTGTGTGTGTACAAAACTGGCTGATCCATGAAGAACGCGGACTCACCGCATACCTACACGACACGTAATGAGAACATACCATCATCATCCGGTCTGCTATCTACTATCAAGCAGATACCACCAACAGGTATTGACGATTGCCCCGGCTTTTCACCCTCTTTCTTCAATAAGAAAACATTTTTCCCACATATAAAAATTTTATCCTCAATTTTAAGCAGTCTCTTCATATTTTATTTTGTCTACATTGAAAATTCTGTAACCTACGTCATATGTTAGGTTTTCAGAGAAAACCATACTAGTAGTACAAGTAGCACAAGTACTACCACTAGTACAAGTAGAACAATTATTGCTTCAACTTCTTCCGTACTTGATTCATCAACTTCTTCGACTAAATTACCAATCAATTTAATATCTCCTATGAATCAATGTTATGATTCTGGATTAGTTAATTTCGTTTATGTTAGTGCTGAAACATTCATTGTTTTATTTCTTTATGTCAATTTTAACTTTTATTTTCTAATCCTCCTTGCTTTAGCTTGATAACTTTGACTGTACTGTCATCTGCTCCAATGCAACTGACTTTGATTATTATGAAGACGAAGATTTTTTTTTTGAAGATTCAGGTGCAGATATTTATCAAGATGTACCTCGACCAGATGGAATTGCTTGCAAATACCATGGAGTAACAATAACACTTTTAACTATAGTTTAAAAAAAACGAAATTGCATAAATTAAAAATAGTTTACTGTAATGTTTCCTAATTTTTCAGCATTGCTTAAATCTTATCATTTTTTATCCGATATTAATTTTATCTCATTCAAATTAGATTTGTCTGATATTGATGAGGATGTCAAAGAATTTGCAGATAACATAGAAGTAGACATCTAGAATAGTTTAAATCTTCAAGCAGTGGTTTTTAATGAAAAAGACAAAAATAATTATCTGGATTATTAATATTATTAATTATTTTATTATGAATTGTTATGAAAATTTATTATTTTCGATATTTATAATAAGCATTACATGTAATATTATATAATATATAGTATATAAATGTATTTGTTTCCAATTGAAGAAAGTGATTAAATAAAATCAATACATCAGTAAAAATATAAATGTTGCATTATTCTTCTTTTATTTACAATATTTAATTTATCATCAAAAGGTAGTTTTAATTTCAGAACTGCAATTAAATATTAAAACAGGAAAACTACGTCTCATTATTTGTTAGGATAAAGAAATTAGTTTGTAAATTTTGTTGTTTTATTAAAATATTGTTCTAACTTGTACATTACAGTTATATTTTTAAATTCTCGCAAAAAATTGTTTTCTTTTATTCCTTTTCAATTCTTTTCTCTTCTCACACGTCAATTACGAATGTACAATCTCAATAATATATATAATAGTTATATCCTAAAATACCTCGCAAGGTCTTTTCTTAAATTCATTCGATCCATTCCGCTTTGACAGGTAGCCGAAAATGTACTCGGAGCGATTATTTGTCGTTTTCAATTGCTATTGTGTTCGAAAATTCTCAGGAGCTTCAACTTCCAACTTTTGGATAGTTCTTTTCATCGATGAATCATCTATTGCCCACAAAGAGCGGCCCTTGGGTTATTATATCGCGAGGAAAATAAATGACAATGGAAAAGTAGCAACTAGTATTTTCTACAAAGTACATTTTTTCGCCAGCCGAACAAAGAAACATCGGCGCCATAATTTGGTAATAGAAATTCATGGACAAATCTTTCGTTACACATTTTCTTCAAACTCAAACCAAAAGAATTATGCGAATGGAAATAATATTGTCAAAAGAGTGTGAAGATCTTACAAGGAACAGACGAACATATTATTATCACAATTCTTCGAAAAACCCTATTTTTTCGAAATTTTACAATTACTTTGTTTTTTTCCATATTAAAAAAAAATTAATACATATTTTAATATAATTATTTCTAAACACCACGAAACGAAATATTTGGAAACATAATAAATAAAATACTAAGTCTAAAATTTATTGTCAAAAAAAAAATTCTCCGAATTGAAAATCATTAATTTGTATATTTTATTGAGAAGAAGTATATATATTTATCTTAAAATCCCGCAACATAAAAATGTAAATGCGAAAAAAAATTAATCCACTTAATCCTCCGATTGTGATTAGTTTCAAAATCAACTCTCTCGCATTCCATTCATCCATTACCGTTACAAATATATATAATGCTATTTTCACAACAGTTATAATATTTTAATTGTCCATACACAATGAAATATATTTTTATATTATGAAAAATTTACTGAAACAAAAATGTAAATATAAAAAAAAATCATTTTACAATATTAAAAAAAAATCTATATCATAGTATTAAAACAGTTATCATTTATATTATAGTACTAAAAAAATTATCATTTTAAAGCAAAATTTGTCTTTTAAACAAAATTTATAATATAAAATTAATAATTACAACAATTATAAAATGAAATAAAAACATTATAATATCAGAAGTTGTTTAAATTTCGACAGAATGTTTGTTATAAAATCAAGGAAAACACTGTATTACTCACAACTGGTTTTGATTTTTTATTTTTTTTTATTTTGGTATATAAATTTCAATTCAGCAACCAACTCGGACGATGTTTAACAGTCTCATTTACTCATAAAACGCATGTCTATTCCGGTTCTGTGAGCAGCAGACAAACGACAATACTCATACCTTTCTGGACATTTAACAGCGATTTAACAACTACTATCGTTGTCATTTCGGCATTAAAACAAGTTATCGTGCTTTTATTTCTTATTATATTCAATTTATCGCATTATTTTTATTTACACGCATAAACAAACAGGAGAGATGAAAATTTACAGTAAGGAGAAATTTTGCAATGCACAACAACTTTGTTTTCTTTATATTCTACTTTCTAAATTTAAATTTTAAAAAATTACTAACTGACTTTTTGCCTTTGAATTAGGTAAATAATTACTAATTATGAATTAGTTATCGATTTTTTTGCCTTTGAATTAGTCAATTTTACTGGATTTAATTTATAAAATTAAAAATTAAATTCGAAGTTCTACTACACATAGTGGAATAAAATTTATTAATTAAAAAGCAAAAACTGGATTTTTTTTAAACAAAGACTTTTTTTTGTTTTTGAAGTATAATTTTCAAGCAATGGAAGGAAGAAAAAGAAGAAGTGGAAATTAAGGAACAAATAGAAAGACAGAGATGAAAGAAACAGCATTAAACACCAAAGGAATGCGCGTTGATCCCCATAGTGGTTTGTAAGTTCGCGTGCCATCCACCACTGGGCTGGTAGGTATACACTTGCCTTAAGTATAAAAAGAAGAGTCATGAGCAGAAGCAGAAGGAAAAAGAAATGTAAGTAGGTGCAGGAACACAAAAGAAATTCAGCGAGCCACCTGGTGAATCTTGTCAAGAATTCATTATACAATAAGAAACCATTTTTATTGCCTATATATATATATATCTGCGTAAAACCGATTTTTCCAAAACACACGTTTTTCTTCTTCGATTTTTCAAAAATATTTTTTTTTAGAATTTTTGTTGTGAAATTAAACCGTTGTTTATAATAATTTTTTTATGTTGTAAATATTTTATATTTAATTAATTTTATTTTAGGGAAAATTCAATTTCGACTATTGGAGTCGAATTTAGGCAAATTCAATTTCGACTTTGATGATAATAGAAATTTGCGTGAAATAAATTATTCTTATGAATATTAAATAATTAGGTACGTTATTAAAAATTAAATATTTCACACGTGACGATGTTTTTCATGATAATAAATCACATGAACGCATTGGTTAGAAAATTTTCATTTTTTGTTTGATCATCATCATCATTGAAAAAAAGGAATTTTCTCATTACTTCGTTCAAGTTTCGACGATTCATGGTGATACAAGTGATGTATTTTTCGTTTTCAAAAAATATATTTGATTAGGTATTATATCACATTAAATTCAAACTGTATATTATACGATTAATGGTACAATAACAATAGTAAAATAATATTTTTCTCAAAACTAATTTCAATATTTTCTATTTAATGAAAAAGTACATTTTTTTTCTTTCAACATACATTAGATCAAATTTTATAAATTTTATAAAAATAAACATTTTTTAAAAGTTGTTAAAATAAAAGAAGGATAAATAAAAAGGGGGAAAATAATATTGAAGCAAAGAAAATAAATAAAAAGGAAATAATAAAAAGAATTAATAAAGTAAAATTAAAAGTAGAAAACTCATAATTAGTACAATTAATCTACTACTTTCGTAGTAAAAAAAACTGCCAATTTAATAAAAGAAAGGCAAAATTAAAAAAATCACTCTCCCATTTTGGAAACTTTTAGAGGATAGAAAATTAGAAATAAACAGAAATATGGAAAAAGATTATAGATGAAAAAAAAGGAAGGAAGATAATAAGAAATAAATAAAAATCGATGAAGAAATAATGGAAAATGGAGATAAAGAAATAAAAAGAAAGTAATAATGAAAAATTTCATTGTAACAAATAATATAGTTTTACATATGCGGTAAGTTTAAAATTGTAATTCAGTACATATATATACTGATCACTAAAGATTGTACATTTATGATTAGAATCAAGTTTTCATTCTAGAATGATTGATCATCTTTTTGTGATATGTACCGAAGACCTGTACCGTCTTTATATACATATTCCTCTATTCAAGATTGATTATATTCGTCACAACAAAAATAAACCGAATATACAATAAAAACCATGACTTAAAAAGTAAGACAAGTTTTGATATTTTGAATTTTTATCCCTTTAGATTTATAATTTTATACAAATAAAAATTGAACTTTCAAAAAGAAAATAAAAAATACCGCAAAACAGTTTTTTTAAATAAAAAAACTGACTATTTGCCTTCTTAGTAAGTTTTAGTAAAAAAATTAAAGAATAACTATTTATTGGTGAACTTTACTAATTCGAAAGCATAAAGTCAGTTGCTTATTTGAAATAAGTAACTTTTACTAATAAATAGTTATTCTTACTAATTTTTTTGGTAAAATTTACTAATTCAAAAATAAAAAAGTAATAGTAAAAATTAATGACTATTAATTCGAACTAGTAAATATTTTTTACGAATTCAAATTTAGAGAGTAGTAGAAAACTATACCAATTGAATAGTAGAAAATTACTATCTACTAATTAGGAATAGAAAACTACTACTTTTTGCATTCGAATTAGTAAAAATTACAAATTTGAACAACTAATTCGAACTTTTAAAGAGAATTTTTTATTTCATTTAATTCGAGTGGCAATTTGATATATTTTTATGTTATAATGGATGAAAGAAGATACAAAGTCTTCAAAAAGAAACAAACACCAATTTTTAATTCAATATTCAAATCAATAAAAAGGAGAAAATATTTCAGTAGTTGCGGTTCTCGTGGGCTGTACGTAATACCGGTCAGTCAACGTTTGACACTTGTCTCGCTTTTATAAAACACGATTTACCTGATTCCGCAAATGAATGCTCCTTTTACATTTATGCTTATAGTGCAACTATCGTGTAACTATAGTAAATATGGCAAATAAAGTGAATTTAGTGTATTTAGCAAATAGAGTAAATTTAGTAAATAAAGTAAATTTAGTTCACAAAGTAAATTTAGTTGACAAAGTAAATTTAGTTGACAAAGTAAATTTTGTTGACAAAGTAAATTTAGTTAACAAAGTAATTTTAGTAAATTTAGTAAACTTGGTAAATTTGGTAAAATTGGTAAACTTAGTAAACGTAGTACATTTTTTCGAACAGTATATTTTTCATTACAAAACCTAACGCACAATTAAATAAAAATTATTAATAAAACTACATAAATATCGAAGTAATAATTAGTAAAAAAAAATAGTGAGAATTATTGTCGGAGGTCAGTAGCCTGATTCTGTAGAACTCTCTTAGTGTACAGATTGATCAGAACTCTCGAGACGGGAAGAGGGGAGTGATTTTTCGAACATATAGTAGTTTAGATCAACTTTTAGAAGAGCAAGATCGCGGTTTTACTGTGTAAAACCGGCTGGGCGTCGGCGGCTGCCGCCAAGAGACCGAGTCTCGATCTCCCGAGAAGTTGCCTCTGGCTAGCGGGGTGCACCGACCGCTCCCTTCGCACTCTACCCACCAACCTTCAATCTCCTCTCAGTGCCGGACTCTCCTAACTCCAGTTTCTTTAAATGCTAAATTAAATCCCTACTTTTTTTTCAACAATTTCAGAAGGAAAACGAAAAAACTTTTTTTTTACTCTTATCAGAATTTACCAGCTGGATGTTCGGTATTTAAGAATTAAACTTTGTCTGTTGTACAGCGGACTTTGAAGTTTGATAAAAACTCAGGAAGTTTGAAGAAATATGAATTTTACGATAGGATGAGAAAATTAGAAATAGTCATTTTAAAGAATCTAGCTTAAAATTAATATTTTTGCGGACTGAAATAATTCAGTATGAATGAAGATGAAAATTAGAATTATCGATGTTTTTTGTTGTTCTCGAGGTGGATTGAGAACAGAAGATAAAAAGTTGATTATTTAGAAGTGGAGGAATTCTTCTTGGGGGAGGACTTTTGAAAAATCGGGCAAAAGTCAAATTAGCAGGTTTGTTTTTCTGTTTTCCTCGTATAAGTACCGCAGTAACAGCTTGATCTCGATGGGTGAAAACAAAAGCAGCTGTGATTCAGCCACTGATTCAGGGGCACATCACTTTTTTGATCCGCACCTGTTCCTCATACCATTCCTACCACTTGAAAAACCTCCTGTTCAACCTGCAACGACTATGGAGGTTTGGCTATAGTTGTACCTGAGGATCTGTCTTCTCACTCAGGTGGCTTACCTTGGATTCAGTTCCTCTCTCTTTTCATTTCATTCTCCGTCCTCCGTTCGCCATATGAGAGCTGAAGAAAGACGGAGAAACGCCGCGCAGCATCCAGCAGCAGCGCTACTAGCGGCCGCCAAATGGAAAGACTCCCCGTAAGTTTCTTGATTGTGTGCTGTTCGTGTAGAGCGAGCGTGAGGCCTCACCTGCGTGGGTGTGCGGAGAAGCCTACCTGACGGCGTCCAACACGCAGTAAAAACCGCGCTCCTTTTCAACAAATAGAAATACAGCCAGCGACTCCAAAAAGTAAAAGCCAATCATCAAAAAAAGGAAAATCATCAACCTTGGAAATCAATCTCGGAAGAATCATCAGAAAAATGTGCTACGAATTTTGAAAAAAAGTATTTTATTCAGTGAAACTTAGTGCCAAGGTGAACACTATAGATGTGCCAGTGTTTGTGTGTGTATGTGCCCATGTGTGAATATACCTGAATATGAGTGAAACAGTTTTCCACAACGAAACCACTTTTTTGGTCCATCACAATGGATTTAATGTTCTAAGGATCTAGAAATAACTCCACAATGGAGATCAATGCAGACTTGGATTAAAAATTCCCCCCGCACTTCTTTTACAATCAAGGTATTACGACAAAATTTCAATATTTCACTCCTATTGAATAAATCCCCAATAAACTTCGCAACAGAAGTGTGAAATATTTTACAACGAATATATTTGGTTCGCAAGATAAAGTTCTCTTTCCAAACGCAAAAGATTTTTGTGATCAAACATGGCTGCTGGGACCAGCCATGACGGGACCGCGGAAGCCATGTTGGCAGGTGTGCTTGTTCTGATAACCAGTCTCTACATTCGTAAAACACGTTGATATAGCAAATTTTTTCCCTAAAGAACAATTTTTTCCCCTATATTTGACCTAAAAACTTCAGTTTCGAAAAACATTAAATTCTTTCGATTATATTCTGAACGGTATATTTAGATAAAAAGTGCTTGTTCATTCTAATGTTGATAGGTATTGTGCAATCACATGAATCTTTTTTGATTAAAAGACCTCTCTCATTCTTGAACAACAAACTTTACACTATATATGGAGCATTGACCCTAGGATTAATAACAAAAATCGAATATTCTTTCAAAAGAATTTAAAACTCCGTATTTAGCATATTATTGATAAGGCCTACGGTGAATAGTGTTTGGGTTCATAGAGACAGAGAGAGATAAGGTGAAAGTAGAAAAATCCGAGACAATTATTACAACTGTGTGCCAACAATCAATACGTAACGATATCCTTTTGATAAATTTAGATTCCCACACTTTTCCCTTTGCAAATTGCATGGTCATTTTAAATGTCCTCCATATAGCAGGAAATTGATTTAAAACTTTCGGTTTTCTTCAAAATTTATTTCTACCAAAGCTTCTTTTTAAATATAAAGCAAAAGGTTTTGAAAGTTTTGCTGCAACACTTAGGAGAAGTTTTTTTTCTTCTCATCCTCTCTTTAGGTTGATTGGTTTCTTTAATAGAGGGGCATCATAAAAACCGGTTGTAGAAATTTCGGTACTTTGATGGGACTAGTCCATGACTCCAAATATGCTTATCTTGTTGATTGTCAACAACTTCAAGTATAACTGAAAATGTATTCTTGATTTTAAATTTTTAGAGTCTTTTGGTGTAATCGACAATTTTGTCAAGTAATTATGATGGGGAAATATTTTCTTTAAATGATGAAAGTAATTTATGGTTGTGGAAAGAGATATCTTTAAGAAGGCCTACAATTTTTTTGTGATGGGTTAAGTTTATGAAGCGAGGGGGATTAATAATATCTGAGACACGATAGTTACCATTCAGAATGACAAATATTATCTATAAAAGTGACAACAAAGCGAGAATTGGTATTACTTGAAACATCGGTATTATAATTTAAACAAGAGATACCATCTAGTAATAATCCAAACAGATGCCATCTAAACAGTTACGATCTGAATTATTAATATCTAAATAGTTTTTATCTAAACAGTCATCATCTGAATGGTTCTCATCTAAATTCTCATCATCTCAACAATTAGCATCTAAACAGTTATCATCTCAATACTTCTAATCTAAATTGTTGTCATCTAAATAATTATCATCTAAATGGTTATCATCTAAATAATTAGCTTTAAATGGTTATCATCTAAATGATTAGCACCTAAAGAGTTATCATCTAAACCGCTTTAATCTAGACAGTTACCAACTAAATAGTTTTTATCTGAACAGTTATCATCTGCTACTTTTCATCCATGTAAACAGTTCTCCTCTAAATTGTTATCATTAAAATAGTTATAATTTATCAATTACCATTTAAATACTCAAATCGTCTAAAAAGTAGTCGTCCAAATTAACATAAATGCGATTCATAACACACTACCTAAAAGAACAGATACAATCCAAAATAACAGGAAGTATCCAAAACAATAGATGGTACCTAAAACAACAGATAGTACCTAGAACAATTAGATATAGTTCGATTAGTTGTAGTATATGGATCAGCAGATAGTGTCTAAAACAGCAAACACTATCAAAAGCAGTAGATAGAATTTAAAACAATAGTATTTTTCACAGAAGTTAAAATAGGTTACCATCCAAATAAACAAAACTATTATTTTATCGCAATTGATAGGTTTGCTTCGTAACAAAGATGACAACCTTTGTTACTGCAATTACTGAGATGGTGACGATACAAATAAAAAACATCCTCTGATGAATAAATAGCATCTAAAACCATTGTTTCTTTTCAGCTTGAAGCATGCCGACAGATCTAGTGGTATCGTCGGCCTCTGCCGTCGAGGACGCTTCCAGAGGACGAGACATGTTGGGCAACAGACCATCGTCAAGTTCCTCATCCAATGCCGGACCATCTTCATCAAGAAGTTTCGATCCCTCAGGAGCAATTGCAGCATACCATCACCATCACAGTTTAGTGGCTGGTCTTGGTCATCCACATCATCGGGAATCTTCTGCTTTCGTGCCTGTTGTACCCTCGAGACTTCATCTGGCTCCTTATCCAGGAGAAATGCATCACTTGTCCGGTCCACCTCCTTCTGGTTCATCATCCTCAAATCCCGATCACGAGGGTCCTGAATCATCAGGAAGAAAGACTTCCTCAAGCTACGAAATAATGGCAATGATGGCTGACAAAAGAAAGGAATTAGCTGCTAGAGGTCTTCTCCTACCACCTCCACCTCTCTTGGAACCGCCTCCCGGATATCCTGTCTTTCCAGGACCATTTCCTGGTAGTTCAGCTCTCTATCCTCCCGGTGGTCCCCTCGCACATCAACATCTCGATCGTCGACTTCTCAGAGCTCCTGGAAGAGCCTCCAGACCCAAGAAGCAATTTATCTGTAAATTCTGCAACCGGCAATTTACAAAATCGTACAATTTACTTATTCACGAGAGAACACACACTGACGAGAGGCCGTACTCCTGCGATATCTGCGGCAAGGCCTTCAGAAGACAGGATCATTTAAGGGACCATCGGTAAGTACAACTTTATCATTTTTCTTTTGAATATTTTTTTGTTGAATCTTTCATTTAAACTTGGACTTAGTGGCTGGAGTTTACATAAATTATTCTTTTGTAGGTACATTCACAGTAAGGAGAAACCGTTCAAATGCGGTGAATGTGGCAAAGGTTTTTGCCAGAGTCGAACTTTGGCGGTACACAAAATTCTTCATATGGAGGAGTCTCCACACAAGTGTCCAGTTTGTGCCAGGAGTTTCAATCAGCGTTCGAATTTAAAAACCCATCTTCTCACTCACACGGACCATAAACCCTATGAGTGCACCTCTTGCGGCAAAGTATTCCGAAGAAATTGTGATTTGCGACGACACGCCTTGACCCATGCTGTTGGTGATGTTCCCCCTGAAGCACTGGAAGAAGCCCTACGCGATGAGGATAGTCCCGAGGAGGACGGTGGTCCCGAACCTCGTCCATCAACATCCTCCTCATCATCCAGTTCATCCACAAATCCCTCCACATCATCAAGTGGAACCTCCAATTATCCCCAACCACCATCAGTTCAATCGCCCCCATCGCGACCACAATTGCAAATTAGAAGAGATCTTCTGCAAGTGAAACCGTCGCCATTGACGAATAGTGGAAATCTCACTGTTACCCAGAATCCACCACCACCATTGCCACCGCCTCCGCCCTTAATTCTGTCATCATATCGAAGAAGACTCGGTTCACCGGGACCTTCGCGCGTTCTTCTTGAGTTACAGGAAAGGGAGAAGGAGAGGGAACGGGAAATGGAGAGAGAATTGGAAAGAGAGAGGCAATTCGAGAGGGAAAGACAGAGGGAGAAGGAGAGAGAGCGTGAGGAGGAAGTTAGGCCTCCTAGAGCATCTACTCCGCAGCCACCTCCTCCTCCACCTAGACCAGCACCAGTGAGGCAGGGATTTACCATTGCCGATATCATGCGTCGGTAGAGTTGAAGAATTATTGGTAATATTAGAAATCGAAGTTGATTTTTGGGTGTCAATTGAGAAGGAAGATTGGGAGTTCTTTTTTCAGGGGGAATTTTTATTGTGGTAGACTTTATTGGTGCCATAGAATCATTAGCATGGTTGATGCTACAATTGTTGCTGTTGTTAGCATAGTTGATGCTACAACTGTTGCTATTGTTACAGCTGCTACAGAATCATTGCTATCAGTGGTTGTAATGGTAACGGTTTTATACCAACTGCTACAATTAGAAATGCTGCTACAGAATCGGATTCACAGTAAAGGTTGCATATGGTAACAGCTGCTACAGAATCATAATCAAAACATAACCATTACAACAGTAATGGTTACAACTGTTATTAGTAACAACAAATACAGCATCCTCTTTGTTGCAACAGTTGTAGCATCATTTTTTGCTATGGTAACGATTCCATTGTATCTACTATCATAAAAAATACTGCTACAAAATTGGTTTTATACTAGAGGTTGCATGTGGTAACAGATGCTACAGAATCATTTAATTACTACGCTAATAGCTTCTGTAGAATTGTTTTTATGACAAAAGATACTATACTAACCTATAAAAATTACAACAATTACTGCAACCATAGCTAGACAGATTACAACCAAACCCAACATTTGCCAAGCATTTAGTGTATAAAATTCGTCAGAAAAAAGAAAATCTGTCTCCCTCTTCTCAAAACAGAGAGAATCGTGTCATTCAACATAATGTGAAGGCAATTAAGTACAATATTCTTTTTTTTTTTAAATAAAGTAAATTTTACAATGCAAGGAAAGTAAATTTATGCGTATATTAAGTATAACACTAAAAACGCTATTTCCGTTAACTTGTTAATAGATATTATTATTAAGAGAGCGTTGGCGTAGAAAGCGTTATTAACTTTCAATCATATTTCCCGTACCTCGAGAGCTGAACGAATTTATAATTATACAAAATCATTATCTACAATACCTATACGCAAATTAAAAAAAAGGTGCAATTCTTAAATAATTTTTCCAGTGATATTTAAAACCGGTGGAAAAAAACTTAGCCTCTTATAACAATTATAGAGAAAGAAATGTTTTCTAGTTTTTTAATAAATGATATACGATCAGTCATTGTTTCTTATATTATACTAAGTATAAATATAGGGGTGGACAAAGTATTGTGAAAAAGTGTACTTAATTAATTACTTAATCAACTTTTTATAAACAACCGTTAAAGAAACTATTTTCAAAACTTGATAATTAGAAAAAATTATTTACAAAAGAAAAATTAAATTAATTAACTTGAATTATAATCGATCACTAAGAATTGAATATTTAGAAAAGAATATATTGAAAATGTAAAAAAATGTTTAAAAAATATTTTCCATGTTCAATTTTTCAACCTATTTGAAGAGAGAACCTATTTTGATAGAAAAATTATTTGTATTTTTGCTAAAAGAAAATTTTTTCAAAACGGTAAATAATTTTTTGTATACCGATAATGTAATGGACAATAATTAATTTTTTGCAGTGTTTTTCTTTGTATATAAAAAATAGGATTACTTACAAATGTAAAAAAACTGTACTTATTTAAGAATGCTTTTTTTTACTTATAGAAAATCGTATTTTTAAAATTGTCTTCCTCGACAATGACTGACATTTAGATGTTTAATGAGAAATTTTTGTAAATAATATTACTGCTGTTTATTATAATTCATGGTTGATGTCTGAAAAAAAAATTCGATGTGATATATAAGCAAAGGTCTTAGGCTTATGCTAATACATTTCTCATTTTAATATGTTAACGTGTTGCGCGTATATTTTACCCGGTGCTCAGTGGTAGCTTTTTAATTCTTTAAATAAGAAGTGAACAGAATTTTTCTATATTTAGTGATTTTTCGATTTTAATTGTATTATGTGAATAGCAAAATTTAATATTTTTTTATTTATACTGTTATAACTGTCAAACGTTCTTCATCATTTATTGTAAAATTCTATTTTTAGATAATAAGTTTTTTTCTAGAATATTATGAATATTTAAAAAAAGAAAAGGATCTCATTATTGTGAATTTTTCGTTTTTTTGTGTTGGAAATTTGAAATTTAGTATTTTTCTAAAGTGGCAATTGTTTTTTTCCGGGAAAATATATATATATATATATATATATATATATATATATATATATATAATAGTAATTTGAAAAATACATATAAGAGAAAAGAAAGTGTGAAATACAAAAATCACACAGCAAACATTTAATAAAAAAACTTCCTCGAATTTTGTTTCAAATTTCCAAACTCGATCCTATCGTTTATCATTGTTTTCATATTTTTCACGCTGCGAAGACAAAAATACACAGATATTGTCTACCTTTCAGTTTACATAGGTTTTTCACGTATATATATATTTTTTCATGTGTACATATTATATACACCTTTTGTGCAGGTGTCCGACAGGTAAAAAGTATAGCTTCGGCTTTGAGTTTTTGTTCGAAAAGAGAAAAAAAATTGTCACATTGATAATTGTTAGAAAAAGAACTTGTTTTTTTTGAAAATAGTAGAAAAAGTGTAAATTTGAAAAAAGTATAATTAAAATATTTTTTATTTTGGGAATTTTTTTTTCAAAACGAAACTCAAAGTTCAAATTTATAGTAAGAGCGGCGTATTTAAAAGGAAAGAAATGCTTTTGTTTTCTTTCCTTCTGTTTTTTTTGGAGAAAAAAAAGATTGAAACAAAATATTGTAGAGTTTAAAAAAAACCAGATTATTTGTCCTTGTGAGTGTTGTTTCTGTGTGTGTGTGAGTGTGTGAATTTTTAAGTAAAAGGCGAATGCAAATTTTGTGGTCACGTGAGAAACCTGTGCCACCGTTTCGGTGGCAGGTGCAATACAGCGAACCAATGTTTCCGAACAACTTTTAAAATTGTGTGCACTACCTGCTCTTCAAAGTTGGAACTCTAAAAATTTTTTTTTTTATTTTGACCCTTCTCACAATTTTGTCAGTTCTATTATTCTCCAAAGGATCACCATTAAGTGATTTTTTCTCTACCACAATATTCATTGCGTCACAATTTCTTCTTTTTATTATTTTTTTCTTTCTCTATTTCGTTTTTCTGGAGGAGAAAATTTTTTGGAAAATGATCCATTTCTTTACTAATTCTCAAGAAAAATTGTGTTCTAAAAAAGAACGTTTCCTTTTGTTACAGTATTTCTGTTAATAATACAATTTTTGATAGAAAAATTATTTAAATAAAATAAATGAGATACACATTAAAAAACTAAATTTCTAATTTTGTATTTTGTAATTTTTACTCTTTATACAATAAAAAAATTCTAATTTAAAATGTAGGGAAAACTTTCGAAAAATGATGTTTAATTTAAAAAATTATTTTTCAGACATTAATTTAATGGTAAACTTTACGATTTATGTTTAGAGAGTAAATAAATCTATTTGCCTATTGTTTAAATTATTAAAATATTTTCTTTTCCTTTAAAGCAGGAAAAATTTAAGATGAAAGGAAATTTTTATTAATTCTATGTGATAAACTTTTTGTGTTAAAAATTAGTGGTCTTCCAATTTGGACAAACAAAAAGAAGAATTTTTTTGTGCAGATAAAAAATTGCAATACTTTATAGTGCGACGTGAAGTCAATATTATATAATTCCGTCCCTAATATTTTATAGTAAGAAGAGAGAAAATTTTTTTTTATTTGTATGCGAGAGATAATGTGAGAAATACAAAAAAATTTTCCATTTTAGAAAATAAGGAATAATTTTATGTTTAAAGTATTTCATAAAAATGTACAATATTTTTATCATTATTAATATTATTATTATTATTATTTTATATGTATACAATATGAAAGCATTGGCAGAAAAAGAGGACATTTCAAATGTACGATTCTTATTGCTGCTTTTCTGTTATTTTTTAGGTCGTAATTATGCGCCTTAATTAGTATATCAATTATAAATATATATTTTTAGATTTATACGTGCGTTGACTTAAGAGTCTTTTTGTAAATTATTTTAAGAAGAGAACAATAAAACAATACAATTGCAATCATTTTTTTTTATTTTCAAAATTATACTTTTTTTGTTGAAATAAAAAATTGAAAAAACAGAAAAATTTTTGCAAATCAAAATATATTTTCAATTTAAGTATGTCTATCAGTACTTAAGTACATTTGGAGTATATTTTCAATTTGAGTAAATCTTTCAGTACTTTAAGTACATTTTGAGAATAGTTTGAGAACATTTTTAGTATATTTAGAGTTTTTTAAAATATATTGTAGGTACACTTTGATCATATTTCGAGAATACTTTAAGTAAATTTTTTAGTACATTTTGAGTACATTTTGAGTTTATTTTGAGTGTATTTTAAATATTTTTTATATTTCGAGTAGACTTTGAGTATTTTGCGTGGAATTTGAATACATTTATTAATTATGATAAAATACGTATTTTTTTCATGCGTATATTTTGAAGATAAAAGAAGAAGATATTGAAGATAATATGAAAGATGATAGTGATAATTAGGATTTTATTAATGACGATGATAAAAAAGATCCGAATAGATAAAAGAATATTTTTTTATAAATAAGAATTGTTACCAACTGTAAGCAAATAATCATCAGAAGTTAACTAGAGCTTTAGCATCCGAAGATAATTTCGAAATCTTAAAGTCTCTTCTTCCATAACTCTTCATTACCGACAAAGCGAGAAAAGTTCTCCGACTCGTTCCTAGATGACGCCATCGACCCTTGAAACGGCCTTAAATACCACTTATCAAATAATAAAATCCCTAAAAAAGTTTTGTTTTCCTCAAAATCTTTCTACAAAAAAATATATAATTTATTCAAACAAAAATGTCAATAACTTTTACTTTCTAGTAAAAGAATTTCCAAAAATTCCATTTCCAAATTAAGAATACATTTTGAACAATTAAGAATAAGAAATATGCAAATAGTAAAAAAAAGAAGTTTCTTACGAAACGGAGAATATTCCATTTTGATTGATGACTTCGATTCTCGAACCTTGATCGGAAGTCGGATACATGTTTTACAAGGATAATAATAGCAATAAAGCAATCCTACCGCCTTTGAAACGCGTACTTTATATATGATCAATGAAAAGCATTAATCGCATTGACGTGAAGTCGATTATTCACGATAATGATTTCTTGTTCGCTTGAGTGAGGTAAAAAAAAGTTTTTTTTATGTATGTGTGTTTTATGTATGTGTGTTTGTATATATAAGAAAAATGAAGAAGGTGAAAAAAATTAAAAAGCATATATTTTTTCACACTGTAATTGTTATAAGACATGTAGATACATTGATTGAGAATGAATCTTCAGAAGCGATCTGTCAGCTCGAATCGTGATTAATAGATGAAAAATTAAATTTTTAATTGAAAAATTTTACTTTTCGTTTTAATGTCATATAAATTTATTACAGTTTCTTGTATTTTTTAGTGTGCAGAAAATTAGAGTCTCTAAAGTGTATAATGAGGAAATTGTTTTTAGATGCCTAAAAGAAATTTTTGTTTCGAGAAAAAACATTTTTTTGATTCTACAACTATGTTTATATTTTTATTTTCGCGAAAAATATCCTTTTTTGTTTTTCTTTTAATAGAAATGTACATTTTTTATATTTGTATTAAATTTAATAATTTATTTTTGTACTAAATTTAGTAATTTATTTTTGTACTAAATCTAATAATTTATTTTTGTATTAAATTTAATAATTTATTATTGTATTAGAATATTCATTAAGAAAATCCCTTTTTTTATTATTTTATTTTTGTTTGAAAAAAATTAAGAAATTGTATATATAAATGTTGGGTGCGAGGAGAAAAGAAATGCTTGGCGGAAGAGTACGGTGAACGATTTATCGGCGAGACAAGCTTGCACTGGTACAAACACAACTATATGGGGGGATTACCATAAGTTCTTTATATACCAACATCCTTCTGGAACGTGCGGTTCTCTCGTTTCTTGCGCCCACGCGCGTTCATCGTTTCGCGCGCATTGAAAATGGACCTCCGTGCGCGAATTGTAATGTCCACGTATGGGACGTTGAAAATGGCCCCTCACTCTGAATGAAAGTTCCGATAAAGCAACCAACCTTTTTATCTCGAAAAAGAGAGAGACAGAGAGAGAGAGAGCTTATAAAAATTACCAGCGCTTTCGTCCAACGTTAAAATTCAATCGATACTTGAGCGCAATAATGCGCGCAACTTTACATATTATTATACACCCGTATCGCTCAATATAAATTTCATTTTTTTTATTTCCAGGCTTCGTACACGATAATTAATTTTTAAAAAGTAGCAAAAAGTGCCTAAGAGAAAGAAAAAAAGTAGCTATATGAAAAATTAACTTGACTCATTTTTTTCATATACTTTTTTAATTATATTCAAAAATAGAATCATTTTTCCAAAATAAATATTTAAATACCTATCTAATTTAAATTTTTATTTTATTTCGATCATTTAACTTTAATAAAGTTTTCTTAATTCTTTATTATTTATTTAATTCTTGGGAAGAGTTTATAAGAAAACATCTTTTTGAAGAAATTATTTTTTTCAAAAAATTGTATTGCTTTAAAATTTATATCTTATTTATGAAAATAATTGAAGTAATTAACAATTTTTATTAAATTTACATTCAAAACAATTTAATTATCATAAAAAATCTCATTAAAATTTTTTAAAATCATTTAACTTTGAAGAAGAATTTTATTATAATTTTTCAGAATTAGTTACATTTTTCGTGGAATTTATTTAAAATTGTTATACAAATAATTGAAATCATGCAATGAATTTTAAAATGTTCAAAATTTTTTTAATTTTTACAACGATTATTATTAACATTTTAAAGAATAATTAAATTCCTTTGATGAATTTTATTATTTTATAACAATAATTGAATTTTTGTCAAGAATTTTTTGAAAATGTATTTAAATAATTGGTTTCTTTCGAAAAATATTTGAAAATAATTGAATTCTTGCGAAGAAGTTTCTAAAAATTTCTGCGAAAATAATTAAATGCTTGCAAATAATTTTATGTGAAGATAATTGAATATTGCAAACAAAATTTTCATTCAATTTTTCGAAAATAATTAAATTCTTCCAAGAATTATAATTGAAAATAAAATTTAAAACAATGATTCAATTCTAATAAACAAATTATATCAAACTCATTTTAAATAGTTGCATTTTTCTCGGAATTCTTTTGAAATTTTATCAAAAATAATTGGAAATCCTGCAATAAGTTTTAAAATTTATCATGGAAATTGAAATCTTGCAACGCTTTTAAAATTAAAAAAAGAATGAGTGAATTCCTAAGAAGAATAATATTATTTATTAAAAAGAATTGGATTTTGCAATGATTTTTATAAAAATTTATTTAAATGATTCACTTTTGTTACGAAAAATGTTAGGAAAATTCTGTTTCAAAAAATTAAATTCCTGATGTTTGCGAAGAATTTTAAAAACATTTTTTTAAAATTATTTACTTATTATTTTTATTATTTTTCTTTTTGGAATTTTTTTGATTAAAATTGTTGATATATGAATAATTGTTGATTCATGAAAAATTTGTTAATATAATTGAATCGTTTTAAATGAGTCGAAGGGCGCAGTGATATAAATGAATAAATAAATAAGTAAATAAGTAAATAAATAAGTAAATAAGTAAATAAATAAATAATGAATTAAATATATAAATAAAACTGTAAAATTTGAAAAAAATTCTCCAAAAATCTAAAATAATGAAAATAATGGAAAAGAAATGAATGAATTATATATAAATATATTTGAGCCGTCTAAAAGTAAGCGCGCATAAATGACGGTCATTACGTGAGTATGAGCACATATCTATGTACTTACTTTGACTCGCGTTCTGCCTTATTTCTTTACTGGATTTACCGACATGGCGGTTGTCATGAAACACGCCCATGTTTGTCTTAGCTTTTGAGTTACGCCGAAATTTTCACAGAAAGCCGCCGCCGCCGCCGACATCATCGCAAACGACGACTTATCATCTGTAACGTCTCTCATCGTCAACACCGTGAGCGTGTATATACGACCTGCGAGCGCAGAATAGATTGTTTGTCGATTTTTTAAAGTCTCAACCTTTTTTTAGTGCGAGAACCGAGTGAAGCTATTATATTATATATATATGCCTCTTCGTCTAGTCGTAAAACATTTCCAGAAGTGCGCGTGCGAGATGATTGGAAAACACACCCTATATTGAACAATTGAGATAATGACTCCTTTTTTCTATAATTTCAATTATTCCAGGAAGGTAATCTTTTTTTTCCTACTTTTCAACAGAGTGTATTATTTTTGTTTTGCTTCATATGTAATTGTTTCGATTTTGTATAATTATTTCCATTTTGCAATTAGTTATATTTTTCGTTTTTTAATTTACTTTTTTTTTACTTTGCAATTATTTTTGTCTTCTGCCTTGAAATTTAAAACAATTTTAAACATTTTTTTAAATATCTTGTTCTTGCTCTCTAGCATTTTTAAAATAAATTGATTTTGTAACTTTTTTTTTCTCAAACATTCGTTGTTTACTAAACCGAATAAAATTTGTTATTCCTACAATTGGAACTATTGCATCAGTTGAATTGTATTTTAACATTTTATTAACATTTCATTATTATTACACACGATTTTTACAATATTGATGAGAATTACTGTCAATGCCATAAAAGAGACTAAATATCTTAAGGAATTTTTTTTCCGATTGTAATAAAAAAACAGTAAATTGAACGCAATTGTAGAGATAAATATTTTCTAAAAAATATTCTTAATAATATTATTAGTGAAAATTTCGTAGAAATAGATTTAAAAAAAAATGAGTAAATTTGGAAAAACAGAAAATAAATATATATACTCCATATTATATTGATCAAGTGGGTCGTGAAACTTTGGAGAATACTAGGCTATTAAGTATTATTTACATTCGGTTTTATGGTTGACGTAGATGTAACGCTCGCGTTAAACGAGTGAGGAGTAGTTTTACGATTGCCGGAAATAACCTATCGCTTTTAAACGTTTACCCTTACGATTACATTGAACGCAAATAAGGCCAAGACGACGACGACGAGGGACATAAACCTGGATTTTCAATTTTATCCCAATGTTAACTTCTTTATTTCACATCGTTTTACAATGTTGATGATTTGTAATTTCCTAGTCTAATCCGTTTAATACCTCATATTAACCCCCTTCTTTTTAAAAAATCAACACTCCTATACACCATTATTTTTACTAACTTTTAGATTAGATTTTTGACAAAAAAAATTGAAAATAATTCACTTTCTAGTCACAAAAGTTATTTGATAGGCGTATAAAAAATTATATATGTTAACAGTAAATTTTCCGATATTGGTAAAAAATACAGTAAAAAGTAATGAAATAAAAATAAATAAACAAATAAAAAAGATAAAATAAATAAATAAACAAATAAAAGTAACAGTAACAGTAATTAAAAAAATGCATATAAAGAAATTAAAATTAAATTAAACTAAAACTAAAATTAATTAAATTTAAATAAAAACTTTTTACAATAGGAAATTAAAAAGATTAAAGGTTCTAGTGAAAGAAAAATTAAATTATTCCCACAATAACATTTTTTAATTTAAAAGAATTTTTTACACGATACGATGGTTCAATTCCTCCACTTGAGAACGCTGAGATCGTCGCCAGATGGCGCAAAATCTGATTTTGGCAACTCAAGAGCCATCTGGCGGTGACCTTGGCGTTCGCAGGTGGAGAACAGCAACTCCACATTGAATTTCAAAACGTTCGAAACTAATCCTAATTTTGTAACTATTTATAATGACAAACTCACTCTAGAGACTTGAACAAATTAATAAACATTTATTTATGTTTTAAATTCACTTCAATTAAAAAAAAAATAGTCAGAATTTTTTTACTTTTTATTTTTACTCCTAGAATTAATTTATGTAAAAAAAATTGCCATTTAAAATCTCATTAGTGTCCTCTTTCAAACCGATTATTTTTAACAAAAGTAAAAGAGAAGGTTTAGAGTAAAGAAAAAAATTGATTTCAATAATTGTTGGAATAAATTTTTACAATTGGGAATTGAAGGAAATAAATCTAATGAAAAATATAAATGATGAAAATTAAAGTACGGAGAGAGAGAGAGAGAGAAAAAGATATTATTTATTATTCAAATTGGTTATATTAAGAGATGAGAGTTACAAATAATTGACGCTCCACATTGTTGAGTAATGACAGAGCTCAACGAAAGGAATTCGCTGAAATATTCACGATGTCATGGTCGCCGCACGGCTCGTGCGGAGATTTGAGGCGCCAATGATATGTCTCAAAAACATTTTTTAAATTGCTTTCCTTTCATTAGCAACTATTTATCGATTCATATAAAATATATTACATATTCCTTGTTATTAATGATGATAATATTTCCCTTTATCGTCTATATAAAGCCGAAATATATATCCATTTTGAATACTAATTTATAATAAATAACGTTCAAAATTCCGTTTGATAATTAAAAAAGAAGAAAGAGAAAGAAAGAGAAAAGAAGGGGAAAAAGAGAAAGAAGAAATGAAATAGAAAATGATAGAGAAAAAAAAGAAAAAAAAGTAAATAAGAGAAAAAAGAGAATAAAAGAGAAATAAAGAGAAAAAAGAGAAATATTAGAAAAAATATTGAAGTAAAACCGTTTTTTTAAATATCAAAAGTAAAATTTAAATCCCTGTCAATTATATTCCTTGTCGGGTTCATTATTAATTTTTTCTACCATTTTTTTTATTTATCAGTAAATTGATAAGATGAATGTTGGCAGATTATTACTGCGGTTTATTTCGCATTTCTTGTCCAGTTGATGTTATATACTCCAGTGGGATATTATTTTTTATCAGTATATTGCCGCTAATAAGAGAATCGCATTAGTTGGATTACTAACATTTTAGATAAATTTGCTCGCACTATCGCAGTTCGAGATTTTTTTCCTTTCGTCATTCTTCTTATAAACGAACGTAATTATTTTCTGAAAAAAGAGAATTTTCTCTTTTTTATTAGAATTTTTTGCCGAAAAAAGCATTTTACAATTCGATTTCGTATACAAATATTTTTTTATTGTGAATTAATTGAACTTTGAGTTGGTAAAAATAATTTTTAGTCAATCGTGAATTTAACTTTCCGTTGATAAAAATAATTTTCACTCAATTGTGAAGTAATATTAATAATTGAAAATTATACAATTTTAGTCTGATGAAAATTTAAATTTGCATTAAAATTTAATTCGAAATGGTTCAAAAATTAAAAAAACAAGAAAAAAGAAGAGAAAATTGTGGAAAAGTAGTAGAAAAGAATTGTGATGGAAAATTGGGGAAATTTGAGAAAAATTGAGGAAATTTGAGGAAAATTGAGGATAATCATCAGACGTCCATGAATAAGAGTGGGAGGGAAAATAAGAGAATAGATGAAAAAAAAAGAATCTGAAGAATTTAATTCCTTCAGGAATTTTTGAAGTAAAATGTGGTTAATTTTTTTTCTGAAGAAATGGTTAGGAGGCTCACACGCTGTTTGTGTTCATTCACACTGGCTCTAGGCGTGGAAAAGGAAGCAAGGGAAACGAGAAAAGACCGCTTTCATTCATTCATCATACTGGTACATGGCTCATTCAGAGAATCTTCATCTTTCATTGTTCTTCAGCTTTTACACGAATACCAGGAAATTTCCACCAAATATCAAATCGAACGAATTTTGTATCATCATTAACCATTCAAATATTTTTTCACTTCTCATCTTTTACTTTAGCGACTCGATTATGTATTTTCATTTTCACCATCACTTTCATTCTCACTTTCACCATCATTTTCCTTTTCACTTTGATAAATTTTTTTTTCACTTTCACATTCGCATTAGTAGATTTTTTTTTATTTTCACCATCGCATTCACCCTCAATTTCACCTTCATTTTCCTTTTCACTTTGATAAATTTTTATTTTCACATTCACTTTAGTACATTTTTATTCGTCCTTTTATTGAAACTTTCACTCTGAATTTGACAGATACTTATTATAAATTTTATTTTCACTTTTTTTTAGGAAAAGTGAAATCTTTTGAGTAAAATTAAAATTTCTTTAGTGAAGGTTAAAAATATTTTTAGAAAAAGTGTGAATATTTTTTATCAATATGAAATTGTGTTGGGTAAAAATGACAGTTTGTTGATTCAAAATAAAATTTCGAATTTTTTCAGAGAAAGTGAATTTTTTAAATTAAAATTATACTTTTTTGAATGAATGGCTAAATTATTTAAATGAAGCAAGACATTTTTTAATGATAGTGAAAATGAAAGTGAAAATAGAAATTTGTAAAGGTGATCGTGAAAATGAAAGAGAAAATAAAGAGCTTTCAAAGTGATAGTGAAAATAGAAAATTTGTAAAAGAGACAGTGATAATGAAAGTGAAAATAAAAGTCTGTTAAAATGATAGTGATAATAAAAATAAAAATTTGTAAAAGTGATTGCAGAAATAAAAATCTGTCAAAGTGGTAGTGAAAATGATGCTTTCTTTCTTTTTCCCCTCCTTTTCTCTTTCTTCTTTTTCTTTTTTAATTATCACATGGAATTTTAAACGTTATTTATTATAAATTAGTATGAAAGTGAAAATAGAAATTTGTAAAAATGACAATCACAATGAAAGTGAGAATAAAAAAATGATGTGAATGTCAAAATGAGAGTGAAAATGAAATGAAAAGTGAGAATGAATGTGAAAGTGAAAATGGAGTAAATTTTCTGAAAAAAAAATCTACAAAAATCGTATTAGAGTAAACCAATGTAGGGACTCTATAAATTCCCCCACAGAATATGTCCAAAAAAAGGGAAAAAAGAAAAAAAAGGGTTTCCACTGGAGAAGGTTAAGAGCCACATATCCGATAGTGTTGTACACGTCGTCTCTCTTTTAAATTATACTATATTCCGGTACATGCAGGCATATACGTAGGAATAGATTTGTCATCGGGAAGCGGTCGAAAGGGATTCGAAAAGGGATGTATATTCAAAACGAAATGCAAAAGTGGTCACATGTTCTCTCCACATTGGTCCCCCTGTTCTCTCTCTCTCTCTCTCATATAGGTGTACAAAGAGCAATACACTTATATATATGTATACAGTATAAACGTTTGGAGTGTATTTATAAGAATAGTAGGACCCATCGCGCGCGGATATATGCAATGGGAAACGATAGGTCTTCTAAGACGATGATAATATCTGTCCCCCCGCAAACGGCGGTGAAACATCAAAAGCAAGAAGTCTTTCTCTCTCTCTTCCTCTTATTCACTCGGCGAGAAATCGCGAATCGTAGATATGCGGACGCACCCAACACAAATGTGTGCGTATAATACACAACTCTGCCCCCAACGACTCCTAATGGTGGTTCCACAAGAGATATGAGGGCCCATCCATGGGCTTACATCTTACATTGTATCCTGCATTCCTAACCGTCCTCTTCCGAGAACAAACGAACTTTGACACCACTACCCACGCAAATTATTTTCTTGATTCAATTCTCACAATTTTTTTCTGACCCTTTCCTTTTTGACTATTGCTTTCATTCTTTATTTCCTTTTTCTTCATTGATGTATATATTTTACTATTTTTTTCTTTCATTTCTATCATGTATTTGAAAAATTAGGGTATTATTCGATACAAGAGGGTGATTCTTCAAAAAAGTGCTATACTTTCGAACTTTGATTTTTTAATTTATTAAAATTAATTTTAAATTAATTTGTTTTTAAATTATGTGCTTTATTTCCAATGAAACTATACTGTAAACTTCATATTTGATAAGAATATGCGAGCTCAAAATTAATTGTCAAAATTATTAAATTTTTTCCTCTGTCTAGAAGATTGACTTACTATTTTCATTTATTCGAATTATTTTTTTCACTCCCACTTTTACTAAAAGTAGAATTTTTTTACTTATACTCTTAGGGGTGGATTTACGTATAACTTCTACATTCATCCAAAAAAATTTTCATTTTCATTACAAAATAATTCATTCACTCAAAAAAATTTATTTTCCTCCAAATAAATTTACACTTTTTAGTAAAAACATTTAACATTCCCAAAAAAATGTTAACTTTGACTCAAATAATCTAATACTTCCAAATAATTTAAAATAAAAAATAAAATACTCAAATTACTTGGTATTTATACAAAAAATTATTAATTTTGTAAAAATATTCTCACTTTTACTTTCATTACAAGAAATTTAACTTTTTAATAATTTTTTGCTTTTATTCGAAAAAATTTCGCATTTCCTACAAAATTTTTATTTCTACTATGAATCATATTTATTTTTATACAAAAAAATTGTTAAAGAAAGAATTTTAACTTTTATTAAAAAAATCATCGTTTCACTAAAAAAAATATTTTCTTTACTTAAAAAACATTAGTTTCCTCAAAAAATTTCTCAATTTGGATCAAAAATTTTTCGTTTCTATTAAAAAGTTGCACGTTCTTAAAAAAAATTTTCGTTTTTACTTTGACTATAAAGTATTTTTATTTTCACTCAAAAAAAATTTTTACTTTCGATCAAAAGTTTCTACTTTTACAAAAAAATATTGACTTTATTTAAAAAATGTATTTCCCAAAAAAAATGTCTTACTTTTAATTCGAAAGCAAAATTAAGTGAATATGTATAATTTTTTGTTTTCATGAAAATTAGACTACTATTTTTTTCACAAATATAGTTTAGTGAAAAGTTCCAATCCATTCTTTTTCACCGCTCTCCGAACTTTTCGTAAAAAAAATTCATTACAATGATAAAATCGAAGCATTAAAAAATTATTACCCCATAAAGCAAAAAATCCCAAAAGTATAAAAAAAACGAAAATTCACAATATTAGGTAATTTTTCGTATACGCCTCCCTTTTGTTAAAAAAAAATTCTCGAATGTAGAAAAAAATAATTCCATAATCGTCCGCGAATAAAAAGCGCATATACAATTTTCGATGATAATAACAATTATTGGGGATATCGATTTTACATATCATAATGTGAAGGAAGAAGAGGAGGAAAAAAATTTCTACAAGCTCTTGTAATATGAAACATGAGGGAAATTAAAAGAATGCACTTTCCGGTGGAGGATTGTGATTTTAGTGAGGATGTTTTTTGTTTCTTTGTATATATATATATATGCACGTTGGGGCGCGATGATTATGGATGAGAAGGAGATGAAGGCCCTATTGTGAGGCAGGCTTTAAAGCCTCGGGCGAAATAGTCAGTGGATGAGAAAAAGAGAGAGAGAAAGAGAGAAAGAGTTCGTTTCGCATAATGGGACTCCATATAGGATGAATTTTAAAGATTGTGGATGAAGCCGCACCTTGGCCGTATATGTGGTGCGTTATATGCTCCGCCCGCAAACACAAACGCGACTTTAAAGTTTATTATGACCACCGCATTTGCAATTTCAAACTCTTTCTCTCCTACACGACAACGTCTATCTACTCCAATCTCTTTATATTTTATAATCTATTGGTAAAAGTAATATGTTTAAGAAACAATGTTACTTCAGTAGAAAATACGCTGTATTGACTCATTTCCGCGTATATTTCGTAAAACGAGTTTTCACTTATTGTAATTTTCAGTAGAAGGAGTCGTTTTTAGTCGGACTGATTTTTTTCTAAACTTGGAAAAAAAGTAACCTTGTATTCCTCTTTGAAAGTTTCGATTTTAATTAATTTTCTATCATAATTATCACTCAGTTAATTATCAAATAATTGTGAAAGTTATTGCTATGAAATTTCGCACTATTCAGTAGAAATAACCTTATTTAGTCGGACAATTTTTTTCTAAATTGGGGTACAATTTTTTCACTAACGTAATCGGATGAAAAAATCTCAAACTTTATTAATTTCCTACGTCAATTATAAGTCGAGTAATAATTATAAATATACGATTACCGATTATGAGATTTTACATATTTCTACAGTAGAAATGACCGTGATTGGTCAGACACGTGTTTTTCGAATGTTCAAATTTTTTTCGTCACTGTTTTAATACAATCGAAAAGTTTTTCTATTTTACTTACATTAGTAAAGTGACTATATTCATAATTATTTACCATTTACCACTTTCCACCATTTTTTGAAAGTAGAAATCACTGTTTTTAGTCAGACAATTACTATTGTAATAAAAATTAATTTCATAATTACAGTTATATGTAATTACCTATGACAAGTTTGCACAAATTTCACAGTAGAAATTACCGTCAGTAGAAAGACGATTTTTCACCAAAAATTACAAAATTCTATCGATAGAATACGAAAAATTTTTGTAGTGAAAGTAACCCTCTTTGGTAAGACGATTTACTTCCTTAAAACTAAAAAAAAATTGTCAGCGCAGAAATTTCCCTATTTGGTCGGACAGTTTTTTTCAAATTCGAAAAAATTATTTTTATGTTTTTTAAAATCATTTTTTAATTTTTCAAAAATAATTATTAGTAGAAATATTAGTTTTTAGTCAGACAAAGTCAATCATAATGTTATAATAACTTATTACGAGTTCTCATATTTTTTTTCAGTGGAAACTACCGTTTTTAGAGAGAAGTTTTTTACCCTATAATTAAAAAAATAATTTGTAGTAGAAATATCAGTTTTTAGTCAGACAAATTTAATTACAATTTTGTAATAACAAATTACGAGCTGTTACATATTTTTAGTAGATATTGGCGTTATTAGTCAGACGTTTTTCTGACTAAAAATAGAAAAAAAATATTTGCAGTAGAAGTGTCAGTGTTTAGTCAGACATATTCGATTAAAATTATTATTATTATTATATAATTTTTTACTAGTTTATCCATTTTTTATTGGAAATTACCTTTGTTAATCAGACGTATTCTCAAAAATAAATGTAAAAAATAATTGAAGTAGAAATATCAGTTTTTAGTCAGACAATTATAAGTATAATAATTTAATTACTTTTACTACACTTTCTCCACAATTTTTATAGTAGAATTTTTTTAAATCGCAGTCAGTTTATTCTCTTGCAAAAGAGAATTTTTTTTTAGAAAATGGCTCTGTGGGTATTATATAAATGGCTATTTTAGTAAGACAATTTTTCCCTCCCATTACCACTTAACTTGTTTTTTTAGTACAAAAAAATTTATCTGTTTGGAAAAAATTTTTTTCTTTGCAACAGAAAGGACTATTTTTAGAAAAATTTTGCAAAAAAAAAGAAAAATTGTTTTTTTCATTAAAAAAAGAGTTTTTTTAAATATCCAAAAAAAAGAAACTTTCTGTTCTTTTATAAAAATTACTTCCGCTTTAAAATACTATTTACGAATCTTGCTTGCGAATTGAATAAACATTAAAGAAATTTGCTGTAAATTTATTACACAGAGTTAATATATATATATCTTTATACATTATTATTTCCATAATTAGAAATGAAATATATAATTGTAATTTGAAAATTTAACAAACAAAAAATGCCTCAGTAGCGAGAGATAAAGTTTCTTCGTTACAAATGATGAATCGCTTAGGATAAGATCTTCGCATTGCAAGTTCTCTGTCAGCTTCTGGATTTTCAACGCATTGGTATCGCGCTATCGTGCCCCATTAGTTATACATGTTTTCACCATCCGATCAAAACGGGTATATTAACACCTGAAACACTTGCTGTACATAAAGTTCTCCATGCTATACATATAATATATAAATTTTCCATTAATTGAAAAGGAGATAATGATTTTTCTATAGCCTCGTTAATTGCTCGTCTTTTCATTTATATTCACTTTCAATAAAATAATATAAATCTTAATCCAATTTGATTTATTGTACGATAAAAAAATATATATATACACGCAGAGAAATGGTTTTTGAAAACCAAGTTAAAAACACTATTTCACATAGTAAAATATCGAATCGTTATGAGATATAATTAGAAAAACTACCATTGCTAATATTAAGTACTATTTCATGATAAATAGTGCTATTTGTACATAGTAGAAATTACCATTTTTTGAAAATGGTATCTTGAATTATTTTACATAGTTTTTTTGACTATGACGCATTAGCTGTTTTGCAAAGTGTGTAGTTATTTCAGTTAATGCTGTAAAGTATTTTTTACTAAAGTATACAAAGTATGGAATATTTTTTGAAATACATCATATACAATTTAAGAAAAGGAGAAAATATTATTTACAATACGACAAGTATGATGCTAGTAAGTCAAAATAGTATCTTACATAACAAATACTCTTCTTTAAAAAGTATTGTATATCATTAATGCATATTATTTTATGCGTTTAGAAATAACTGAAAACGTGTTTTATAATAGCAGTAAGTTCTATGTGTTGTAGGAGTGTTTGCTATTTCACATAGTAAAGAAATCAAGGAGAAAAATAGCCCCTTAACCTCTGAATATAATAGCTACAAGACCTTTGCGCTATGAGTGGACCGAACTATTTCACATAGTAAAAGATCTTTTTACTATGTGAAATAGTTCGGTCCACTCATAGCGCAAGGGTCTAAGACCTACTAAAGCTAGTTAACGCACTGATTCAATAAATAACTGAAATTCTTTTTTTATGTGGTAGATATTACCATTTCACACTGTGAAATTACATGTGTTTACAACACTGGGCATTATTTTTTGTAATAGAAAGGGCCATTCTCATCGTTTTTAGTTTTAAAAATAGACTTTCTGCATTCCAACGTGTACTGTATACATTCAGTCGTCTATGAAAACTCCAAACTTAAAGACGTTATTCTTCAAATTATTTTAAATTACAATTTTCTTTATTTAAATTTAATAAAACATGTCCAAAAAGTGGAATAAATGTGTGTTTTAGTGATTAAACTTTCCGCGAAAAAACGTTGCTTTGAGTACTTTTTGATTAATAAATGAACATAGTGTATTGTTAAGTGTTGGCGTCATGACGCCAAAAATGTCCTGAAATACTAAAGGCGCTATGGAATTTAAGGTAAATATTTAAAATTATTGTACTATTCATTTAATTAATATTTAATTAATGTTTGTAGTATAAGATATTTGAATATGTATATTCATGAATATTTAATTTTATTATGATACAAATTTTAATAAAACATAGTTTCTATAATAAAGTTTAACAATTTGATTAATTTATTTTCTATAAACAGAATAGTTGAATGTTGCTATTCACCAATTTTTAAATAAGTTCCTAAATAATGTGTGTTACCCAGCTGAAAAAGTTCTATAGAATTTCACTAGAATCATTCTATAGAATCGTTCTATATGAATTCTAGTGAATATTCTATAGAATTTCACTAGAATGGTTCTATAGAATTTCTACATAAATACTATTAAATTTTAGTGATTTTTAATTAGAAAGACTTTAAATTTGTGAAATAATATTTTTCAACAAATTTTAGGCTAAAATAATTGTTTATATTCTTTAAATATATAAAATTCATTGAACTTCGTAATCATACGTAACTATAATGAAAAAAAATTATTTCACGAAATTTATTTTGGCCTAAAATTTGTTGAAAAATATTATTTCACAAATTTAAAGTCTTTCTAATTAAAAATCACTAAAATTTAATAGTATTTATGTAGAAATTCTATAGAATCATTCTAGTGAAATTCTATAGAATATTCACTAGAATTCATATAGAACGATTCTATAGAATGATTCTAGTGAAATTCTATAGAACTTTTTCAGCTGGGTTAACACCGATTGGGCATGTATCATTTTCGAACTAAATATACCTGACGTAAAGAATTTGTTATTTTTTTCCTTTAAAAATGACAAACAAAATGTATTGTTATTTTTTAGTTCTAATAATAAATTGAAAGTCTTTTGTACTATTAATTAAATGTAAAAAAGTGGTTAACAGCACATTTTATTTAATAAATGCTGGCTTTAATTAATTTTACAGACGCTCTAGATGCAGTGAGTTTACACCTTCTGTCAACCATGATCACACCAACACAGATGAAGTACAGATCAACAAACAAAAAGCGAAGAACTAAACTAAATCTGTTAAAAGGAAGGCAAGAAATGTGAAATTTTCTGCTGCAGAGATTGGACAAAGTTTTATCTTCCATGGTAAGATAATTAAAAATATCAAATACAATAATTACTTATCATAAAAAATCAATTTTAATTTTTTCTAAGCAATGAGGTAACTAATTAATAATCGTTTTTTGCAGAATACTTAAGATGTAGACAGAAAAATACAAGAAAAACGAGAAGAATTGTACTTGGAAAAAACTGCACCTATAACCCCTTATGGTTTTTATGGGACCATAGATCGACGAATTGGAAAGTTTTTACGTCGTTGTAGACGAGGAGAGGTACCATGGCCAATGGTTTTCAATACATTGCAAAAAATGGATTTAATTTTTAAGATAACGTCCGGTTTTTTTCTAAAAAAAAATGAGCAAATTGAAATTGTGTAATTATAATCGCAAGCCTACGAATTGAAACCATTTATAATTAAGTGTATTCATTATTTTAAACTTTTGCAATGTATATATTTATTTTAGATTAATAAAAATTATTAATGATTTAAATTAAAAATTCTACTTTTAATTTATTAAAACTTTTGTTTACATAACCTTAAGACAATTGAGCGGCTGGATTCCATAAGCGCATGTAAATTTTTCTCGGCCGAAATCGAAGACCCTTGGACACTCAAAATTCAACTTCTGAATTTAAATGTTTAAATTATATATATCCTTATATTTTATATATCTTAAACATTTAAATTCAGAAGTTAAATTTTGAGTTTCCAGGGGACTTCGATTTCGGCCGAGAAAAATTGACATGCCCTTATGGAATCCAGCCGCTCAATTTTACATTATGTTTAAAGTCATTTAGTAGTAGCGTCTTGAACTATTAAAATAGTGGAGTTTACTATGTGGTTCATAGTGCAGTCATTCATTTAAAATAGTGGAGATTACCATGAGGCATAGCGCGCTAGTCTTTCTCTCATAGTGAAGTTAAACATGTGGTTCATCGCGCAGTCGTTCATTTAAAATAGTGGAGTTTACCATGAGGCATAGCGCGCTAGCCTTTCTGTCATAGTAGGCTCAAGTATTTGAAATTGTTATACTTTCTAGGCGGAAAAGTAACCTTTACTATGTAACCAAGTTCCAAACAATGTTTACATAGTTGGAACTAATATAATTGATAATATCAAATACTTTGATACCATAGTACAAAATACTAAATAAGATATTTCACTTTACGATTATCTCGATGTGTCACGAAAATACTATGTGAAATAGTTTCAGCTTCTATTTTTAATAGTAATTTTAACTGAAAATTTTTCTCCGTGTATAATAAATATAATGAAATATAATATAAAAAATATTTCTAAATTCTTTTTTTCAAAACAAAAAAATCTTTTTTAACAGATTAAAAATTTTTAAAACAACTTCATCATGATTTTGAATTACAAGAAAGTGAAACATCTCTGAGGAGGTAAAAAAACGTAAGTTGAAATTAAAAAGGCGAGGAAGAAGATATATCGACTTTTCACTTTTCGGCTGCATACCTGCGAGCCACGAGCCACTGATGTGATGAGGGTACCCCCCTCTTTTCTCTCATATCCCCCCTCCTTTTTTTTCTCTCTTTGTGAAAGTGTTTCTATTTTCCGGGTGGCTTTCGAATTTATAATTCATCGTGTGTCAAAAGAAAAGAAGAAAAAAATTCATAACTTAGTTTTCTTTTGATGAGTTTTTTTCTCGCTTTTCAAGTTTTTATCTTTAAATCAAGAGAAAAGAAAAATCCCCCGGGGGCCCTACCTGACGTTTCGCCAGAAGGCCCCCAAAGAGTCGTTAATCGTCTCTCGTTATCTCACTATATTTTCTTCTATACACTTTCAAATGCTTTGGCGCATCGCAAGCAGAAGGGCGATTCCTTATGACAATATTTGTCACGACTCGCGTGTATTAATATTTGCCATCGCATCTTTCGAGAAACATTTTATCTCAAAGAGAAACAGTCGAGAGAAAATACACATATATATATATATATATACGAAAGAAAGAGTGATGGTGTCAAGATGAAAAATTCAGAGGCAAGGAATTTATTTTGTTTTTCAAATATATGAAAGTAAAATAAAATGTATAACTAAAACGAAAAATAAAACTGAAACAAAAGAAAGAAATATTTATCAATACGTAAATATTTATAAGCAAATAAATATTTATAAACTAAATGCTTTAAAAAATATTTACAAAGAACGGAATAATTAAAACTAAATTTTTTTAAACAACTATTTTTAAATACAAAATTTACATAAACTTGTAAAAGATTTCTTTTATTTTTATTTCGTCACTAAAACATTTTATTTTGCGATTGAAAGAAAGAGGGAATTTTAAATCTAAAAATTTTCTAACTAAACCAAACAATGCAATTACAAGACAGTCGAGCTGTAATGCTATTAATTATTCGATTGTGAAATCGTACCGGGTGTATATACTTTCTTATATTATTTATGTGAAATAATGTGAAAATCTCCCTTGTTCTCTGTGGTAAAAAGAAAAAAAGCGTCTTGTTACTAAAACCCGACGCGGTATTATGCATTCTATTATGCAATCGTAGAAAACTACTATTTTACTGAATTTGCGTCTCTTTGTTTATATATATATATATATATATATATATATATATATATATATATATTTGCAATTCCTTCGCATTTTCTGAAAATATTGCATGCGCACTATATGACAAATGCGTTTTGTTGTATAAATGTATAAATATATTCAAATATAAATCATCATGTGAGAAATACAAAGATAAAATAGAGAGTCTAATACACTATCAAATTTTAATTATATAGTAAAAATTAAAACAAAAATTTAGTTCCATAGAAGTTTATGCTAAATTCTAAAATACATTTAACTGGTTCAAAAATGTTCCACAACGTTTTCTTAACTTTTTTCTCTAAATTAGAATTTTAGATTAAGAATTGCGGAAATTCAGATTGAAATTAGTATCAATTTTCACGAATTTCGATTACTGGACAAATTTTTGACAATTCTTATCATTAGACAGGGATTTTATTACAAAAATTAAAATTTCTAGTTGAATTCGTCACACAGTTTATATTTACATTCAACAAATTTACAGTAATTAAACATAATAAAGTCTCTTTTTCTTACAAATGATTTTAGTTAGTAAAATTTTTCACCAGCACAAAGTAGAATTTATTTACTTCGCAAAAATATAATCAAATTTGGACTCCATTTTGAACTTTGTATAATAACTTAAAAAAAATTTCGGCATTTAAATTATTTATTTAGAGAGATCTACACAAAAAAGAATTATTAACTATTAAAGTAATTAATTAATAAATAATAATAATAATAAAAATAATAATAAATTATATTAATTATAAAAATTAAAGAAAACGAAAAATTAACAAAAATTATTAACTAATAATTAAAAGTAGTAAAATAATAAATAATTGTTATCATAAAAAATAATAAAATATTTAGTAGTAATTAAGAATAATAATTAAAATTGAATAATTAAAAAAAATGTGTTGCTGTTTTCTCTTAAAACACAAATCTTTCGCACTTTAAGGTGTGTCGCCTTGGAAAATAGAGAAGTGATTTTTCGATAACGAGATGAGTTTATATACACACACATATATATATTTGTTCTGGTAATATTCTTCAATGTTGACGGATCTTCTGTTTGCCAAGCTTTGTTTCCGTTCAGTTTCCGTTTCCTGCGCTATCGCTGTCCTGTAAACATGGCGGCACCTCTGATCGTACGGCACTTCGAAAGAAATTTTATGAAACAGAGAATGTGTCACCTGTGTAACACGAAATTAAATGAGACACGTCACTAACTCTTAAATTTTTTTATCACCAAACACAAAATTGAGTCATAAAATTCATGACCAATTTTGGAAAATTTCTAATTTTATTTTAACGCGTCTATAATATGAAATTTAAAGGAATTAATAAAAAGAAATGTTTAAAATGGTTCGACATTTTTTTGGGGGAGGATTTTTAATAACTTTGATACCAATTTGTTACTTGGTATCAGTTTTGTAATATTTGAACCGATTTTATTTTTTGGGGATCAAGTTGGAACTGTTGGTACCATTTTGGTAGTTTTGGCACCAATTTGAAACCATTGGTACCGCACTTTTATAACTTTTGCAGCAATTTTATTCTTTGGAGGACAAGTTATAAAACAGTTGGTAGCATTTTAATACTTTTCGTATGAATTTTATGCTTTTGATACCAATTTAATTCTTGTGGTACCCTTTTGTAGCCATTGTTCCCATTTTGATAGTTTTCGTATCAATTTGATGCTTTTGGTACAAATTTAATTATTGTGGGTTTAATTTTATTCTTCTGGTACCAATTTTATTCTTTGAGGACGGAGTTGATACTTTTGGTACCAATTTGAAACCATTGTTACCATTTTAAAGCTCTTCGTATCAATTTGATGCGTTTGGTACCAATTTTATTTTTCGGGAGCCAAGTTGGTATTCTTTTGGTATCAATTTGAAACCATTGTTACCATTTTAATACTTTTCGCATCACATTGATTCTTATGGTACCAATTTTATTTTTTAGGGATTAAGTTATGAAACTGTACAATTTTTATACTTTTGATTTTTAATATTTTTAGTATCAATTTGAAACCATTGGTACCACTTTTATAACTTTTGTACCAACTTTAATCTTTGGGAACTAAGTCGAAACCGATGGTACCATTTTGATACTTTCGGTACCAATTTGAAACCGCATTGTTACCATTTTAATACTTTTCGTACTAATTTGATGCTTTTGGTACCAATTTGATTCTTGTGGTACCAATTTGAACCTTTTAGTATCACTTAGAAACTTTTATCACCAAATCAATACTTTTTCCGGTACCGCAGTAATTGATACCAACATTAATTTGAAAGAAGTTACCAGATTAATTTGAATCCTTTTTTTCTAAGTTAATAAAAAATTTGTCTCAGTCGAGTAAGTGGCAAAAATTGTCTATGTATTCTGGTACGTTGATTCCACTTTCTCGAAATTAAATACCTCTTTATATATACACTTTAGTAGGTGTAAAATCGTTCTCTATTCACTTAAATGCATGAAATTAATATTTTTAAATGTTTCTCCTTGGCGAGACAAATACTTTTTGATGTACATCTTGCGGTTTTTGTCCCTCCATTTTGTTTCCAAGAATATTATGTGCGGCGTGGAAGCCACAATTCATAGTATATATGCGCTAGAAACGTGTGTGATAAACAGGACCACCATCGTCTTCCAATTCGACACGATCGTCCATTCATTTCTCACATATATCTCCTTCCAAGAAGTTTCCAAGAAGATCTCGTTTAAATTTCTTCGTCTTTGAAATTTATTTCCCACCTCAAAAAAAGGAATAGAAGCAGCAGATTTTGCACGATTTTGACCAAATACTATAAATTGTATTTAGTCAAAAATTTTACTATTGTATTCGTATTTCCTATTTTATATTCGATTTCTTTAGTTGCAAATTCATTTGTTTTCTATTCTTCTAATTTCAGAGCATAATTTGAAAATATTTTCCCTTTTTTGCGTATATAAAAATGATTGAAAATTAGTTTAGAAAAAAGAAACAAGTGAATAATGGAATTTTTTTTTGAAAAAATTGTCAATTTGGCAAATTTACCAAGTTTTCAAAAGAAAAATAGTTTTCTCGGGGACAAGTTCCCGAGTTTTCTTATAGCGGAATTGATCCTTTTTTTGGTTAATTCCCTCAATGAAATTTTGGGAAAAATTTTTCACAGTGAATTACAGCAAAAATATGGTATTCGATACGATTTGGTATCAATTTCATAGAACAATGCGCAGAAAAAATCCAATTACGAAATTTAGTGAATAATTTTGTTTACAGAGAAGGATGGATGAGCTTGTTCGGATTTTGATTTCTTCCTGAAAAAACTTTCTCTCTAACTAAAAAGAGAGGGAGAAGAAAACGCGACAGAAGCGAAGTTTATCCAGACGAGAGAGTCGTATACGCGCCGAGGGCAAATCACGAAGATGTGCCTTAAACGCTATGAAGCTTCTCGTGATTCCCATACGATTCTCTCTCTCTCTCTTTCTCTCTTTTTGGTTCATTATACGAAATATTGTGGTCACGTCTCACACAGTAAGGTTTGGCGGGGGTGGTCGAAGGCGTAGGTCTTTCTTGCAATGGCGGATTCTTCCACTATTGGTTGCGCAACCCACGCGCAGTTATTCTTCGTCATCTCCATTTCGACCACCACCTCTTTTCTTCATCTACAATTCTTCCTCACTATCATCATCATTATCATCATCATCATCATCATCATCATCATCATCATTGTGCTTCTTCTTCTCATAATCCCCGCATGTCTCTCTCCGCCTCTAGATTTTTCCCCCCTTTTCCCTTTTTTACAGAGAATTCGTTTTCGAAAATCGAAGAAACATTTTCAACCTCTCAGCGCATTATTCGTTAAAAAAAAAGAGGAGCGAAATTCGGTTTTGAATTCCTACTCTCATCTTTATGAGTATAGAGGAGGTGATCATCCGTTGATCGTGCATCCAATCCGCGAAGTAGGAGATCTTTAAAGGCGGAGTTTAAAATCCTGACGATGGCTCGCGGAGAGAATCTCTTGAATGTCGAGAGTAAGAGAGAAAGAGAGAGTAGGGATAGTGCTTGGTCCAGCGATGAGTGGGGGCACCTGACAGTGACTACTGTTCATTTCCCACGTGCCCTGGGAACCCTTGCGGCAGTAAGGCGGCCCCCGCACTTCCCTTCCAGGCTCTTCAGTCTCTTTCTCTTTCTTCGGCTTCGACTAGGCTTCACCTTCTCTCTCTTTCTCTCTCCAGCAGATGAAAAGAGAGACAACTCTTTTTCTCTCTCTCTTTTCATCTTTCAAGTCGAGACTTGCTCACGAGAGTCGAAGAGAAGACTCGTGAGAAAGAAAATGACAAAAAGTGTATAAGAGACGAGGATGCCGCTAGGCACACTGCCTTGTTGAATGAAGAGCGTATCTTCACCATGAGCTTCCTCAAACTTGGCTACTGAATTCTTCACGTGGAAAAAAAGGGGGAAAATCTCATTCCGTCACTATGGAATTTGCCAGGAATGGTTGAATCATCTCTCTCTCTCTTTCTCTACCGCCTTACCTGCTCTGTCAGGTTCATTCGTAACGTCGAAATTCCCCTTTTTGGCATTGCGTTCACATAATTTTAAATTCCGGACTCTACTCGATTTATAAAAAAAACTAGAACGAAACATCGAGCTTTTTATTATTACTTATTTATTAGCAAGTGGGGATTTATTGATTGTTTGGAGAATGTAGATTTTTATTTGGAACAAAATGTACTTCAGTAAAAATCCCATTGGATTAAATAATTTTGAGACGCGCCCACTGAAGAAAGCGAGCAGGAAACAATTAATTTTTAGGTTATGTTTGTATACTTTCTTCAACTAAAATATGCGCAAAAAGAATTAACACTAGATTTCAACTATATATACTGGCGCGATTAATTCTTCATTAGATACAGTAAATTAATTATAATGACAACTAATTTTTGTTTCGCAGAAAGAAACAAAAAATTTTTATTGAAGGAAAAACAAACATAACCTTAAAATGGTTTTCTAAGGGCATTTGAACCATTATGACGTCACAATTTGGGCAAAGCATGTGTACTAATATTGTGACGTTATAATGGTTTAAATATCCTTATATAAGTAAAATTTACGAAAATTGTAAATAATTTAAATTAGTGTAAATTTGATATAAATTAAAATTTGGAGAATTAAAAAAATAGTAGAAAGTGAAAAAGGCAGAAAATAGAAAAAATTTCAAAAAATATCATAAATAGCCAAAATTAGCAAACACAAGACAAAAATAGCAAAAAATAGTTTAAAAAATGTCAAGAAGTTGTAAAAATAGTAAAACAATAGTAAAACACCAATTTATTAAAAAATTATTAGGTTAATTATTTCTATTATTTTTAATGTTTCATTTAGTCGTTTTAAACTGAAACTATTCGAAAAATAAAAAATTACAAAGAATTAGTGGAAATTATTATCTACGAATATAAACTAGTGTTCGACCTGTCACTAATGAAAATTTAGTTGAGAAAAGTATTAAGAACTTCTATTATTTTTAACCAAAATTTTCACTATTTTGTTTAACATATAGTTTTAATCTTATGTGGAAAATGAAGAATAAATTTATTAAAGCTAAATATTAGTAGAAAGTATTATTTTATTATTAATAAAAAAATTATTATTATTATTAATTTATGTGAATTAATTAATTTTTACTAACTTTACTAATTTTTACTAATTCAAATTTAGAAAAAAGAGCAGAAAATTCTATAGAAAAAACTCCATAATTTTAATATTTTCTAATGTAGCACGACCAATCTTTTTTTTGAAAAAAATTGTAGGCTCCAATTTTGTAATTTGATTTTGCTTTCCGATTCAATTTTTAATATGACATTAATTTTCACATTCATTCTTATTCTGTCTTTCACTATGAAAATCGACGTCAAACTTGAAGTGACGGTCAGAGTGAAAATCAAAATCAAAGTCAAAGTCGAATTAAAATTCAAAACCAAAAGTTAAAATGAAAGTCGTAGTGAAAATGAAAATGAAAATCAGCGTCAAAGTTATAGAGAAAATGAAAATTAACACCAAAATTATATAAAAAAAAGTGGACTAAAAAATTTAGTTTTCATAAATTTTTCTGCATTTGATAAGAATTATTTAAAAGGAAAGAGTTTTTTTATTGCAATAAATCCTGTAGTTTTCTTCAACTTTGAAATGGAATTTTAATCAATCTGCAGTGCATTCCAGCTTCATCTTGATGGAATTCTGCAATAAATCCTTAATTTTCGCAATAAATCCTGCGTCTCTTAATTTCGAATTCCTTTATGGCGATGACTTCTTCTTTTTCTCCTTCTCCTTTCTTCATCTTCATCTTCTTGTGATTCTTAAGTCCTCTTCTGCGCTTTTTCTACACTGCACGAAGCTTCTAATTCAGCGTTCAATTCCTGATTAAATTTTATTCTATTTCCTCAATAGATATATTTTCTGTCGCCTAATTTCGAATTCTTTCAAAAAATGTTTTTCTCCATTCTTCTTCTTCTCGAAATTGAAAATATTCTTGTTCTTTTCTTGTATATTCAAAAATCTAATTCTCGTCAATTTTTTATGAAAATTCTGCAGTTCACTAGAGTCACCAAAAGTTTCCCAAAGTCCTATCAAAACTTCAAAAGTTCCTTAAAATTTCCTGAAGTTCTCTGAAGTTTTACTAATGTCGGCTAAAGTTTCATAAAGTTGCCTAAAGATATACAAATTTTTTTAAACTCCCTTAAACTTGTCTTTAATTCTTTAAAGTTTCTTTAAGTTTCATATAAAGTGTCTTAATGTTCCCTGAAGTTGCCTAAAATTATACCTACAAAAATTTCTAAAGTTCTCACTAAAGTTTTTAAAGCCTTCTAAAGTTTTCTAATATCCGCTAAAGTATTTCTTGTAATTCCCGAAACATCCCGAAAGTTATACTTACTGAGTTTCCTCAAGTCCTTTAAATTTTCTAAGTTACCTAAAGTACTTTAAAGTATCCTAAAGTTCTATAAAGTTTGTTTTAAGGTATCTAAAGTTCTGTAAAGTATCCTAATGTCCTCTCAAGTTTTTTAATGTTCCCTAAAGTTACTTACAAAGTTTCTTAAAGTCCTTTAAATTTTTTATGTTCTCCAAAGTTCTTTAAAGAATCCAAAAGTCCTTTAAAGTTTTTTCAAACTTTCCTAAAGTTCTTGAAAGTATCCAGTGTCTTAGAAAGTTTTTAAAGTTACCCAAACTTGTATAAAAATTTTTCTAATGTTTCCCAAAGATTTTTAAAGTTATCTAAAGTTCTTTTAAGTTTTCTAATGTCCTCTAAAGTTTCTTAAATATACATACAAATTTTTGTTAAAGTCTCTTAAATTTTGTTATGTTTCCTAAAGTTCAATAAAGTGTCCTAAACTTCTTTAAAGTATCCTAGTGTCTTATAGATTTTTTTAAAGTTACCTAAAGTTCTATTAAGTTTCCTAATGTCCTGGAAAGTTTCTTAATGTTCCTAAAGTTGCTTATAAAGTTTTCTAAAGTTACCCAATGTTTTTTAAGGTCACCTAAAGTTCTTTAAAGTTTTCTAATGTCCTCTAAAGTTTCCTAAAGTTCCCTAAAGTTGCATAAAGTAACTTTTAAAGTTTCCTTAAGTTTTTTATAGTTTTCTAGGTACTCAAAGTTCTTTGAAGTTTCATAAAGTTCCGTAAAGTTTTTTTCTCGATGTAATATTAAAAATTAATGGAAAATTGAGAGCAAAATAGTAGAAAATAAAAAATGACAGGTTTGGTAGAGACCCAGTTTCGTTAATTAGAAGTTAAGTGGCGAAAAAAAGGCGATTGAGGATTCTGACTTATGTTAAGATTGAGGTGATTCCACTGGTGGCTGAGAGGGCCCTTTAGGACGAGTGCTACCTCCGCAGCCAAGTTTAACTCGTCGCGAGAGTAGTGGAGGCTACCGCCCCCGCAGGGGGTAGGAGTACCCTCTGATCATTGGGATCCCCCTTTGATACTGGAGCCACACAATCATCTCTTCAGCGCAAAAGAAGAATATAACAAGAAGAAGAAGAAGAAGAAGAAGAAGAGGGATGCTCTTGTCTCACGGTTAGGAGGGCGGTCCTTAAACGGAGCTCGAGTGGGGATAGAGTGAATAGAGGGCGAAAGGAGGGGAGGGGACCTCGCTTCCATCCTCTCTGACTGGGCCCTAAGCGGGAGCTCAAGAAGCTGAGTCTCGAAGGATTTGTGAGTAACCGCGCTGCTATTCGGCGACCGGTGAGACAAGGACAGAGTTTTGGTCGGGATAAAAACCGCTACTACTTCTTCTTTTACTACCACTACTACGATCATCCAGCAGCATTGGGATCGCGCTGCGCGGAAGGTTACAGGAGAACACCAGGCCCGAGTTCGGTAGGGAGGTCCCGGTCCTCCAACCAGAAGAAGCGGAGACCTTTAGCGTTACACTACGACCTACCGTCTTCGGTCTACTATTCGGGCTACCAAGTACCAACCAACCGGAGGTTTCAGTCGACGCCGCGCACCCAAACGGTCCAGACCTGTCAGCCTTTTCCTTATACGCACGCTAAAACCATTATCCAAGTCCTTTTAATCGTGCTTCGATTTTCAATATTCTGTCAAAGGATTATATAAAACGTTCTTTTTTATTATCGCTCAATTATCTCACAAAACTTCACATCGTGTTTGTTTGACATTCATCACTAGTGCCTTTCACTTACCGCTTCTTCAGCATTCGAAAATTTTCGTAAGTTCATTTATTTATTATCTACATCTAAAGTGTTGCTTTTCAATTTTAATTTACCGCCCCAAGTCTGGTACGTTAATTTTCCAAACCGCGAAATTTCAATTCACAATTTAATTCGTAAATTAATCATTCAATTTGTCGAATGATAATTTAATTTCTAAATTAATCGTTCAATTTGGCAAGTAATAATTAAATTCGGAAATTAATTATTCAATTTGGCAAATAATAATTCAATGTGGCAAATAATTAAATTCGTAAATTAATAATTCAGTTTGAAAAATATAATAATTAAATTCCTGAATTATTAATTCAATTTCGCGAATAATAATTCAATTCCTAAATTAATTATTTAATTCCAAAACTAATTATTCAATTTGGAAAGTAATAATTAAATACGTAAATTAATTATTCAATTTGTCGAATAATAATTTAATTCGTAAATTAATAATTCAATTTGGCAAATAATAATTAAATTCGTCAATTAATAATTCAGTTCGATAAATACTAATTCAATCCCTGAATTATTAATTCAATTTGGCAAATAATAATTAAATTACTAAATTAATTATTAAACACAAAATTGATAATCAAATTCGTAAAGTAGAAATTAGCGGACTATAATTATGAACAGTTATTATAATTATTCTCAGTCAATTAGAAATTTAGAATACCTATCGACAGGAGGATAATTACTTCCTCTTGTAATTGAATTGTAAATAATTTCTCCGATAGCTAGTAATTATAATCGAAGTAATTAATCACCTGGCAGTTAATCAAAGTATTCCCCTTGCAGAATTCGTCAGAATTTGTTAAAAATAATTTGCAGTAATTGTCCATCTTCTGTTTTCTACTCTAAACAATTTTTTTTCAACCAAAAATAAATAGTCAACGAAAAAAATAATTTTTGAAATCAAAAATATTTTATAATACATTAAATTTTTGTTGAATCAAACTTTTGTATTAAATGAAACTTTTGTATTGAATCAAACTTTTGTATTCGAACAAATATTACGCATTGAATCGAGATCATTATGTAATGAAGCAAAAATAATTTTTTCTTGACTGTTTAACAAAGATAGTTTTTGATTCAAATGTATTGTCAAATCGTTAGAAAATTCATGAAAAAAATTGAAAATCCTGTTGAAAAAAGTTGAAACTCACCATCAATTTGGACTTGATTGCGAAAAATTCTGCATTAAAATAATAAAGGATAAAAAAAGTCAAAGAGGTACAAAAAAGGGATAAAAAACGTAAACAGTTTTAAAAAAATTGGGGTTTAAGGAGTTAATGGTTTTATAAAGAATCCAAAAAAGTGTTTACCAAAAAAAAATACAGTCAATGATTAACAAAAAACTGCAAACACACGATAAATTCGAAAATGAAAAAATTACATTTCAGCCAAAGAAAATTTACTCTAAAATCTCAAAACTGATAAAACGAAATTAAAAGATTAAAAATATGAGATTAAAATCAAAAACAAACAAAAGTGATAAGAAATGTTCCATGTTCTCAGCAATTGATATGGTGGGGCCTCCACCATTTTTCTTTTTGATATCAAGTAAAAGGGTCTTCGGAATAGGCCAGAGGGCCCTTTTGGGAATCAGAATCGAACGGAGTGAAAAAAAACAGAAGAATAGAGGTGGGGGGAGAGAGATTGTGGTCCAGGCCCATTGGAAGTGTATAGTAGTCGGTAGCGAGTGGTCTAAAACCGGTAGCTGGGATTTTAGCACAGGGCGGTGCACAGTAGCCAGCTACTCACTTTTGGTTGGCTAAGAGCGACCGCCAACAGGAAGTGCTCCCTTCTTATCCGTGAAGCGTTGCACGCACAGTAGCCGTTCTTTGGTTGGCTTGCTCCCTTCTTATCCGTCTTATTCAACATATACATACATACATACAATCCAAGGGACGAGTCACAATCTCAGCTCCTTCGACCGACACCGTCGGTTGGTTCCCTTCAATTCAATCGCGCACGCAATAAAAATAATAAGAAGCGCTGAAGTGAATTTGCCCTCCCAGTTTTATTGTTAGATACTTTTGTTGCTTTTCATTTTTGGCAATTGGCCCTTTCATTTCTTCTTTTTTCTTTGCTTCATTCTTTAACTCTTTTTATCTTTTATTTGGAGTTTATTGCTTACTGATTTTCTGTCTTTTTTACTTACTTTCATTCTCTCTCTATTGATTATACTTTTGTTTTGTCCTTTTTACTTACTTTCATTCTTTCTTTGCTTCATTTTTTTACTGTTTTAATATTTTATTCGGTCGTTAATTGCTTACTTTCATTCTGCCTATTTTTACTTTCATTCTGTCCTTTTTATACTCACTTTCATTTTGTCATTTTTATTTATCTTTATTCCGACTTTTACTTTCTTTTATTCTGGCTTTTTTACTTACCTTTTTCAGTTTTTTACTTATTTTCATTTTGTCTTTTTTACTTACCTTTATTCATTCTTTTACTTACTGCTTTAATTATGACTCTTTTATTTACTTTAATTCTGTCTTTTTTTACTTATTTTTATTCTGTTTTTTACTTATTTTTTATTCTGTCCTCTTCACTTATTTTCATTGTCTTTTTTACTTATTTTCATTCTGTCTTTCTTACATACAATTATGCACTCTTTTTTACTTACATTTATTCAGTATTTTTTACTTACTTTCATTTTGTCTTTCTGCCTTTTTTTCATTCTGTCTTTTTTTCTATATTCTTCATTAATTTCTCTCTCCTCTTTTCTACTATCACTTTTTGGCTGAACAAATAATATTTTTCTCCAAATATAATGCTTTTGCATACAATTTCATTCATCTTTTGTTTCTATCTATAAATCATCTCTTAATATTTATTAATTACAATTTTTTACGACTTGCTGGAAAACTGCATTCTTTTATTCGGTTTTAATTCAAATCTTAAGTATATATATTTTGAATTAGAAAAATTTTTAATATATTTAAATTAGAAAAATTCTAAGTAAATTTAAATTAGAAAAATTTTAATTATTTGAATAACGAATTGTCTATTTGTAAAGTATTATTTATTAATTTTTATTATCAGTATTAATCTTTATTTTTTGAATATGTTCAACATTTTCAAATTACAGTTGAATTTTAGTTGCACTATAATTATTATTCTTTGAAAATAGTATTTTAATCTAGATTTTAATTAAACTAATTATTCTGTACTTTTAATTATAATTTTAATTAATACATTACAATTTTTTATTCGAAAATATTAAATGAATCGAAATTTGAAAATATTCAATTATAATAGTGTAATTTTAGTTGTTCTTCTATTTATAATTATTGGTATTTACAATAACATATTATATTTGAATATATTCTGCAACTTTTAGTTGCGCTATAATTTCAGTTGCAATGAAATTTGTTGCGCAATAAATCTCGAGTTTGAAACGCAATGTCAAGAACTTTGCTGTATAGGAGAAAATATAATTTTACATTGGAAATTGCTCATAGGTCGTGGTAGAAATATATATATATATATATATATATATATGTGTGCATGGTTCTACTGTTTGTTATAATAAAGCGTGATACAAGTTGGATTGTAATTAATAGATATAAAGAAGCTCTTGTAGTGAGTCTTCTTCATTTTTTAAATGTAATTTCTTTTGATTGATAGTCATCGTCTTGCGGTTGACCTTCCATTACATTTGTAATTATTCTTGAATTAAAGCGCGGCATTTATGTACAATGTATTATTATAAAAAGTCTCCGCGATTTAAATGAATTAAAAAAAAGAAAAGAGAAAAAAAATTTTGTTTCTTCACTTTGTAATTGTAATTGTCTTCGGTAATAATAATTCTTTACTTTCTTCGTACTATTCACTATTCACTTCATCACGTCTTTGCTTCTTTACTTATAAAAACCAAAAAATACTTTTTTTACAACTTAATAAACAAATAAAATAATAATAATAATAAATAATTAAACAAATAAAATTTTATTTTTCTGCCAAACTAATAGTAATAAATTTTCGCAGACATTAGGGAACTTTAGAGAACTTTAGGAGACTTTAGACAAATTTAGAGAACTTTAAAGTACTTTAAAATAACTTTTAGGACGTTTAGGGAACTTTTTTAGTAACTTTATATAGTTATTCAAATAACTTTAGGTACATTTAGGAAGCTTTAAGAAACTGTATGAAACTTTAGGGAACTTCAGGAAAGCTTAGGGATTTTATAAACAACTTTGGGGAACATTAGAAAACTTTATACAACTTGAGGAAACATTAAGTAACTTTAAGGAGCTTCAGGAAGCATTAAGGAACTTTAGGAAACTGAAAGGAATTTCGGGAACTTTGGAGGTTTATCTTTAGTCAACTTTAGGGACTTTATGAGACTTTATGAAACTTAGGGAACATCAGGAAACTTTATCGGATAATACAAAAATTTAGGGAGATTGTAGAGAACTTTAGGCAACTTTAGGGAACTTTAGGTAACTTTAGGTATCTTTAGTGAACTTTAGGGAACTTTAGGGAACATTATAGAACTTAAGGTAACTTTATATAGCTTTAGGTATCTTTAGGGAACTTTTTAGGTAATCTCAAGGAACTTTAGGAATGAATGACGGACTTTCGGGAATTTTATGAAACCTTAAGACTTCAGGAACGAAAGTACGAAAGAAATGAAAAAAAATTGAAAGTAAGTGAAACGAGAGAACTTTAGAAAAATGTAGATAAAAAGGTTGCTAGAAGTATAGTGGGAGAGAGTAAGAAAAAGAGAATCGAGGTGAGAGAAAGGTTAAGTGTGAATTGAGGGGAAATGAAAGGCTGCAGGGTAGTGAGTAAGGAAAAGAGTGAGAGAGAGAGAGAGAAAACTGCAGAAGCGTGCGTAACACGGTTGCCCAATTAGACCCCACTGCACCGCCGTCAGGCTTACTAACCAACCGGGCTACGCCCCGGCACGCTTATTACTCATTCGGACACGCCACTTTATTCGAGTATGCGCTTACCCGACGGTAGCTCAAGTTTAGTTCCTGGCACAATGGTCGCGATCGACCCCAGGGGCCTTTTTATTACTGTATTCTCTTCCAACACATCGGACAACCCACTTTTTTTTCTCCCAACGAAAACCGCATTCCAATTTTCAAAACCTCTAATCGCTGAATTCTGATCAAAATAAAAACAATCTTGATTTATACACACACAGAGAATTTTTCAAACCAAACTCCCAATTCTAAGAGAAAATAAAGTCTAAGGGTCAAAGCATGTAAAAGAGAATAACTAGTCAGAGAAATTAGGCGAGAAATTCTTTCAATCTTTTTTTTCCCACATTTTTTTCTGCAGTTTCGAGAATGCAGTTATCAGAGATTCGGAATTCTTCTTTTTTTAATGTATTTTTGGTATAGAATTGGGATTTTTATGGTCCTCTGGATCCGATAAGTGTGTTAGATTTATGATGATAAAATTTTTCGGTAGGAAAGGTTTATTTGGGAGAGGGGGGGAGGAATAGAAAGAAAACTTTTCTTCCTTTTGCCTTCGGCTAATTTTTTTTTTCAATAATGTGTTAATTAGAGAATTTATTACTCTAGTATAAATGAATATTATATATACAGTATATATAAACGAATACATTATACAATGATATGAATTATGATAATAATCTCTACTGTTTCATAAGCACTTGTGCGGTACACATGTTGACCTCACGTTTGTGATTTATGAACTGTAAAGGATATTACTTGCAAAAATATCGCTTTTAATTATATGTTGATCATAGATCATTTTCATTTTTAGACGTTTCTTTCTTTAAAATTATGCGAGTGAAAAAGTAATTTTGTTGCGGAAATAAAAATTTCTTTCCTGCTAAAATTGTGTAATAAAAAAATGAACTGAATACGCAGAAGAAAATATTGAACGATACAAGAAAATAAAATTTCTTTTTCTTCTGTATTTATTAGTTCAATGTTTTTTAAATTCACACTGTTTTTTGGTAAAAAATGAAAAAAATGGAATTGACAGAATTATAACTGTTTTTAATTTATTACTATATAAATGAGAATTTAGTGATTCATAAAAAATGTGTCTGGTCTTTAGTGTCAAATATATATAGTTGAGAGTAAATAGAGGAAAATTCTTTGGATAATAAATAAATTTATACGAATTTGAAACCGCACACTTACAAGTATAGAGAGATATAGTGTAACCGCAAACAATGTGAAAATATTTTTTTTAGAAATCTCGATACACGTTATTGTTATTTTTCTTATTTCCTTATTGCTTCAATTGTTGGGTAATTGACAGAGAAATAAAAAATTTTATTTGACTTCAATTTTGTTTTTAATATTAAACTTGAAGAATTTTTAGGCAATATTTTGAAGTGGTTAAAAAAGATTTAATTTTACGCACTTTGATGAGAGACAGCGGGAAAAGTATATTTACTTAGCGTATATTAGAAAACTTTAGGGAACTTCAGAAAACCTTAAGGAACTTTAGAAAATTTTTAAGAACTTCAAACAACCGTGGGGACTTTAAATATAACTTTAGGTGACTTCAAAAAAATTTTAATGGATATTAGTAAACTGCAGGGAACTTTAGGAAACTGAAGGATATTAAAAAACTTTAGGAAACTTTTGTGAATACTAGGAATCTTTAGCGGACATTAAAAGATTTTGGGGAACTTCGCGAAACTTTACAGAACTTTATGGGTTTTTTAGGAAACTTTAGCTAGTATTAGGCAATTTTAGTGGACTTTATGAAACTTCATGAGACTATATGAAACTTCAGGATTCTTTAACAGTTATTCGCACACTTTGGGGGGACTTTACGAAACTAGAGCGACTATTAGGCAACTTTAGGAGACTTCCATGAAAATTTAGAAATCATTAAGGGACTTTTGGAAAATTTTAAAGAACTTTTTAGGTAACTTTAGGGAACGTGAGGAAACTTAGGAAACTTCAGCAAACATAAGGAATCTTTAAGGACCTTTATAAAACATTAAAAAAATTTGTAGAAAACTTTAAGCAACTTCAGGAAATTTTATGAAACTACAGAAAATTTTCGCTGACGTTAGAAAACTTTCGCGGACATTAAGAAACTTTTAAGGGACCTTATCTTCGCTTAGAAAAGTTTGCTCCTGTCGTAATTGTAACAAGTAAATCGATGCAAAAAACGACTATTTTCCGCACTGTTGTAAAAAGAAGTCACTTTACACCCTCTTTAGAGTGGGTAAAATTGAACTTTACCCACGGATCTGCGAAACTTCCTAATTTCAATATGATTAATACTTCTTTGCATATAGAATCGCAATAACTTTGAAAAAATTGTCATAAAATAGAAGAAAAATTGTAAACTACACCTAAAATCCCTTATAGACTTAACATGAAATCTAAAGTTAACAACTATTGTTATCAAAGGAGCAGTGACTCTAGGTGGGAAGTTAACTTCTGATCATTGGGGTATGGCGAGCAATAGCGCGCCCCCTGATCAGTGGCACCATGTTCATATTAATCGATCCCACAAGCGTATACATAAACACCATAAAACATAGTCAATTCGATCTTGTCCACAGGTAGCTCGCCGTGCGATCAAAGTGCGATCCATCGTTGGCAATAGCGAGTCAGTGTGATCTCACTCCCGGGAGCCAACAGCCAACCAGTCAGCGTGACAAGAAGCGAGGGAGGGGAGATAAAGAGAGAGGATTGCCGTGGGGCCAAAAGCAAGAAAGCAAGCGAGAGAGAGAGAGAGAGAGAGAGAGAGAGAGAGTTTTGCCCAAAAGAGTGACTGCGAAGACACTAAAAGGAGAGGGAGAGACAGACTCGAGGCGATAGCAAGAGAGTAAGAGAGAGAGAGAGAGAAAGCAATATAGTCTCAAGCAAGCAGGGAGCGGTGGGAATTTATAAGGATGTTCGCGATAATGCCGATGGAGACAGAGGGGCAGGGCAGGGAGTTCGGCCGGCGGCAGAAGATGCGAGCCAAGTGCACCGTCGAGTTCGTTTGCAAGTACTGCCAGCGACGTTTCACAAAGCCCTACAACCTGATGATCCACGAACGCAGTCACAAGGACGACGTGACCTTCACCTGCGAGGTCTGCGGCAAATCCTTCAAGCGGCAGGACAACCTCAAACAACACAGGTACTGTCAACAAACTACAATCCAGATAGTTGGCTTGTGTGATGAGCTTTTTGTATTTTTTGTATTTTTTTTTTTTGCTTTTTGTTGCTTTTTCGCATTTTTCAGAAGCACTTTGCGGCTGCGGCAATATAAACTTGAGGGCGAAAACTTTTATCCCTCCTCTTTCTCTCCTATTCTTAAATTTTCCATTTTTAACAACAAAAAAAAATCTTTCCGAAATTATTAACAAAACACTCGCACGCCGTCGCAATGCTTCTATTAGCTATAGTGATAATAACACTAATAATAATATTGATGGTGATAATTATTTTAATACAGCATTAATTTGAAACAATCACTAGGCTAAATTTTAATAATAATAATTTTGATAATAGAAACAATAATAGTGATATTTATAAAAAAAATTGTGATGATAATAATAGTAACAGTAAACATAGCAGTAATTATAGTAAAAAAATAATGACAATAATAATGTCCTAAACAATAATAAAAAATCGTAATAATAATAATAGATAATTTTTCCTCTGTTTTGTAAAAAGATGGTAAAAATTACAAATTTCTTTTTCTTTTGTAAAGAGGGAGTAAAAATTATAAAACTCTTTCTCTTTTGTAAAGAGGGGGAAAAAATTATAAAATTCTCTTCCTTTCCTAAAGAGAGGGTAAAAATTACAAATTTTTTTTTCTTTTGTAAAAAGGGGGTAAAAATGATAACATTCTTTTTGTTTTGTAAAGAGAGGGGGGTAGAAATTACAAATTTATTTTTCTTTTGTGAAGAGAGAGTAAACAATAGAAATTTCTTTTTGCTTTGTAAAAAATAATTTTTAATTTAAAAACATTCAAATTAAAATTAACTCCAAGTATAATTCGATTAATTCTGCTAATTAGTTGACGTTAATTGATATTAAATATAATTACTAATTACCATTAATTGGTTGATAATAATGACATTCTAATTACTAAACTCGATTCAAATAATTAATTTTCATTAATTAATGATAATGTTTTCTTCTAAATTATAGTAATTAATTTCTAACTGAATTAATTTACATACATATTAATTAGTCTCAAATTTGTCTGAAATTCATTAAAACTTAATTTGTCCGTAACATTTTCTTTGAGTAATTAATCAATTATTATAAACATATTAATCAATTATTATAAATTAATTAAATGATTTAATAAATAAATCACTATTATTAAACAAATGTGTCCATTATGATTAATTAATTAATAACTCATTATTATTAATTCCTCAATCAATAATTGTGAATAAATTAATTGAATTTCAATTAATCAGTAGTTATCAATTATTTAATCAATTATTTATAACATATTAGTTAATTATGTTTAATTGATAAATTAATCAATTGTTCTTAATTTATTAACTATTTATTATTAACAAATTAATTAATTCTAAAAATTTAATTGATCAATTGTTATTATTTACTTGATCAATTATTGTTAACAAATTATTCTATTATGTTTAATTAATTAACCAATTGTTACTAATTTCGTAACAAATTTAACAATTCAAATGTTATTAATTACTTGATCCATGATTGTTAACAAATCAGTCAATTATGCTTCAATAAATTAGCAATTTTAATTAATTAGTCAACCAAAAAGTATTAATTTATTAACCAATTTGTTAGAAAATAATTAATTAGGTGTAATTTATTAATGATAATATTTTATTTATAATTAACTGTAATATTTTATTTATAATTAATTATAATATTTTATTTATAATTATTTATTACAACAAAAAAGTTGATTGAAATTAATTTCACCGTATATGGTAAAGGAATCTAACCCACTTTTTGGTGTAAAAAATTTTTTTTTTTGTATTTTCGTTTTGACTTGTCATTTGCGAATAGATTGCTGCATATTTTTCATCCAGGGAGAAGAAAAGTTTATATTTGCTGGTCCGCTATCTAAGTCGGGAATTTTTTTTTCTTTGTAAATATATATAAGGTATATTTAATGATGTTCGTCATGAGTGATGAACACTTCCAATGATTCACTTTTCATTCATGATTAATTTCACCTCAGAACAAAGAGAGTTTTTTATACGTTGTAATTAAAATATCAATGCTTGAACCTTCATGTTGAAGAACGTTGAATAGTAATTTATCGTTCTCGTTTTTTTTATTATTCTTTTATTTTATTTTGCCTTAATTTTTTAACTTTTGGAAAATTTAGAAAAAAATAAATTTATTTTTCAGAAGAGTAGGATTTTATTTCTCTAAATATTTAATTTTGTTTTTGGAATTAAAATTTTTAATATAAGAAATAAGACATTTTGGAAGAAAGATTCTTTTTTTTCCCTCTGGACTGAAAAGTAGTTAAATTATTTCAAATTCAGAATTCACACGAAACTGTTGATTATACATTATATACGAAAATGTGAAATGAGAAAGAATTGTGTTGTGTATATTGGTAAAAATTGAATTAAATTTCAATTTGATAATTTCGACTCACTCACACATCAAACTGCCGTTTTGCAATGACAATTGATTAAATGAAGAAAAAAAAGATGAAGAAAAAAGAAAAGAAGGCAAGATCGATAGACCTTCCATATGTAAACCGGTTACACAGCTTTATTCATTTTTTCTTTCTTTAAAAAAAAAATTTTTTTTAAGTTTCTTTTTGTTTGTAAATTGAAATTAGCTCTTCTGCATTGTGAAGAATTATTTCCTGTCGACAAAAGCAACATAAAGGCTAGCCGCGGTCCCAAAAATTTAAATAGAGAGGAAAGCTGACACTGTCCAGTCTAAAACATCTTTTTTTTCATTCGTGTAAACTTCGAAACTTCTCGCCATCATCCATCACTTTTTTTTTCATTCGATACCATCTTTTCACTAGTCTTTCTTATTCTTTCGAAATTCAGAACACGATTTTTTTTTCTTTTTTTCTTCGTTAATTCAATTCACCTAGTTTTCTCTATTTTTTTCTTTTATTTGTATATTATTCTTGTATTCCATTTTTCCCCTCTTGTTCATAAAAAGTAAATAAATAAATATTTATAAAATAATGGTCATGTTTTGAATTTGTCCCTTAAAAATAATTCCATTGTTGTGATGTAATTATTTGTCCTTCTCTTTTTGTATTGAATTTTAATTTTTTAACAAAAGAAAAAGAATAAATAATTATTTAAAAATTAAATTTAACTGACGAATTCGAGTTTTGAGAAAATTAATTAATAATTTATAATTGTAATTTGTGATCGCAAGTAATGCAAATTGAATATAAAATTTATTAATTCCGACGAATTGTAGTCAATTTACAAAAATTTATTAAAGAATTATTTACATTGAATGAAATTTTTATCTGAGGATTTAAATTACATAATTAGAATAACGTGTTTAATTGAGAGAAGACAATGGAATATTAATTCGAATCTAGATAAAAATACGATAGATCGGATCATAAATTCCGGTTCAATTCGTGAGCACACAAAACCTGTCGGTTTAGATTGAAATAATTTATTGCAAGAAAAAAAAAGAGAGGCACTATTGCACATTGCCTACTGTGCGCGATCGAAAAAATTTGTTATTTTCAAGGTGAACTGGTAAAAAATATAATTTTATCAATTTATTTCAATAATTAACAATCAAACGATTATTTAATATATGCAACAAATTCTTCAAAATTTCGAAATAATTTTATTATTATTTTTATTGTTACTAATATTATTATTATTATTATTAAACTATTTTTTCTAGTATTTTTAAACATTTACTGAATTGTTTTATTATTTAGAGTAAAAAATAGAAAATAAAGAGTAAAGAAAGAATAATCTTCAGTTATTTTTCGAGTGAATTCTGTGACTTGATCTTGATAGTTTGCTGCAAAATATTAATATTTACTATTCACAGGTTTGCGATTCCATATTTTCTTCACTTGCGTAAAAAAGTTTTTAACAAAAACACTAGAAATTATTTCTATTGAACGTTTTTAATTCCGTTCGATGACATTAAAAGTATACGATAGAGGGAGAGAATTTCTTTTTTTTAAATAAATTAAAAAAATAAAATAGAGAAGAGTATATGGATTCGCACGCCTACCAATCGAAGGAGTACATTGAGAATGAATTGCACATGCACGAACATTGCACAATTAATTACTTCTTAATGGAAAATAACGGTCTCTTCTGGAATGATCAGCATGGGAACTTCATAACATAACTACATTTAAGACTTTGTGAGAATCCTTTCCTTTGAGTCGCGCGAACCTTCACGAACCAATGTTCATTTCACTTTCAAGCACACTGTCTCGAATTTCATCTCATATGCATATTTTTTACGAATACATAATAATATTCCCCCCCAAAAAAAAGAAAAGAAAATTTATCACATCCCTAATAGACTTTTTTCCATTTAAAAATAATTTCTCAAATGAAAATTAATTTTTTTTGTCATTAATACAAAATTCGATAAAAATTTTTCAAAAAAAATATTTGTAAATTTTTGCCAAATAAAAATGGTTTTCTTTCCGTTTAGAAAAACTTTTTCCAAAACAAAAATTGTTTTCTTTCCGTTTTGAAGAACATTTGCTAAAAAGAAATTGTTTTCTTTCCGCTTGATAATTCCGCAAAATAATTGCTGAATGAAAAACAGATTTTTTGCGGGAAATGGGCATTTAATGTAGAAATCAAGGGAGAGAGAGAGAAAGTCAAAAATAAATAAATAAATAAATTTCTAATGGTGGTTACTAATAGATACCTTGTATATGTAATGGCGGCGGTCTTGTTTTCTGTTCTGTTGTAGATGTGGGTGGCGGTGAGCGGGAGCTCTGAACCTCCTGTCTTCACGCACAAAAAAATGCACTCTTCTCTGATCTCCCTAATTTTCCCGCAAAGCAAACAAACAAATAAACAAAAAAAAAGATAAAAAGAAAAAAGCAAAAAAGAAAACAAAAAATTGAGAAAGAATCGAAAAAAGCAACCTCGATTCCTCCCCAGCATATCCCTCCCAGCATGCCCTTTTTGCACTCATTTTTTTTTACTAACACGCACTGTTATGAAATTTTATTAAAAAAAAGAGAACAAGAAAAATTTTTGTTCCCAAAAAAGAAAATTGAACACACATCCTCACCTTCCGTTTTCGTCAATCTTTGTTCCAGAAGTATACACTCCGTTCCCTACAAGGGCTCCAACGGCTACTCCAATGGCTATTCGAATGGCTACTCTAGGTACTAGAAGCCATCCAGCCATTCCAACAAACTCCGTAGATTTTTTTTTTTTGAAAATGTAGATTTTTAATATTCCTTTCCTATCCTTGTCCTCGATGTTTCCTTATTTTCTTCGAGGTCCTCCTGAGCTTTCTCACTAGTCCATCAAATATTTCCAATTTTCCTTTTGTCTTTTTCGTCATCCTCCATATGAATCATTGATTTGACTCATTTTCGAGTCGAAAATTCGAATCATTCAAAAATAATCCTTTTCGCAAAGAATCTTTTTGCTACGAAGATTCCTTTTTGACTCAATATTTTCAATCAGAATTATTGAATCAATCCTCTTTGAATCAATATTTGAATAAATATTCGAATCAATATTCTCAATCAATATTTGAATAAATATTCTCAATCAATATTTTTGAATAAATCCTCTTTGAATCAATACTTTTTAAATCAATAATGCTTGAAGCAATCCTCTTTGAATCAATATTTTTTCGAATCAATCCTTTAGATTCGGCCCTCTTGATTCTCTGATTGCATCTCGAATTGAATCACTTTAAATCCATAAATAGATCATCCTTAAATAATATCCATATTCAAATAATTTAATTCCTAATTCAATTTCAATTAGTCCTTGAAAAACCAAATCAATCCGCTTCGTACCAGTTTAATATATATCTGAGTCCCGGGGAATCAACGTATGCAGTGAGGTTCGACGTCCAAAGGATTAATGCCGACCACATCATTTGGAAATGCGTTACGAGCAATTTTATATTCATTTGGATGGAGGAAGATTTTTGCGAATGCTTGGATTTGTATCTATGTTTTGTACTATATTTATACATATATATATATTTTTTTTAACCCCCATGTGCAATTTTTCATCATCAAAAATTATTCCCCGAAAAAGAAATTATTCCTTCGTCAAATTTTATTTTCTTTTTTCTATTTTATTTTCGAAACATTTGGAAAAAATGAAGTGTAATTTGAAAAGAAAGCATAACTTATTAATTGTAATTTATTGTTTTTCGAAAATTAATTATTTGAAGTGAACTATATTATATGCTTGTGAGAATCGAAATTAAAGGAAAAATTTGAGAGAACCGTTTGTGAAATTAAGAAGGAATTTTCGAGTGACATAAATTAAAAATTAGTGTCTCAGTCTATTTTTCTTTATATTTTGTTATTTAATTTTCGTTTCATTAATTTTGTGACTTATTATCGCAAAAGTGACCTTCTTTGGATATTTTCAACAAGGAAAAAATAAAAGCAACCACTCAGAAATTTTCGAAGGTGTATCAATTAAAACAGTAGATGTAGATGCACCTGAAATTTGTGTTCCAGTTTCTTCTCTGAAATTTTCATACAATTTTTTTGAGCCAATAAATTGAAGAGGAAAACGATAAAATGTTGTTGAAAAGGAAGAAAAATGAAGAAGAGAAAAAAATAAAGAAAAGGAGAAAAATGAAGAAGAGGTAAAATTAAGAAGAGAAAAAATAAAGAAAAGGAGAAAAATGAAGAAGAGGTAAAAAAAGAGGAGAAGGGCATAAAAAATCACTAAAAATTTAGCAGAAAAAAAAGAACACGAGACGTGCACCTATTGCAAAATTACTTCATCAAAATTAAATTCAAACCCTAAAAAAATGTTAAATTCTCGAATTCATTTCTCATTGACTCTAAAATCGCTACGAACAACTCGAAGCGAGCTTTTCGAACCAAACCAAAAAAACTTGCAAACAAGAACTAAAAAATTTTTCCAAAACAAAAAAGCGCAGTACACAAATATATATTTAAAGGAAGAACAAAGTCTCTCAAAGACTATCTTTTTAAAGTCCCCCGAAGAAACAAGAAGATTAAGGACGTTCTCCTCGAGGCTCATGTCCAAAATTGGACTACATAATAATGGTCAGTTGAGATGGTGAAGATGCTACCAAAGTTTAGTGATGTTAAGCTACTGGTGAACCACGCCCAATCCCCAGGCGACGTGCTCTCTTCAACCGGATGCCCAACTATCGGAAGCTGTGAGATCAACTAAAATAAAAAAAAAATAAAAAATCAAAATAGAATTGGGAAATTAATATCGTAGTAAATAATAATTAATTCGTTTATTATCAATCATTAGCCCTTTTTTTCCTCCTCTTTTTAAGGAGGAGATTAATTTTCTTTCTCCCATTCTTAAGGGGGAGGATTAATTTTTTTTCTTCGTTTTTTTGAGGGGGAGAATTAATTTTCTTTCTTCTATTTTTAAGGAGGAGAATTAATTTTCTTTCTCCCATTTTTAACGGGGAGAATTAATTTTCTTTCTCCCATTTTTAAAGGGAAGGTTTAATTTTCTTTCTCCTCTTTTTTGAGGGGGAAAACTTTAATTTTCTTTCCCGGAGGTAAAAAAAAGAAAGCAGCAGACGAAAATTTTTTCCAAAATGGAAAAATTTCAAAAAGTGAAAAAATTGACCTTGAAGAATTGGAAACGTACAGCATCGTCGAAATAATAAGTCACATAATGTTCCGTGTCTCTTTGGCTTCCAATGGATAAACATGCGAGCAGAATGTCACTTCAATTTCGACCGCTCTCAATAAACTGACGAGCACTAGGATCGGCGTAGACATCGAGCTCGATCAAGCGGAATGGCACAAATAATTAATTGCATTTATAAAGCACACAAGCAAGAAATGACCGCGCGTCCGATCGTGTTCGCGGTGGGTCCCAGATTATCTTGTGACATTTTTTTTTTTAATTTTTTTCCTCTTTTTGAATTCATACGGTTCTCTCATATTTGACCTCCTGATTTCGAAAATCTTTGTCCCCCACCTAGAGAATTATTTTTTTTCTTTCAACGCACTTGGATGTTTTGGTATTATACCGGTGAATCAAAAAAATTAATGTTGGATGGATGATATGCCCTCCCACTGTCATGGAGAAAGTGAACAAGATTCGGTAATGCAGAACCGGTTTTTTATTTTTCTTCTTTTTTAACCCTTTCTTGTAGCATTCGAATAGGTTCTGGATATCAATGATTCTCAGAGTTTTTTTTTACCCCTTTATATTGTGCGATAGGAAAAAATCCAACAAAGTGTATTTATGCAACTAACATATATTTTATATATAGAAATGTGTATGAATGACAGTGATGCAATATCGATATCGATAAATTGTTACATTTCCTCCCAGTGTTTAAAAAATTTTTCTTAATTTGACACGAATCGCTTTTTAAAATGAGTGGATTTTATATTATACACAAATTAATTTTATTTTACTATATTACAAAATTTTCAGTCCCTTTTTCTAAAATTTACTTTTTAATTCTTTTTTTCCAAAAAAAGAAAACTTTTTTTAACTAGAATTACTTTTTTAAATAAATTTTTCTAAGAAGGAATCAAATTCCAAGAGATTTCTATCAATATTTTAATTATATTTTTAAAAAATTTCAATTTTTTAAATTAATTTCCGTAATTGATATTTACGTAACAAAAAAAAGTGTTTCAAAAAATTGAATTTGAAAGAAATTGAAAAAACATTTTTCAGTAATTGAATTTGAATGAAAAATTTTAAATTCTAACAAAATATGAATACATAGTAAAAAATATGAAAATGTACTGAAAAAATATATTTTAGTAGACAAAAAAATGCTTGGAAAAAAAATTATAAACACCGTTTTAGAAAAATTGCCCCCTAGCAATTAAAATTTTTTTTCAAGAAGATGACAAAAAAAGAATCTTTTTAATATTGAGAATAAACTCTTCCCGGTGATACTTTTGTATATTTTATTATTCTCGATATTAAATAAAAAATGGATATTTTCCAGTTTTTAGAAAAAAAATATATCAAAATGTTGATATTGCACCACTATTGTAATATATTTCAGTTTCGAAAATTTGCGTTATATAAAAAAAGTGTATTCTATACATAGAAATTAGTGTTAAAAATCTATTATTTATTTTTCATTTCTCGGCGATTATATTGTTCTTCAATGTTCGTTCCCTTCTTCCGTTTTTCTTTAAACAAATACTTGTTTAGCTTTGAAAAAAGCCAAAACACTAAAAAATGTGGAATATTTATTATTAAAATATGTAAAAAAAATTCGAAAAGCACAAAGAAGTGAATTTCTTCACTGAAAGAAAAATTTGGCCAAATTTAAATATTTCGTCCTTTCAAGAAAAAATTATTCTTCTCCTTAAAGAATATTTTCCATACTAGAATTCTCCTTAAAAAATTTAAAAAAAGGAATGAAATATTAATAGAAAAGGTAAAGAAAAAAAATATATTTTTTTGAAAAATGAAATTTTTTAATTTGGCAGATTAAGAAAAAGAAGAAGAAGAAGTAGTAACTATGGCGCCTCGATTGTATCGAGATAGAAGCTTATAAGTTTCCCTTCTTTTGCTCGTAACGCGCTTTCTATTATTTTTTTTTGATGACAAAAAAAATTGTTATCGATTGTCATATTTTTTTCGTCAGTAGAAAAAAAAGAATGTTTAAATAATTATTAATTGAAAAAATCGCTTTCTTTCCTTTTAGAAATGTTATTAAACAAAAAAACTTCCAAAAAAATGAGACTGCAGTCGCGCTTTGTAAATAGCTTAACGTATTACTGTGTTTTTAATATTATTATTGTGTATTGATAATTGATAATTATAATAATTATTATATTATAAATATTACGAGCACTATGAATATATATTATATATTATTATTTTTATTATTTTAATTATTATTATTATTTTATAAAAAATAATAGAAATTAGTCATTTTATTTTAGCACTCGATAGTGGGATTTCAATTCAATCATACGGTTTGAAATTCTTCCAGTACATAGTACTTATGGAGTGATAATAATTTTATTTTCAAATTCGATTTTCATTTTTAAATATATTATATGAATATACGTATCGTGTGTTGTACGTTAATTTTGCGCACATGAGAACCGAGAATATATATATATTTATATTATATAAATATTTTATATGCGATATATTATATATTGTAGAAATTGAGAATTGAATGCACGTGCTGTATGATGATGTTTTGTTAGAAATCTTTCAAAAAGAAGTAACAAATGTCCGCGTGCGTTTTTGGTCAGTCAATATATGTAATATTTTTAATTGCGGTCGTGTTTATCGGCCTGTCAATAAATTTTCCAGTCGAACAAAAATTTGTTGCATATTTGTTTTATTAATTCCTTCCTAATCCTCTATTTTCTCCTTTTGAGCTGGTAAAATTTTTCCTAAAATTTGGTTCTTTTAGTATAATTTATTTTTCAATAAACAAGATTCGATTATGAAATTTTACTTCTATTTTTGTTAGATTTTTATTTTCACTGTCACATTGATCATGATTTTCAATTTTACTTTCACTTTCACTCGAAAGACTTATTCTCATTTTCGTCTTCACTTTAATAAATAAATAAATAAAATTTAAAATAAATTTTTATCATTCGTTTGATTTTTTTCTACTTTTATTTTTTCACTTTGGTGGATTTTTATTTTAACTTCCTGTCAAAGGGAAAGTGACGCAAAAAAATTACAGGTAATGTGAGAATGGGAGTTGACAAGAAAAATATATTATTTAAGGGAAAAAAGCAAATAAAAATATTTCTATGGCGCAAAAAAAACGGTACAGCTTGTTCGACGAGTCACACCAGGGATCAGTGTCGCATGCAAATTATACTTGTAATCAAAAATTTTATACTGCATTTGGTTACTATCACGTTTATGCAAATAGCCTTAGCTACCTTTTCATGATTACGACCTAAAAACTTGTTTTTCGTTTTATTCTCATCTTCAAGTACTTTTACCGTTTGCTCATCACTTTGATTTACGCTCAGTTATAATTTCTCTGTCTCTCTTCAAAATGTTTTATCTTTTTTTTTTTTTTGAACAAACAGTCTTTTTATATTTACAACTTTTTTCGCTACTCAATTTTTTGCGTATTTATATTTCTTTTTCGTATTTCAATTTTTTTCCTTATTTCAATCATCAATTTTTTGTCGCATTTCAATATTATTTTTGTCAAATTAAATATTTTTGGTATTTAAACTTTTTGTTTGGCAAATTAAATTTTTTTTGGCATATTTAAATTTCATGTGAAAATTAAGTTCGAAATGCAGACTTAATTTTAAAGAAATTAGGTAGAAAAAAATTTTTTTTTGTGAATATATAATTATAACTTATTAAGTAATGTAAATAAAAAAATTGTTTTTTTGTAAGCGATTTTAAATATATGTATAAATGAAGAAGGGAAAGACCCCCCGTAGTAGAGAACGAGTTCTATCGTGAGTTGAAAGTCAAGTGGCTGGCTTTCAAATATCATCCTGTCACAACAGTGAGACGTACGTGCGGCCACGGTGACTTAATTATCTTTATCCGTAATTAACGTCTGTCGACGGGAGTGTTGAAACTTGTGCGTTTTTTACTATTTTCAATTTTTCATTTATTTCTCAAAATTAAAATAATTATAAATTAAAATAATTTCAAATTAAAATATTAAAATATTAAAAAGTTTTAAAAATTGAATTTAATTCAACAATTTGTTAATACGAAAAAAAATTGTTTATTTATTTTCAGATAGGAATATGTAATTTTCTGTTCGTAATGATTTATTTCTCTCGAATTGATCGATTATTATTGTTCTCGTATAAATAAATCTTTTTTTATTGAACAAACGACTTAAAAGCTACCTTTTCTTTTATAGAAAGGTGTTCTCTAAATGGTCGGACAAATGAGATGCACGAAGGATATACTCATTTCAAACAAATGCATATGTATCCTATTCGATCTATTCACTTTATAACTTCAACTGGGAGCCACTCTCACATCCTGGGGCAAAAGTCGTGAGCCTAATGCCACTGTGAGGGAATATTCCATAATCTTAACGATTTGATTTCTCGATTTGTTTCTAGCACTAAAAGTGTTGCCTTCAATTTTTTTTATTCCTTCCTCCTTTACCTCGGGCTAGTAAAATTGAAAGTGTAAAGAAAACCATAAAATACGGCAGATAAAAAACTGAATTAAAAAATAGTTTACATTAGACAAAAAATACAAATATTTCTGAAATTAAAAAATAAATAAGCAATAAAAAATAAATAAATAAGAAAAGGGAATTTTTCGAAATGTTTGTCAACAATCGCGACTAAAAATAAAGAATAAATAACTAAAAGGCAATGAATTGACAATTTTCAAGTTTTTCGTATGCCATATTGTATCCGCCATTTTGAATTTGTTTCAATAGTCTCGAATGGGGATTATTAGAGAAAAATGGGAGAAAAAAGAAGAAATGTTTTTTTTTAATAAATAAAAGGGAAAAACAATTTTTTTTTCGTCTTTTACAATTGTGACTGAATAGTTCTCAGATTTGAAATTAAGTGGATAACAATTGTTGAATCGAGTCAAAATAAATAAATGATATATCACACAGAGACGAGTTTTCCTAGAAAATATCATATGCTAGAATTATAAATATGTGAGAGTTAAGGTAGCGGGCAGAAGCTTCCCATGGACTCTCACCTCCGCGGGCGGAAAGTGAACTTCAACATGTGCGCGGATGCTGGGTGCGATTATTTTAGGGTGAAAGGTGAAGAAAAAATTGTTTAGCGATCGCTACTAAATAGCTTCAATGCCACGGGCCTCGCGCTTTCACTTCAAGGAAGAACTAAAATAGATCGCGTCTTCCATACGCGCAGCGCTCGCCAAAGGTCGTCATTTTAATAAAAAAAAATTACTTAAAAAATTTAATTAGAGTAAACAAAAAAATTTACCAAAAAAGACTGCAAAAAGAAATTGTTAAACTAAAAAAAAAATGAAACGAAAAAATGATTTAAAAAACATAAAAACTAAAAAACTAAACAAAATGAAACAGAACAATTAAAAAAATATATAAAAAAATAAAAAACTAAAAAATGTAAACAGATAAAAATAAAAATCCAAGAACATGAAAACAATAAGAATAAGAAAAGAATAAGAAACCCCCCTAGAGAAAATAAAAACCAAATAGATAATAAAATTCTATCAAAATGAAAATCCGAAAAATATAAAAACCGAATAAAATGAAAACCAAAATAAAAATAGAAAAGCTAAAACAACGAAAACAAGAAAATAAAAAACCAAAAGAAGTAAAAATACAAAAAAATCAAAAACCGAAAAACATAAAAACCGAATAAAATAAAAACCAAAATAAAAGTAGAAATACTAAAAAAAACGAAAATCGAAGTAAATAAAAAACCAAAAGAAGTAAAAATATGAAAAATGAAAACGAATGAAATAAAAAATTACAATTAATAAAAAAGTAAACAAAATCTTGTAAAGTGACAAAAAAAGTAGAAACAAATATCCAAACAAAAAAAAAATTAAAATGTAATAATATTGTATGTAATATAAGTATAATGTAAATAAAAAGAAAATCTAAAAGAAAGAATAAATTAAAAACTGAAAAAAAATTAGGAGCAAAAATTTGAACTTAGGAAAATGAGAACCAGTTTTCATTTATAATGTAATTGGAGCTGATGTTGAGTGAAAATTGTGCTCATATTAATTTGCATAATAAATGAAGTCTTGCGCAATATTTCCATATACACACATATGTATAAGATACGATTTTTCTATCAATACATTACTAAATTATTTCCTTTAATTATAAAACGTGCGCGGATTATAAAGTTATTTCTAATGAACAGTTTCTCGTGTATATAAATATATATAAACGCGACTCCCGTATAAAAGTTCAAGGCACTTCTAATTGGGGTCGAAATAAGTCTAAATTATAATTCAAGCGGATATCGAATCAAGTATACGAAAAAAAATTTTTTTTTTCCTTTTCAAAATAGGGTCAAATTCGAGAGAAATTGAGGTAAAATTTACATTTTTCTTCGTTCCCATTTCCTATGGGAATTTTATTTTTGTATACTCTTTAAATCATATAAATAGTATATAGTTTTATTAAAGTGTGTTTTCCAAAAAAAATTTCAATTATTAAAAAAAAAAAAAATTGAATAGAATTCGACGCAAATGTTTAATTATTATTTTCATAAAATAATAAAAATTTCACAGAAATTATTTTTTATTTATTGTTTTTCGTAAAAATAATTTTTTTGCAGAATTTTAAAATTTATAAAAATAATTATTTTCGTCAAAAAAATCTTTTTAAGAATTCAATTATTTTCTTTATAAAATTTAATGGAGATTTTCAATTATTTTTAATACAATTGAAATGGAATTTCTGGAAAAATGTAATTATTCTTAAAAATTTGATTAGAATTTGTCAAAAGAATTCAATTGTTTAAAAATTTGCTGATAAAATTCATTATGGGAATTGAATTTTAAGAAGCATTCAATTATCGAATAAACTATTTATTTTTATCTTCGAATAATTCAATTCAAGTAGAATGTTCTAATAAAAATTCACATAAAAACTAATTTAATTAAAAATTTTGAATAATAATATTAATAATTGAATATTAAAAGCAATATACTGTGAATTTTTAGAAATAATTTATTTATTTTCTTCCTTAAATTCAATGGAGATTTTCAATTATTTTTAATACAATTTAAATGGAATTCCTGGAAAAATGTAATTATTCCTAAAAATTTGATTAAAATTTGTTGAAAGAATTCAATTATTAAAAAATTTGCTGATAATATTCTTTATGGGAATTGAATTTTAAAAAACATTCAATTACACAGGCCGACAAGATTTACTTTCCAAGAATCAGACAATACTTTTCCGAAGGATTTCGACGTGCTGAATCCGAATCCGACCTCAAAAGGGACCCATCACGTCAGGTTTTCGAGATATTTTAACCTAAAAATGCAAAAAGCTTGTTTTTAGTTATATTTGATGTCATGAAACATCAAGAAATAATTTTTTTCTCTAAAAGGTCAATATTGAGCCTAAAAGTGCTACTCTTCCCCTTTAATATCCATTTTGAAAATTTAAAAAATCTTCTATTGTCTCTGAGTAATCGTTTATTGAATTTTCTGAGTTTGTCTAATACTTCGAAAACCAAGTAGAAATAGACAAAACTTGGAGAATAAAGCATAATTTAACTACAAACATCTAAATTTTAAATAGTTTTCAGTTTTTTCAATATAACTGAATACGAATTCAATATCAGATTGACTGGTTCAAAAATGGCATATTTTAGGGAAATACAATCAATTTTAAATAAATCGTCTGCCATATTGTATACGCCATTTTGAATTTTTGTGAATCTTATATTGAATTCGTATTCAGTTGTATCGAAAATCCTCAGAACTATTGAAAATTTAGATATTTGTAGTTAAATTCTGCTTTATTATCAAAGTTTCTTTGTTTCTACTCAGTTTTCGAAGAATTCGACAAACTCAGAAAATTCATTAAACGATTACTCAGAGACAATAGAAGATTTTTAAAATTTTCAAAATGGATATTAAAGGGGAAGAGTAGCACTTTTAGGTTCAATATTGACCTTTTAGAGAAAAAAATTATTTCTTGATGTTTCATGACATCAAATATAACTAAAAACAGGCTTTTTGCATTTTTAGGTTAAAATATCTCGAAAACCTGACGTGATGGGCCCCTTTTGAGGTCGGATTCGGATTCAGCACGTCGAAATCCTTCGGAAAAGTATTGTCTGATTCTTGGAAAGTAAATTGAATCAAATTTTGTTGGCCTGTGTTATTCAATAAACTATATTTATTTTCATCTTCAAATAATTGAATTCTTGTATAGAATTTATTCTATATGTTTTTATATATTTATATTTATATTTATTTATATATTTTTTTACTTTATTTTATATTTTTCTTGCTATTTATTATACAAACCAGAAAAGTCTATATATTTAAAAACAAATGTTTAATTACGTTTTAAAAAATTCTAAACAAATAAATACTATAAATCCATAGTCTACGCACGCATTAGAATCAAATAAAATGTAATTCTTTTCATTAAATTGGATTCAGAAAACTGCGCATTCTATTTAAATGAAATATAATACATTTAATTTCTTTTAATTCGTCAAGATAAAGTAATCCACGGATAAAATTTTTTTTCTTATTCTTTATAAATTATTAACTCTACGCCGTTAAATTTTTCATAACAAGATATGCTATCTAGGTATAAGGATGCACAGAAATCTCTCCTGATGAATGAACAGAACAAACAAACTCAGTAGTATAGTGCTTCTTTGATTTTTTTCTTTCTTTTTTTGAGAAATGACCAGAAGTCGGTGGGAACCGTTGATCTTGGATATTCGCATATTGTAGGAACAATTAGGTGAAAGGCACTTCCATAGATGTCTAAAGAAACCATACATATAATCTCGTGTGTGTATGTTTCTAGACTGGATCATTTAATATAGCTGCACAGCCAACAAATGCAACATAGTTACTACATCATGAAGTGCTGCGGGTGAGAGAGCAGTCGAGTAAAACACACCTCGTGTTCGCCAAAGGGGACTAATCTAGCTGGTAGTTTGACGTGGCGATGATGCCGCGGTAGTATAACCTTTAGGAAAGCATACTTGTTGCTTCTCGCCTTTGCATATATATATATATATACACACATTTTCTATACAATATCATCGCTATTACTATACGGATATATAACTTTACCTACAGCATCACTTCTGATCAACACTCCTGAACAATTATTATCCACGTCAAGTCAATTTTCTCTCGTGTCATATACTTAGTCTTGTTCTTTTTGTAAGTGTATCGTTTCTTCATATACCTCTATATTGTCCCGTTCCTTTATGTTGTTCTTTAATACTGTCTCGCTTCATCATAAAGTTTAACATGAGGATTCTTTATCAAATTTCTCTTCTTCTTTCGTCGAGATTCTCTTCTATTCCTATCTTGAAAGCATCAAATTGCAACGAATTGATACCAAAAATTTGAATTGATCCAAGCCTTTGCAACGAATTGACGACAAAAATTTGGATTGATCCAAGCTTTTGCAACGAATTGATGACAAAAATTCAGATTGATCCAAGCATTTGGCATCAGTTTGATCTACTTTAGTATCAATTTGATATACAAAACTTTACTTTGCTGTAAGGGTGTAGTATGGGATTAATTTTACCCTTGGTATATTGTACCAAATTCTTGAGATCCCCTTTTGGAAAAATGAGATAGCCGAAGAAAATTGCTGACAAATTGGGAATGTTTATGAATTGAGATGAAGCGATTTTGGAGGACCTGCTATAAATACAAATATCAGATCTCAATTCAAAAGCGACGACATGGATTTACATATTACATTCTGCAAAAATAGCACCCGCCGGTTATCTAAACAGATGAGACGCCTCAATGGCTCCACGAAAAACTCGTTGTTGTCCTCGTCGTCGTCGTTGTCTTCTTCTTCTTCTTCTTTCCTTCAGTGATTCGTTTCGATCTATAAATTACAAGGCAAGACCGCCTTCGCCTCAAGTATTCTGACTCACCTACCAGGCACTGCCACTTTAATAATAACAATTATTTACGCCGGTAGACCATCGGCGTTGACATTTAAAGCCCCTTTGGAAGGTATTTTCTTGGCACCGCACTCGACCCAAAAGGGGAGAGACAACAAGTACTTCAAAAACTCTTCTTCAAGGGTCTCATCTCCTTCCTTTTTTTTACTGCGTATCCTTTCAGTAGGAGAGATGTCATTACAATCCTGAAGTAATCGCTTTTATGCGGCACGTGCGATTTTTTTTCTGAAGAACAAATTTGATGTTTTTTGCAAAAATTTTTTGAATCTGGCACACTTTAAACATGCGATCATGGGCTACTGCGAGAGTGTTGCTACAAGCGATATTTATGCAAATCTGATTAGTATCCCCCTTTTGGTATTCATGAAAAAGAAACCCCCCCTCGACAATTCTGGCGCGACTACTTCGCAACATCAATATTCGTTCCTTAAAGAAAATTTATTACGCTGCTTGTACATGTTTCAACGACTTCAACTCTCACTCGTCGGATTCTCACACGTCCACCCACACGGGAGGGAAGACGGTCAAGGACCAATTTTTATATCGATTCCCAGTTTTTTAATTTTTTTTCTTTCTTTCTTTTTGGAAACAAAACGTCTTCCGGCCCAGTAAAAATAATTCCAGAAATCCTCTAAATCATTTTGGAATTCTATTTTCCGAAGCTCTTTAAAATTTAGTTTCTGATTTTCTTTACGATTTTTCGAAATAGATTAATCGGGGAAGTTACTACTGCATACATTTAAGAATTATACGAATTGTAAATTTTTACAGTGTGCATAATATATGTAAGAGAGATGAGAGATTCTTTTTTGTCTCCTTTTTTTGGAGGCTATTTGTGATTCTTTGTAGTCGATGACTCTGCTTATCAGATCGTTCGATCAGGATCTTTATACACTCGGCTCACGATCGGCCTCGGCAAAATCCGCGTGAACAATGATTTATCGCGGAATGAAAGGCGCACACCGGCGCCCAACAATACGCACTTTTCTGTCTCCTAATACACTCCTCATCTATAGACTATTATTGTATTTAATTTGTTACACTCGCCTCATATATATACGTATAAATACTGTATTATTAATCCTCTTTAATTTTGTTATTTTCACTTTAATTATTATTCTATGACATTTGTTTATTTTTATTTGTAAATGATTAGAAAGTGGAGGGTATTTATTCAGTTTTCGATTTTTTTTACTGAAAAAACAAAAATTTATTAAGTGTACCAATACAGAGTAAGTAGTAAAGAGCGCGTTGAGTATAATTGCAAATGGCGGGTTTTCAATCGAATCGGATGTTTTCGTGTCCACTCGTCGTAATTCGTGGAGATTTGCCGCGCCACGAACTTTCACGAACTAACACGAACGCAACGCTTTTATCTACGGTCGATATTGGTGAGTCTACTTTTCAAATATTTAATAATAATAATAATTAAAAAAGTAATAATAATAATAATAATAGTGATAATAATAATAAACAAAACTAAGAAACGAAAACAATAAAGCAATAAAAACAAATGGAGGCAATAATAAAAAACCATAATATTAACAAACTAAGTTGATAATATACGAATAATACACTTACGACTTAAAAAATAAAGATAAAAAGACAGATAATGCAGAGATAAAAATACCAAAATGGTAACAGAATAAAAAAAAATTTTTTGTAATTACACTTCCTTGTTATTCGAATTCTAAAATAACAATAATTCACTTTCTTATATACAATATACTTTCCATCCAAGTGTTGCACCTATGGTCAAATAATATTAATATATCTTGTTTATTGCGAGTGTAAAGTGAGTTGATTTATGCGCATATTACTCAATTTCTTACGCGCATCGTAATACGGTAAACGTGAATGCAAGTTGACCGCGCGCTCACGAAACTTGAAACATTCTAGGAAATTTTCTTTTTTAATTTTTTTGACAACTGCCCACGTTGATTTATTTATTTTGTTTTTTTTACTTTCAGGAGGAAATCAGCTTCCCAATCCGAATTCCCCTCTTTCGAATGCAAGATCAAGATGCGAGAGTGAAGAAAAAAATATAGATTTCATCTGGTCGTCTATTCCGATATATAATTCCATCAGCACACGTATTATATTCATCAAAGGTATTCGTCTGATCCCACATGTCCTGTTGTGTGTTCTAATTCCCTTTAAATCGTGTGATTTATAAATCAGTCGCCCACCGTTGACACCTGCTTTCACGTGACAAGCTGTTAGCAAAGATTATACAAATCCATGACCTAGAGAAGTGCTCAATGTTATTCATGAGAATACTTTCTATTGTATTGTTCCTTTATTTGTTATTCTCTCTTTTTATTTTTTTAATATTTTTAAAAATATTTTTTTTTTCCGTTTTTTTGTATTTTCTTTTTTTATTACTTTCTCAGTTATACTTAAATAGTTTTTTTGTGTGATTATTTTTCGTTAAAAATACTTATTATTTTCTTTTCTTCTTTGCTTTTTATTTTTTATTCATTTTTTTATTAAGTCTACTTAAAGAAAATTCGCTAGAAAAAAAGTTTTTTGTGTCCAATTTAAAAATATTAAATTAATTTTTTTTTTTATTAATAATTGACTTATTAAATTATAGTTAAATTGAAGTTGAAAAATTATAGATGAATTGATCCCCTTGATATTCAATTCGGAAGACAAGAGAAAAAGTCGAAATTCAGTCTAAAAAAAAATATGCGTGAAAGGTAGGAAAAAAAATGTTTTGGCACTTTTTTGGAGAATTAAAATTTTAGAAAATCAAAAATTGAATAATTATCATTTGTTCTTGGAAGTGTTGCGTGATGCAATATTAAGAGCTGCTGCATTGGGGAGAATGACGAGGACCCTATAGGCAGGATGACATTTTTGATGACATCTGACGATCGTCAACGCCCCTTCAACACTTGCTTCAATTTTGTAGCGAATGATTCGTCTTGTTATGGACAAAGTTTTGTGTCAAAGCAAAAGACACTCGAGGGTACAACACTCCCACATTCTCCAATGACGAGCCCAGATTATTCATCTCGATAGTGCATACTGGGCACGAAAAACATCAGCATCTCGCGCCTCAAGGTATGTCTAGATAAGGCGTCAACAAGAATGACATTTTGTCCATATGCGACTATAATATTGCTTATATAGTTTTGACATCTTTTAATCATTAATCTTCTTCAATGATACTATTTTCCATTACAAAATTTTCCCCCTAATTATGTAATTAGATTATTTAGACTTTTTTATTTTTTCTCACTCAATTTAATCTAAAGAAAATACATTTTTGATAAATAAACAACTGACGATTGAAAAAAATGCAATATTTCAATTCAAAGATTTATTAATTAATATTTTAGTTCATTACATTAAATTTAGTTTCAAATTATTAAATTATTGAGAGAAGAAAAAATTCTTTCCGGGTAGGGGAATCGAACGCTAGACGTTGGATGCCTAGGACAAGCAAATTACCACGCAGCTACTGACGCTTTCCTAACTTCTCAAAATTAGTTGTCCTTTTAACCTCTTCAATATTATTTATATTCAAAATTATCTTTTAAAACCTTCTGCAACTCAATCACTTTTATTTTAATCATATTATTTATATTTTATTATTAATATTTTCTTATCAGTACAATTATTAATAAATTTTCTATTCATTATACGACTGAAATGTATGGGAACAGTAAATATTTCCGACTGTCATTTATTCATTAAGGGAAGAAAAGACTGTCTGGAGATATTTCGAAATGGGATTGTTGCCGGAGTGACTGTTCCTGTTTTCTTGGTTGGGAAAAAAAATCAAATGTGTGCTCACTGGTCCCCGCAGGGGTACCAACTTCGTCTCATTATCCCATGCTAATTCCTGAATATGGCTGTCATTGCCTGAGGCTTGAGGACTGACAAGTAACACCTCTTGGCTCGTGTTCCCTTGGCGTAGGAGTGTCTCCTTGCTTCTCTTACGAACTCTCTTTCTCCCACCCCTTTTTTTCAAAAGTCAAAAAAAAAATGAAAAAGAAAAAAACATCTCTTGTCCCCCTTGTGGTTCACCTTATATCCTTTCTTTCTCGTTTCATCTACAGACGATTCTGTGTATAGAACGAAAATCAACTCGTCATGCTCGCTTCATTTTCTCTCGACGGTAAAACAGCCATTTGTTAGGTCATGTCAAACCGAACGTCGCGGGGTGTCCCAACTCGAATGGCATCGATTGGCGATTCATCCGATCGACGCGTATAATAAATATTCGACTGGGGCCCAGTTTCAACTTGTTCATTTCTCTCTCCTTTCCTCCTCTTTCTTTTTTTTAATTTCACATTATAACATTCCATGTCTTTTATGAAAAATAATTTTTGTAAATGTCAAAAAATAACTACTGCAAAAAATTGAATAAAATAAAATTGACAAATAAAATGGAAAAACAAAATAATTCTAAAATAGTTGACATAATTAAAAATAATTTTGAACTAATACTTACAATTCAATAAATTAAGCAAAATGAGCCCCAAAAAATTGGTATACAATCGAAATATTTTAATCGTAAAAAAGAAATTTGTAACGATGAGAAAAAAAAGAAATATTTTCACATATTATAGTTTTCAGTAGAAAAAGTATTTCACGGTGGTCCATAAATAATATCAAGAGAGATATTTAGAGAAAGAAAAAAATAAACCGCAGCTCTTCATCGAAATCGGTTATGAATTTTAATCGGATCGGATCCGTGGGAAAAAAGTTCAATTTCCTTTAAAGAAAAAGAAATAATGCGAGTGAATCAAAGAATAAAAAAAATCTCCTATTTAAAAAGTTAAACATCTTTATTCTTAAGAGAATACAAAAATAATTTTATTCAAGAACAAAAATTTTCAAACATACCCAGTATAAATAATATCAAAGATTTTTATCTTAGTGCTTGTAATCAAATATATATACGTATATATGTATACAATATTATAGTCATTATTATAATCTAGAAAATATAATTAATTCAATCAATTATATCAATTATACTCTAGCCACCAGTGGGCATAAACTTAAACAACTCCCGTGAATAAATTATAAAATGAAAGATCATAAATTTAAAAAAAAGGAATCATCAAACTTACCTGAACGCTGACGATTTCTTATGGGATATTGCGTTAACTTATAATTATAGATATATAGCCAGAGGTAAGGACAAAAGAATGAATCAATGAAACAGTAGACGGAGACGATTCAAGGAAATTTTTTTTTATTCTTTTTTATTTATATCAAAATTTATTAGTTATTAATTATTACTATTTGATAATTAATTACATAACTGCTGCTTATATTATCATGTAAAAATTATTTAAAAATTTATTTATCATTAATAATTTATTTATTTATTCTGCATTAATAATCATAGTTTTTTTCTATATCAAACATGAGAAATATTGTCGCAAGAGTTTTTTTTATAGCTACAAGAGTTTATTAAAGTTATCAAAATAACTTAATTTTTAATATTTCGAAGTTTTTTTTGTATAAGGCAAAATTTTTTGGCGTATGAGTTTTATTCGTTTCAAAATTTATTTTCTTTCTATATTAGATGTTCTACTTATTTTTTTATTTTTTTTTATTTTTCAAGTAATTTACTTTTTGAAATTCATTTAACTTTTTATTCGTCTGTTATTTTTATAATTTTAATTTGTCATGTAAATGAATTGATTATAAAATTTTTTAATTTCTAATTATTTTTCAGCAGGGAGAATATTTGTAAAATTTCTCATTGAAATTATTTCTTTTGAAATTCCTGTCCTTCAATTGTACAAAGTTTGTTTATGTTTTAATATAAACGTAGTTTTCTCCTTCCCTTATTCTCAGTTGTATATTTCCATTAAACTTGTTCAGACTTGTTTAATTTCTATAGATTTGGGTATCATAATGAAAATTTTGTAAAGTCTCAGTAAAATTATTTTTGGTGTCCAAGATATTTTCCTCCATATTTTCCATTGAATTCACAATTTAAATTTTTTGTTAATATAATTTAATTCTTAATTTTAATATATTGTTTATTTAGTTATTTAAAATTAATTTATCGAAAAATTTTTTTTAGTGATTCTAATGAAATTTCGGAAGTGGTCTTCGTGTGTTTGTGAAGTGTTTGTGTCAATTTTTCGAAAGAAGAATCAGCAACTGTGTATAGACCTCCAGTCAACTTCATAAAAAAAGGTTAGAAATATTTATAATAATTATAATTTTTATTTTCAACTATTAGATAACAATTATAAAAAGAAACCTTATATACATATTTCTGGGACGAATTTTAGGTTATGTTTGTGTTAGAATTATTTTATCAAACAATCGTTTTTAATTATTTAAGTTTAAAAAAAGATTTTTTAATATTTTCAAATAGTAAAGAATCGAACATAGATATAATTTGTAATAGTATTTATTTACCTTTCCGTATTTTTACTCCAAAAGTTATAAACATAACCTAAAATTTCTTGCTTCTTATGCGCACCTTTCTCGGGAGTGCGTCACTTATTGAAATTATTCTCATAATACAAAAAGTTTTCTGCATTATTTAAAATACACTTAAATAGCTGCTGTAAAATAATCAGCTTTGATAAATTATTCAAGCACAGAAGTTGCTCTTCCTAGTCGTAAAATATTTCCTTCTCTCTTAAAAACAAAAAAAATGCGAATATCCCCCCCTATAATTTAATATTCATTCTTCGAAAAGTTTAAAGTTCCGAAAAAATACAAATATTTATTTTTTATGCCACTTAAACTTTATATCAAAGAACTATAAAGGTAAGATTCACGTCGGACATAAAATCAGGAAAGCATAAAAGTTTTAATCTTAAACACAATCTGGGTTCTCATAGAAATAAAGAAGCGGGTTGTTACGAGAGAAAATATTGTATGTGTAAAAATAAAAGGACTTAGAGAGAGCTTCTATAATTATTTCTTTTGATAGAAGAAAAATTTTCTCTTTTTTTCGGGCATTAAATATAGATTTTCGCAAAGTTTTTTTTTTTTGAAAGGGTTTTACGAACAAAAAAAATTCGAAAGTAGTAACGTAGTGCGTATGAGAAAGAACCGAGAATTGTGACCGTCTCTTGAATGTTTTGAGGCAATCATATTTGTTACGCAGAATTTCACGAGAAGTGCCCTGAACTGATCGGTGTCGCGCCGCGCGACGCTTCGTGGTCTTTTGGCCTCGTGGACGCTCGTTATACCACAACACTGCCTCATAAATAACTGTCTTATATATTCCCGTTCATCTCTTTCTCTCTCTTTTCTTCTTTTTCTCAAACTTTACTTCTCTTTTCTTCACACTGCACTATTTGCTATTTTATTTTATTCTCACCAAATTATTTTTTCCCGATTCATAATTGCCGCCTTTTTTCCCTTGTTATCAGTCAACCATATTAGTTCCGCCATTTTTAATTCAAATTTTAACTTAAGTTTTTTGATAATTCGATTTTTACTATTCTGAACAGAAAGGAAATTAAATAAAATAAAAAATAGAAAAATTTAATATTGAAGTTAATAAACATTATAACTGAATAAGAAAATATTTATTAATTTGCCAATAATAAAATAAATTTTATGAATGAATTTGATTTTTAAGCTGATCATCTTCTCACATTCTTCATAAAGCTTAAGTATATTCCAGTAATTTAGCAAAAAATGTCATAAATAATCAATTAATGAAATCTTAATTAAAATATTAAACCCCAATAAACCTCCTACTCTTATATACATATAAATTTTTTTTTGTGGGAATATTTTTTTATTACACTCATATACAATAAGTTGCATAAATATAAGCAAAATTTTCTTAAATCAACAATTTCTTTGTATATATAATGTCGATAAATTATATCGATACATGTTTATATTTTAATATCTTTCGCTCATCATAAGAATTCATATCGTCTCCTCATTTTTTTTACTATTTGGGAGAAAAAAATATGCAAATTTCCATTTTGCTGTATCATTTTTATATTTCAAACTATGTCATTTTGGGCGTGTTTCTTCCACTTAATTATCCACCCATTATACAAAGCACATAAACCGCCTGAAACTTCTTCCAACAAAAAGAATATATAAAGATACGGCTATTAATTCAATTTTCAATACGAGATACAATTCTGAGATATAAATAGGCCTTCTGTGAGCTGATTTTAATATATTAGAATCCTTCTTTTTTTGCTGGATTTCGGGGAGAATTTATTTAAGATTCACTATAATGACGTCAATTCTGACTAATAAATATATTTCCAAGTAACGTCTCAATATTCCTGAAAGAACGAATTTTATACGGTTTTTTGTGTATTTTGCCATTTTGTATATGATTGAGACAATATATTAATGACTGGGAGATGAGAATGCTGCGAAAATTTGAGAATCGTGTGAAAAATGTGCGCGCGCAGGAATTTTGTGGTTGGGGAAAGACGCTATCCCCACTTTTTCGGATGTTGCGCGCGCAGACTTTGAATATTGACGCTTTATTTATTTTGCTTTTTAATAATTCAATTTTTAAAAATGAAAAAAAAGGAAATTATCAAGGATAAATGAATAAGAAAAGAATAGGAATAAAAATTGTAGAAAATAATTTTAATTTTTGAAGAGTAAACTATTTTTTTAATTTCAATTTTTAGAAATGAATCTAATGCAAATTATCAAAAGTAATTCAAATAGAGAAGAATAAGAGTTACAACTTTTGTAAAATAATTTAATTTTACAACAGTTGGAAGAAAATATTAAAAAATAAGTCGAGTTTAAGAGGTTTCAAATTAAAATTGTTTATTTGAATTATTGATAGTTTATACTAACAATTCTAAACAACTTAGTTCTTTGAATAATTTTATTTCAAATTTGTTTGTATTTAAATTTTTTACTAATAATTCGCAAAAATGAAATAAAAATTGATTTTTCAACACAGTTGAATTTTAGAAATCTTTTAAGTGGACTTTTTTTGAATAATTGAATTTTAGATTTTTATTTAAAAATTATAAATTTTGTAAGAATTTGAAGTGAACATTTCTTTGAATAACTGAATTTTGGAGAAGTTGAATCCGAAACTTTTTAAAAGTAATTGAATTTCAAAAGGTTTATTAATCGAATGACTTTAAAAAATTCAAATTTCGTATTTTAAGTGAACATTTTTTCGAATAATTGAATTTTGGTGATGTTACAGTAGAAAATTTTTAAAAATAATTAAATTAGAAAAAGTTTTAATTAAAATTCTTTTTATTATTTCAATTCAAATTTTTTTCATTATTTCAATTTATATGGAAGTTGAATTAAATTTAAATATTTACTTCAAAAAATTATTAAAGTTTCAAATAATTATAATTTCAAAATTTGCGAATATAGTACAATTTTGATGGTTATGCAGTTTAATATTTTAGAAGAAATTTAAATTTTAGAAATTTTAAAAGGTTTGAAATTAAAATTTTCCAAACTTTTAACTCCTGTGGAAATATATAGGATGCTGCAAGTATTTAAATATTTATTTGAATCAAATATTTTTCATTTCAGTCAATTAAATGGCATTTGCTCAAAATACCGAAATTAATGCTTAAAATTGAATTCCAGAACGTGTTTTGAAAAATTGGCTAAAAATTGTTAATTTTGTCAAATTTTATTGTTAAATAATTCTTTATTTTATTTTGAACAATTTTATTATAGTTTATTAATTTTAATTTTGTTAAAACATTGGTTTTTTTTATAAAAAATTGTTAATATTGTCAAATTTTATTGTTAAATCATTCTTTTTTTCATTTTGGATAATTTTTTTATAGTTTATTAAAAATTACTGTGTTTTTGAAAAAAAAATTCAAAAATTATTAAAGTTATTTACAGAATCTTTAAATTTTAGTTATTTTCAAAATAAATTATATATATATTTTGGAGAATTTGATTAAATTTTGTTTAAACATTGATTTAAAAAAAAGGTGAAAAACTTGAAGTTATTTTCGAAATAAAGGAAAAAAAGTTAAAGACTGGAAGTTACTAGAGAGAGAGAGAAAGACTAACCATTCAAATTCGTTTGTTGCATTAAATTTAATGTTAGGAAATATAAACAGATACTTGGTATGAAGACCTTTGAGCTTGAACGTTCCAAGAATTTCGGAAGAGTATATCCCAGGAGGTGAAATCATTGCTCGATTTTATCGCGATTGAATCGAAATACCTAATCGACACCTCCTACATTGACATTGATCGACGCATTGCGAAATTCTAATGAGCAAACACCTGAATCACTCTCTAAAATAACAATTTCTAAATCTTTCATACAAAATTTTTTCCCAAAATGTTTCCCTTCAAAAAAAAAGAAAAAAAACACACGCCCTGAATTTGGAATATTTTTTTATTCATCTTTCTTTTAACTTGCGCATTTCTAATTTACATATTTTCCTTTTGATACACTTCCACGAAATTCAATTCATAAACAGATGCTATATAGGTAAAAGTTTCTAAAAAAAATAGAAAACATCGAGTCGGAAGAAAAAAAGGAATTCCAGCCCTTGAAATATATTTTCCTAAAATTATAGACGTGTCACAGTCTTGACATTTTGAGTTACACTTATCCAAACGTTGAATATATATTTGCGCGCGTCGCCTTAAAGTCAAGGTTATAGATCATGAAACTTGAACGTAGATGACAAAGGTACTCTTTACGTGGTGTATGTGCAAGCAAAACATTCATCCTTCCATTATTGCTCTTTGAAAATGACATTCAGAATGTCGGAAACTACAATGTCGCTAACACGCATTGATGTTGAAAACGCGAGAGAGTCATAAAGTTTCGTATCCTATTCCAAATTCAAATGCACACTCTCAGCTCCCGATGCCACATAAATTTAATTCGGTTGGCGTGAACTGACAATGGATGAAGTTACAGAATACGAAATTCACTCAGTGACGATTGTTTTGCTTAACAAAAATAGTTGATTTCTAAGCGAGGTCGATGATTCTTCTCCTGTAGCGAATTCATGAAGAAAGTTCATGAACCGTTGAATTGTACATTCTTATTTGTAAATTCAATTCATTAAAAAAGAAAAAAAATCATTTTTTTTCTAATTTAGTTTTTTGTTTGACCAGTAAGCCAACAGTTACAATAAAACAATTTAAAATTAAAATTTTTGAAAATGTATGAATTTTCCATATTATTAATTATTCTAGGGAATTATTTTTTCTCAAGAAAGTTTCATTACGCAAATTTATTTTTTTTATTTAATTAAAGTTTCTATTTTCTGATATATATCTAACTAACTTCTAGAAATTTTTCGCGCTGCTTTCCGTCAATTCTGAGAATTACGAAAAACAAAATGGCGGCGAACAAATAAAACAGCTGATCCGCTTGAAATTTTATAATTCGTCTAAAGTCGAAATTAAACCGAGTTCAATGGCGATATTTTTTGAAAACAATTTTTCCCAATGGTAAGAATGTAATTTATGTAGAAATAGAACTGATTAAAAATTTAAATAAAGAAAATAGAAAAATTAAATTTAAAAAAAACTATTTTTTCTATACGAAATTTTTTTTTTTGACAAGTGTAAAGTAAAGTCTCACTGTGTCATGTAACGTTTGACCACACGTGGCAAGAGCGAGCCTCTCGAGGAAAGGCAATCGCGAATTGTGAATATGTCCAGTTGACCAGGGGGGCTGCACACACCTCTTTTGCCCGAGTCGAGAGGGAAATGAGGGAGGAGCGGCAAAAGAATAATGCTGGTAGGGAGAGAGTTAGAGGTGGGGGGAGAGATAGATAATGCAGGTCGTATTTCAATCAGTTTATCTACTTGTCGACGCGTGTGGTCGAGCTGAATGTTGCGAGTTTGTCGCTGAACGTAGGATGGTGGAATACGCATGGGCGAGGGAGAAAGAAAGAAAAAAAAGAGAGAGAGAGAGGATGTCCTCTCTCCAAAAGCTGTAAAACTATTCGCAATTCTTTCGTCGTGCCAAGGCAACACCTCACGCGAATAGCGATAATTCACTGCTTTTTCTCAATTAGGTAACGCATCAACTCGTTGTGTGTAGCACGTAATTTCAAATAAATTTGAATTTTCCCCCTTCTTTTGCCCTTTTGACAATTTCTTCAATTCTCCCTCTCTCTCTCTCTTAAGTAAATGTCCAATTCGTCTGGAAAGGTGCGCGCGCAACAAGCGAGCGGTGAGGGAAAGACGCTATCCCCACTTCTTCAAGAGCTGCGCGCGCAGTCTTTGAAGAATGTTGCTTTCTAAGAAATGCTATCTACTACTAGCGCCACTTCCAAAGCTTCGAATTTATACGTAAATTTTATTTGAAAGTCAAAAAGAACTTGGCACCAAAGTTAATCCAAAATCGAAAATAAAATTAATTTTGAAAAAAAGGGCAAGTTGCAATTCGAAATCAAAAAGTAAAACCAAATTACATAATCCACCCTGAAGAATGATTAGTCAAATTAAAAATTTTCAATTCAAAACCTTTTGAATTAATCCCTCTGAAGTTTAATTTTCAGAAATTAATTTTAAACCTAATTAAATTCATTTATTTATAAAAACTAATAATTTAAACTCGTTTGGAAACAATTTCATGCTAAAAATTATTAATTAAAATCTCTTGAATTTTAATTAATTTGAAAAACTAGAATTCTAAGCATTTTAAAATTGAATTATTTAAAAAAAAATATATAATTTAAATCCTTGCAAAATACAATTTTTCCAGATTCAATTATTATTACAAAATTTGATATCGTTTATAATTAAATATGCTAAATTTTGAAATAGTAATTTTAGATATTTTTATTTTGGATTTTTTGTACCTTGTATTTTTTTGATTGGTTTTATTTTTATTTTGGATTTTGTGTACCTTGTATTTTTTGGATTGGTTTTCTATGTACCTTGTACTTTTTTTTATTGCGGTTTCTTTTGTCCTGGAAACCCTAATTTACTAATACAATAAATTTACTGATTCAAAAGCAGAAAGTCAGTCACTAATTAAAATTAATAAATATTTTTACAAATTCAAATTAAGAGTGGAAAAATTTTATTAGTGCGCGCGCAAGAGAAAAAAAAGAGTGGGGGACGCTATCTTCACTTATTTTGAAAAGTTGCGTGCGCATATAGTCGGAAAATTAAGAAAACATTGGGGAGGGGAAGTTACGACTGATTAGAAATTCAGTTCAGTTTCGCCTCATAAATTATAAGCCAAAATAAAAACCAGAAAAGAATTGTCGAGAAGACCAAAAAAAAGGCAAGAAGACATTAGAACCAGGTAGTATTTTAACATGAGATAAAATTTCTTGATTGATGGAAAATAATGTCCTGGTTATTTATGAAGCGTAATAAAGCAGTTTATTTATATTATGTCCATTCGGAAATAATAATAATGTGTTGAAGACGCCGCCGCTGTATATAGTAACCTATATATATGTGGGATACTTTAACTCTCAAAGTCTTTGAGTCGACCATAAAGTATAAGGCTAGTAATTGGGTGCTAGATACGACCAGTCGTAAGTCCTCGGAATGGTGATATAATATTCTATTTGCTTCGAGAAGTAATGATCGTTAGTCGCATCGATCTAGAGAAAAAAAACAAAAATGTTAAACACGTTTCCTTCTTGTTTGCGGTTCTTCTTTTTATCTTTATATTAAAATTGCATGTAGAAACGCCATTTCTGTTATTTTTCCCGCATTAATAAAAATTACTCCTATAAAAACCCACGTATAAGAAATAATTTCACGGATTTTCTAGCAGCTTTATTATTATTATTAGTGATATTCATTATTTTATATGAAAAGAAATATTTCGTCTTCTAAAAATATTTGACCTATAGAAAAATGTATATATATATAAAATATACCAATATCGAAAAATTGTTTTCATGGTGGTCGAGCAATGATATTGCTTCGAGGTTAAATAATCCATTTTCTCCTAAACGTGACTCTCGATATATTTAAGCGCTATTTTTTTTTATTTTAAATGTAACATATGTTGTGGCTTGTAAATGTAAGTGAAGGGTGTAAATTGAAGACTTGTATATAGTTGAAGTTTTAGAAGCGTGTTCTTTTAATACATGCGACCGGTCTTGCATTCCAGTAAGCTGAATTTACTGTGATTTCCTAACGATTACTTCGCTTTGATTGCTCTTGAAGTTTAAGCAGTTGCTCGATGTTTACCCGTTTCATCGACTCACGTCACGAGCTTATGGTTATTGAATGGCATTATACGAGCGGTGTAAAATCAACATTTGACAGTGGGAAATAAATCATATCGAGTAATTTGGTAGTTTAAATGCAATTTAATATTATGAATATTTTACAAGAGTCGTATAACTAATATAAAATCGTGTCAATCTGATGATTATATCTTTCTAAATTAAAGTTCCCATCATATAATCAAAACTGCAAGGGATTTGCAATTTAAGAAAAATTTTGTTAAAATATAAGTACCTCAAAAAAAAATTCTAATTACTTAACTAAATATTTAACTATTTAGTTAAGTAATTATAATTTTTTTTTGAAGTACTTATTTTTTTCTTGTTTCTATTGTTATAATATTGTTAGTAATGATTTGTTGAATGAATAAGACGGTTGGATATTTATATAGCGCAATTGCATTTTCGCATCATAAGAAAGTAAAGTCGCCTCTTAACTTGAGAACATTAGGAGTTGTTTCTGAGCGTGCAGCGTCAGCGATCCATAATTTACCGGTCATGACGCTCGCGAGCGGCCGTTTGCCTCTAATTTATGTGTTTTTAAAGACGATACCTCGTCCCCGGCTCCTACGGGATTCAATTTTCGAACAATTCTCGTGTTCGCAAAGAGCGCGCAAAACCACGCGGATATATACTTGTGGCAATCTGCTCGCTTTCCTTTACAGGGTTTATGGTCGCATTCGCCGCAACCAACTTTCCACGCATCTTAAGTCATGTGACGTTGCCGTTTGAATTCTTTGCTAAACTTTTGATTTAAATTTTTTTTATTTTGCTGTGATATCAATATTTTTGAATGGAACTATATTATATTTGTTTGGTACCACCGGAAATTTGTGGTGTGGTATCAGTTATTTTATTGGTACCACAACCATTAAGAGATTGTACTGTTATATTTCTTTGGTACCACGAAAATTAAGGGGTGGTACCAGTTATTTTATTGGTACCACTCTAATTAATCAATGGTACCAGTTATTTTATTGGTACCACCTTAATTAACCAATGGTACCAGTTATTTTATTGGTACCACCCTAATTAATCAATGGTACCAGTTAGCTTATTGGATTTTTTTTTTTCAGTGGTACCATTGTATTTTATTGGTAGAATTGTATTTAATCGAAGATACCACTATTGTTTCTTGAAACATCAACCAGACAATGTTATTACTTCTCTATTTTATTGATACTACTATAATTTAGTGGTGGTACCACTTATTTTCCAATCGTACCAGAACAATAAAATAATACTGCCTCTTTACATTATTGGTATCACTATAATTAAGTGATGGTACCACTATTTTTATTGGTACCACAGCAATCAAAAGATTCATTCTTATACTTTATTTATGTTAGCATAAATTATGTGATTTTGGAATAATTCCTTTTTGGTACCACAACAATCAAGTGATGTTACTTTAATATTACCTTGGTACCACCAAAAGTTGATAATCGTACCACTGTATTTGTTTAGTTTAATGTTTATTAATCATTATTACTACTATTTTTTCTTGATACCAGAAATATAATGATGATATTACTGTTTTTCATTGGTAGCAAAACAATAAAATAATTATCTACTTCTTGGTATCACTATATATTCCAAACAATGGTATCAGTATTTTTCGTTGGTACCAGAATCATAAAATAATTTTACCTTTATTTTATTGGTATCACTGTAAGTAAGTGATAGTACCAATGAAATAGAGAAGTAATATCATTTTTACCATTGAAAAATAATGGTACCATCACTTAATTAAACCGATACCATTAAAATTGAGAGTTACTATTATTTTATTATTTTGGTACCAATGAAAATAGTGGTACCACAACTAAAATATAGCAATTTTAATCTGCAAACACAATAATCGAAAGTGATTACATTCTTTTCTTTGGTGGTACCACGAAACCAATGATTCCATTATCATGAAACTTGTGTAATGACCCAAATATCAAAAATCAATCATAAAACATATTTAAAATTTGTTTAAGACATAATATTAGCATATATCTGGTATATTATATATATATATATATATATATACACAAATGGATGACAATATATTCGTAAACTTTATGATGTATCGTTTCTATTATGAAATAAACGCAAAATTAATTCGAGATCAGACCTTGTTCTTGACGATTATGCCGACAGAGAGTGCTCCAGGTGTGTTCCTCGTATACAGTGGTGAAAGCGGCATGTCTCTCACTATATAATATAATTTATTTAAATTTAAAACAGTTCTTCTGGGCGTGCAGTTTTGTCTCCTAGTGAGAATAATATTTTTATACTTTATGCTCTTTCGTAGATTGTCTTCTGCATATAATTAATAATTCAAGAACAACCAATAACTTCACTCTCATAATATTTATACACGCACATCTTTTTTTCTCCTTCAATTCTAAAATTAGCATTTATCGGTATTTTTTTTCATCGATCTTTATCAATATCATAGATATAATGAATAATTGTCAAAAATTAAACAAAAATTTGTTCTGAAAAAAAGGATATTAATTTTTATTCTTACTTTTTTTTCGTAAATGGGAAATATTAATAATACAATATGAAAAATTTTATTATTCCACTAGTGAATTAAGATAACGGTGTATTGATGAATCAGTAAAAATTGCATATTCTGTTTTTTATGAAATCGATTTTTTTTGCGGTTCAAGGGAAATTAAATTCACTAATTTGAATGCAGAACGTCTTACTTGAGTGTTTATAACTGTGTGTTCCTTTAAAAGAGAATGAGAAATAATAATGTGTTAAGCTTCTTTCTGTCGTATAATTATGCTATTCCCAAGTCAGCTTCATTGTTTCTCATAAAACAATAAATCAGCGAAATTACCGGCTTCTCGAAAAAAATATATATATATAAACAGGCCCAATGACCCAAGTCAAGAGTTTCTATATATACAAGGAGGATCATCTCTTGGAACGGTAGTGAAAACAATCATTAGGGTATAAGTCCCTCGCACAGGTACCAAGCTCATTTCTGTCCTTTCCCCCCACAAAATGCGATCTTCGTAAGTCAATTAACGTTCTGAAATTGGTGTATAATAAAGACGACGCAATAATAAAACCAAAATCTTGCGCAAAACATTTTATTCGTCCCAGAAATCCATTAAAAAAAATGTTTTTTTCTAAAATCGTTGTCAAACTCTTCTTTTGAATGCTTGGTGGTACGAAAAGAAGAGAAAGGTTTTAGTTCATTTTGTTTTTTCATATTTTAGTTGTAGATTATTATATCTAATATTGACAATAATAAATCAATGATCTATGATTAAAAAATGACACAAATATAATTAAAACGATTCTGAATTATCATTGAAATTCTGAATTCGAACGCTGAAAGTATGCAACAAAAAAAGGGACCAAGGAACTACTTTACCAAAAAAAGAGATCCGAACCAATCAAATGATAATTATACACAAGACGCGTAGAAATAATAATCTCAATTCAATCTGAACCCCAGTGATCTAGAGGTCGATTAAAAGTTCATTTTCCCGAATCGAAAAAGAGGATTTTTGTTTAGGGTCTAGGATATTTTTAGGAATCACAAGGCGCAGAGAACACTCTAATTAAAGGAACTGATGATCGACCGGGAGAAATTTCCTCCGTATTTCGCAGTCGGGACTTAAGCGGTATTTAATAACATAACAATTATATGGTAGGGCCTTCCTAACTCTTTTTCGAGACAGACAGTTTGGGAGACCCCATTTTTCGAATTCTAATCGGGAAAACTCCCACAAAAAAAGGAATTAAAATAAAACGACTGTATATAGTGGACCCAATTTTGAGAAACGCAGGTCAACCTTTGACGTTTATAATTGGTCCCCAACGGGGTCCCCCCCTTTTGTATCTGATCGTAAACGGTCGAAAAAGATCAGAAGGAACTATATAGGTGTGAGTCGAAACACTGAAAAAAACCGAAACGCTGTTATATATCTAAAAATTCGGTCCCAACTTCCAGTAAAGCGTTTACAACACAACACAATATAACGTCTAACAACCAGGGCTGAAACATCGAGTGGCCAATTAAAAATGGAAACGTCCAATTACCCAGTGAGGTTATGACTCCTCTGAAAAGTTTTTCAACACTTTTTGGGAGTCGTATATTCTTTATGTTCCTCCAAATTTTACCGCGCCCGTGACACAAAAATTCTTCTGTTCCCATGGGAGTTCTTGAACTCGCGCGCAGGAAGAATAAAAAAAAATATTTTCTTTGACTTTCTTCTAAACTTGAGCGTAAAACTTCTTAAAAGTAGGAAGTGTCGATATTAATTATTATCTCTTTCTTCTCAAAAACAAAATGAATTAAAAAAACTGTTAGCGGAAAAAAATCTTTTCACTCACGTCGAAAATCATTTTTACAGCATCAAATGACCATTTCAATACTCGAAAGCAATTAACTTACTTCTTTATGACAATGGCCGTCTATATTTTTCTCATTTAAAGTCATTACTTAAAAGATTTACAACACCAATTCGGATATTATACTTTACGCTTAATACTCAATATTTGTCTAGATCGGTAGACAGTATAAACATTCGTTGAAATGTGGATGCTGCGTGGAATTATTGGTTTCCACTCTTGGTTCTCTCTTTTTTTTCCCCTCAAGACTTACTGCTCCCGTCGAGTCATAAACCGAAGAGTAGTTGTTATGACCAGGTCAGTCATTTTAAGAATCAGTCCATTACCACAGAAGCAAAATACCATTCAGCAAGAAAAGAGAAGTATGGAAGAAAAAGAAAGAAGAAATATAAAAAGAGAAGAGGAAGATGAAAAGAAAGATCTTTAACCCCCCCGGACTTTTTGCTTCTTTTTCATTAGCAAAAAATCCAAATTTTGTGAGTTCAAAACAAACAATTTTTGAAATACCCAATTTCTTTCAAAATGTAACAAATATTCTTCGTTTCTAGGCATTTAATTTGCTCCCCTTCTATAAAGATAGAAAAAAAAACAAATGGGTCTTTCAATTTAAAAGATAAAAGTGTTTTAAATTCTGGCGCAGACCTAGAAGCTGAACTGGGTGCCTAATTGGTGATTTCTTGGAATAAAGGGATGAAGAATCGCATTTGGGTGCCCGCGGTATTATTTCCGTCTCGCGATTTATATGCCTCTGTCTCGAAAAATTTCTTGTTTGGCTGGACCAAGAGTGATGAGAGAAGGTGGAAAGGGAATAGAGGAGGGAGTAAGAAAGATGGAAAGAAAAAAAGGGAAAAAGAATAGAGAGAAGAGAAGAAGGAGAAACGATACAAGAAGAAAAGAAGATGAAAGAATAAAAGATTTTCCCATTCTTTCAATTTTCTACAAATATTTATGACATCTGTATTTAAAATAATTGAAACTATAAGCAAAATTTGTTATTTTTGTTCGAGTTCAAGTGAAATTTTTATGGAAAGTGTGAGAAAATTCTCTGCATTGACCAAATGATCTATTAATTTTTCTCAAATTTGTCAATAATATTAATATTGACTCTTTTTTCACTCCACTTTCACTGAAAATTCTATTTTCACTTCATTTTTACTGTCAATTTTTTTTCACTCCATTTTCACTTCACTTTGGCTCAAAATTTATTTTTACTCAAGATTTCACTTTAGTTTCACTCCAAATTTATTTTCACTCCAATTTCACTTTACTCTCACTGAAAATTTATTCTTACTACACTTTCACATCACTATCACTTTACTTTCAAAATAAATTTTAAGTGAAAGTGAAGTGAAATTGGAGTTAATATAAATTACCGGTGATAGTGAAGTGAAAATAAAATATCGAAATTTATTTTTATTCTAATTTCACTACAGTTTCGCTCAAAATTTATTTTTTTACTAATTTCACTTCACTATCATTTAAAAGTTTTTTAACATCAAATTCACTTGACTTTCACTCAAAATTTTTTTTTAAAGTAAATTAAAAGTAAAGTAACAAATTTTTTGAATGATAGTGCAGTGGAAATGGAGTGAAAGTGAAGAGAATTTAAAAAAATACAAGAAGGCAAAGAATAGAAGAAAGAAAAAGAAGAAGATGAAGAAGACAAAATCCCAAAACACTCGGTCATGACGACCATAAATCCCATGGTGGGTGCAGTCTCCCACCCCCTTCACCCTCTTCTTCAATCTATCTCCCCGGAATCGGAGTTTCTCTTAACCAATTGGCGTTTGTCTCGTTCTTCGACTCGTCTGCTCTTTCTTCATCTTGTTCACTCGTCTGAGCCTCTCTCTCTATATATATATTTCTTGCGGTGAAATCGATTCACGGTGAATAACATCGCATTGCCACGAAATTGGCATCAATTTAGCAATTAAAAAAAGAGAGGAGATGCCTAATAGAAGGGTAGCTAGACGTCGACTCTTTGAGCGACAGCTCTCTGACCTCTCCCACAAATTTAACGTTATACGATATACACTCTCGTATATTTATATATATAAAAAGTTCATGAATTCCCTTCTTTCTTCCACTGAACGTTGCAACGGTTTCTTTCGAATCGCTATTCGATACAGTCGCAATTTCTCTTAAAAGTCTTTTTACCAATAAAAAAAAATAAATAAAAACAGGAAAAAGAGGAAAATTTTATATTTAAACCTAAAATTAATAATTATTTTGAGACGTGAACTTTAATTTCACATTTTCTGTACTCTTTATCTGTGTTTATATAGCAAAAAAAGTGTTGCATTGGAATTCTTTTCATAGTTGTAATATATAATTTATTTATTTAAACAAATCAAGTTTCTAGGACTGTTAGCCCACCTAGAAACTATATACAAAGTATTAAACCAAATTACTAATTCTAAAAATAAATAATTCGCAAACAATAAATAATATTTCGTGAAAAAAGAAGCTAAACTCCAACGTCAAATTAAAGACACGAAAATGACTTTTCTGAGAAGGAGCATAACGTACGTGTGTTAAATGTTGCCTTGTTAAATATAATAATGAAATGTCTCCTTGCATTTTTATATGGACAACTGTTTGACAAAAGAGACACGATTGACGTTCCTTTTTTCGAGAGCCAAATGAAGAAATAAGCATTTTGCTGAACGAATATAGAATGTTACAGGAAGAGGTGAGCCATTTCGATTCAGGGGAAGGTTGAAAAGCAATGGTTTGATGTTACAATGGTCGGCGTCTTTATGATTAGCATTGTGAGTCTCTCGATGAATGTGATTGTTGTCCATGCAACGCGGGACCTCTGTCCCATTGCTTGTATCGTCCTCCATTCGATCCCAATGGGACGACCACGACACAAGGCCCCCGAGGGTCTCGTGCTGGGCCAACAATGCCGGAGCTATGCGAAGCACGCGTCTCTTGTGTTGCGTGAGTGCGTGTCTATATTTATAATACATTATTAACAAGTCTCCCTCTAGAGAGCTTTTCCCCCCTCTCTCTCTCTTTCTCTCTTTTACTCTTTTCTTTTTTTCCTCTGATTCTTCTCTTCTCTTTTTCTTTTTTCTTATTTTTTCCTCTATTTCATTTTCTTCTTCTTTCTTAGTTTTTCTTCTAATTGTCTTTTCCTCTTATCTTTCAATTCCCTTTCTATTTCTTTTTCATACTTTTTCAATTTTTTCCAATTTTTCTCCACTTACTTCTCTTCTATTTCTGCTTCTTTTTCTATTCTTCATGGATTTTTCTACTTCTTCATATTTTCTCATTTTTATACTTTTTTTCATTCAATTTTCTCGTTGCTTAATTTTTCCCTCTTTTCTGGATTTTTTTTGTATTACCTTGACATTTGGGAAAAATTGAATAAATATAAGAATCTGGTCAATTTTCCTATATTGTGGAAAATTAATTACGAAAATCAGGCGAATCTAAAGAATTTTCTCAATTTTGCGTCTATTCATTTCTTATTTGTATCAAGTTTTGCTTTTATTTATTTTTTTAATTCCCCTTTTCAATTTCTTGCAGTGAAAAAAATTTATATTAAATTTTGTAAAAGTATTTTGCAATTTAGGAAAGAAGTGCAACAATTCGAAATTTTTATACAAAAAATACTAAAATTTTAAAAAAATTTTGTGTAATTTAGGATAATTATATCAAATATAAAGAATTTTTATTCATTTTTAATATAACTACAAAATTTCACATAAATTTTCTTAATGTTTATTATTTTTTATATCAAAATTTCGGTTTTTTGCACTTTTTTCCCCAATTGTAAAATACTTTTACAAAATTTAATATACATTTTGTTTCAGTGTGCCTAATTCCTTTTTTTTATTTCCGTCTTTAATTCCCCTTTTGGTTTTCTTTTTTGGGGAAACAAATAATTTTTTTTCCTCGTTATTTTCTCAAGCATTTTGTGATACAAACACGCATCTTTCTTCCTGATGTATTCCTTTTTCAACTTGTGTTCCTCCTCTACTTCTTCTTCTTCTTCTCCTTCCTTTTCTTCTCTTTCTTCTTTTTCTTCTTCTTCTTCTTAAACTTCTCATTCTTTGCTCTTTATTTCCTCCTTCAATCATCGTGTCGCTTTTTTTATTCCCTCCGTCCTTTCTCACGGGACTTGCTTTTATTTTGTCCTCCTTCGTTCTCTCACGTTTCTCCCTCCTCTTTTCCCACGTGCCCGATTTAGCATGGTGCTCTGCCATCTTGGACCCTCAGAAAGCCCCCTCCCGCCCTCTTAATTCCCCCCGAGTGCAATTCGATTTCATTTTTAAATCATCGGTCCAATATTCTGCACACATTACTTCTGCTATTGTTTCAATTCAGTCCGAATCTGTCGAGTCTGGTAAATTTTACCGAACTGTATGTTTTTTTTGATTATCGGATGTAAGTATACTTCCATACAGTTTTTTATACTTCTATACAGTTTTTTGAAGAGTATAAAGAAACGATTCGTTTCTTGTCTCAATTTGGTATCCTTAGAAAAACTATGAATTACAATATCACTTTATTGCTAGTCAATAAAGTTGAAATTGTCATTGAAGTGATCAAAAAAAGGAGAATTTGTCCATTAAACAAAAATAGAAAAGAAATTGACAACTATACGCTTATAAAAAAAAGAATCATAGTCCCAGGAGTCACCGCGGGTCACCTGTACAACTCTCTCGATGACCACTTGACTTCCAGCTTCTGAAATTCGACACGGACAAGGTCGGTGTCCTTTGTTTAATCATCCTCTCAATAGATTTAAATCTCTTGCGGTGAATTTGCCTATATAGTTGAACAATCGAAAAAATAAGGCGGAGACACTCGAGAAATACTATGTGGAATAGAGGAGAAAAAAAGGTGGAAAATGCAAGAGATGGAAAAAGAATCGAAAAAGAATAAAATGAATAAAATGAAAAAGAAACCCCCTGGTGAGAAATGGCAAGACGGTAGTCAAGGCAGAGTGTCTCCGCCTCGCAAGAGAGAGAGACCACCGTGACATTTCTACAAGAGATTTATCCTTTTTTTTTCTTTTTAAAAACTGAATGGAATGGGAAATAAAAGGCAGTGTGTATCTTTCATGAAAAGAAGCCTCTCTCTCGCCTACCGATATATGTGATTCTATACAAGAAATCCACACTACTCTCGACAATCAACTGGCGCTAGGGTATTGTCATTTCGAGAGGAGTTTGTGGATAGATGAAAAGGAGAGCATTATTTTGTTGAATTGGAGGCGCGCACTGCCTTTTAAGAATACTTTACACACTCTTTTCTGAAGAAGATGAAAAAAATAGAATTGGCGCGTATCGTTGACGCCCGATGTGTTGGGCGTGAAAAAAAGGAGATTTGTACCTGAAGAAATGATCATTCGTGAATCCTTTGTCGTGGATATCTATTCTCGCTTTTATATTGTGGTTAAAGGACAATTTGCGGGTGTTGGGGTATCGATTTAAAAGAGCGGCGCTCTTTTCTAGACTTCTGTATTCTATTCAAACAATTCATATAAATACAATATAAATTGCCATTTGGAAAAAAGAAAATCGACGACGACGAATATTTCAAGTGGAAAAAATTACACACAAAGTAGCGCACGAATTGCGCACTATTCATTCGAGCGTCATTTAGAACCAATCGCTTAAAATTAAGTTTTCTTTTTTCATACACTATTTCTTCGTTTCTATACATTTTTCACTATATATCGTATGATTAATATATTTATTTATTTTAAGAGTTAATTCAATGATGATAAAATGAAATCGGTCCGAAAAGATTCAGGTATTTTTTACATTTTTATTCCTTCCAAAAATTGGTAACACAAAATCAATTCTTAATTTTACAGCAGACATTTTTTTTACAAAAAAATTGCAGAATTATCAAATTTTTACTAATTTTTAAAGCATTTTTCGCCTGAAAACATTATTTCCAGCTTGAAAATAAATTAAAAATTAGGCGAATCCTTGAAAAACAAAAAAGCTTTTTCGTTTTAGAATTAAAACTAAAAAGAAACTAAAATTTTGAAACATTATTTAAAATAACATAAAAAATGGCGCCATTTGTAGGTGGCGACACTTTTGCTACTAACAACAAAGCCGACTTCATTTAGAACCCATCAGATATTTTTTCTCAAAATCGATCATAAAATTGGTAAAACTTTTATGTGACGCCATCTTTACCGTAATTTTGAAAAAAAAATATAGAACCAAAACGAGAAAAAAACACCGTTAAGTGTTGTATAAATTCCTTGGCGAGATTTTCTGGAAATAAATCAAAGGAAAAAAATGAATCTGAAATAATGGGACTGTAATTATTTTTTACTATTCTTAGAAATCGATAGACATTTTATTTCACGCTTACTAACGGTTCGAATTATAAATTTCATTATGGTGAAAATTTTTATATTTAGTGAAACTAAACTACAGGCAATTGTACCAATTAGCAAAATAGGATTATAAATAATTTATGAATATCAATGAGGAAAAATAAATTATAACTGTATAGTAAATTATGTTTGAGGAATTATTAAAAGTATAGTAAAGTGCATTCAAGAATCTCTCCTTTTATAAATTTTTTTAAAATATTGTGTACTCAATATTTTAAACAAAATGCAGGTTCGATTAAAATACAAATATGGTTGAAGTTTCTAATTCGATGTTTATTTGGGTTAATTTTTTCGAAATGTTAAGAGCAAAAAGAAACTTTGCACCTTGAAGTATTTCTTCAACCTTTTTGGTTTCATAGATAAAAAAGTTTAAAAATTCTTATCGTATATGGAAATGGGATCTAAAAGTTTTTTAAATCCATCTAATTGTAGAAAAAACATTGCAACTTCTGATATTAGTTTAAAAAAATCTTTGAGATTTTAAATAAGCCATACAGATTTCGTACTTTGTAGTAGGCCGATCGAATTCTTCAAAACTATAAATAATTTAAGGATTTTTCTACTTCTTCATTTTGCCTTTTGTATTTTTTATTTATTTTTATTTACTTTTTTTATTCTATTTTTTCTTTTCTTTATATTCCCCTGTTCCTGGATTTTATTTGCGAAAAATTAAATAAATTAATAATAATATTAATTTATAATTACAATAAAGTTTGTGGAAAAATTATTGAATCTGGAAAATTTAGATAATAATCTTTAATTTCTTTCACAAAGTCTACTTGAACATATTCAAAAGTAAATATAAGTTCATTTCAATGATCTTAAGCACTTTATTAAAATTTGTAGAAAATTAAAGAAATGTGAGAATCAGGTCCGTAAAATTTGTGAAAAATTTATTAAATTAAATTTGGTCAGTTTAAAGGATTTTCTGAATTTTTCTTTTAAAAAAACCACTCGGACTTCTATAAAACAATAATTAATTTTAATTTTAATTATCAAATGTGCAAATTACAATCAAGTTTGTGAAAAAATGAGTGAATGCATAAAATCTGGTCAACTTAGATAATATTGTTTTATTCGCAACTGACAAAATGAACAATTTTCCAATTTCCAAAAAGGCGCTAATGTTAAGAAAAAATTTAAAATATTTCGTTGAGACACAACAGGAGACACAGTGCTGCAAGCCACCCCATTGAGAAATAAGTTTGAAGATGCGCCGCACAGAAAAGGAACATCAATTTGTAAGGACAGTCAATATTGTGTATATATAAAGTTTCCCCTGTTACAAAATACAATGGGAAAAGAAAAAAAACTCTCCTCTCGCATCTTTTTTTTTCATCTAAGAATCAAAAGTCTCCGCACGCAGTTAAAAGACTCGAAAATCTTCACCGCACACCACATTTTTCGAGGTCGACCATATTTCTCCTTTTAACCTCTGCATGAAAAACTATTTGAATGGAAATGGAGCAGAGGGTAAAATTCGTGTAGAGCAAAATAAATATATACAGAGAGAGGATCTGGAGACATTTTACGGTTAATTGTCGCCACGAAACTGGCAGGAGGTCCATATACGAGACTCTTTTTTTCCGAGTGGGTGGCCAACGTCTCTCAGATCCTAATCTTTTCTGCCTTATACGAGGTCCTGTCCTTCCATTCCAGAGCGACATCACGTAACCATCCCTCCTGCGCGCGACCCTTAAAATTTAATCATAAGAGCGGGGAAGTTGAGTGCCAAGTTTCACGTCTTGGTGAAAATGTCCCGCGTTGTCGTCGTTTACATGCGTCGACATTGTAAAAAAAAATAAAGAGACAGAGAGAGAGAGAGAGAGAAAAAAGGAAGAAAAAAACAAGAAGTAAACAGAGAGGACCAGAATATTTGCGCCGAAAGCCGCGTGAGCAGCAGATTGACGTGGGACCACCCGGGACCGAGAGATGTGTTCTGGTTCCTCATTGGGGACATTCCCTTTCGCTAAATTGTCTCCAAGAGTTGTGAAATATTCCTTCCAAAATCACTGACCTGGGAAAATTGATAAAATTTGACTTTGAAATTCTTTTTTGGGTTAACACAAAAAAAAAATTTCGAATATTTTGCATCGTCAGCGAATTTTTATTCAAAAGCAGATGGCTGGTTGGATAATTTGAACCACAGGTACGAAAAATTTAATGGTGACGCTGATAGATCTCAGGGACCGTCACGAAAATCAAATTTTGATTTCTGTACGATATTCAAAACAGAACGAAATTATTAATGTATTTTTATTTTTATTCCGTAACGAAACAAAATTTATTTTCTATTTTGATTCTGATACTATAACGAAACAAAATTTACTTTCTAGTTTGATTCTGATACTGTAACGAAACAAAATTTACTTCCTATTTTGATTCTGACACTGCATAATACTGCAATTCGGTTTTCTTATAAAAATAGAAGTCGATTCGAATTCTACTTGTATGTAAAACGATATTATCTTCTGATATATTTGACATTTTCAACAAAATTTAGGTTCAATGAGACTTATACATGCGCAGTAGTATTTTATCAAAATTAAAACTAAAAAGAATTTTGATTTTGATGTTGGAACCAAAACGAAATAGAATGGAATTTTGATTTTGGAATAATGACGAAATAGAGTGGAATTTTAATTTTAATACTGAAATCAGAACATAAACTAGAGACTAATTTTGATTCTGATAACTATATGCGAAACAAAACAAAATTATTTTTTAATTTCGTTTTGATTCCGTGTCGGTCTCTGGATAGAACCAATAATAACTGCATCGGGATAAACCAAAAGTTTATTTATTTTTGTTGTTCTCAGTTTGTTATCAATGTTGGATATTTATGCGTTCTTTTAGACTAATAGGGGAATTATTTTTCGACTCGAGAAGATGAATTGAAATTTCGAATATTGTATCTCCTGGTGAAGAATGTTCCCAGGAAATTGTATACTGCAATGGCTGAGACAAATCCTCTGGACCAGTTGAAGGGGAACCAGTTCGTCAAAATTTTTGGTTGATCGACCGGATAATAATGAATCGTCGCGATGGTCGCCTTTTTGCAAAAAAATTATTTTCCCCGCTCTCCTTTCTCTTTTGTCATCTTTCTTCTCTTCTCATCACTTGCCTCCCGCGTTTCTCTTAATTTTTTCTCTTCTTCTTTCCTCTTCATACAATGTTTCCTCTTCCTTCTTCTACTTTCTAAGTTCCCCTTTAGCTATTTCTCGGTTCTAATTTTTGTCCAACTTTTTCTCTTCCTTCACCATCTTTTGTTTTTGCAAAAATCAAAGAGCGAAAGAACGAATCATATAAGAGTGGTGGGACCAAAAATTTGTTGAAGGAAAGAATAATACGCGAAGAGAGCATCTGGATGTCCTTACGCCTGACTGCACGGAGATATCGGGGGACCCGTGAAGTTTCGGACCTCGACTTGTCCTTGTGTGGTCCATTCCGACTTGAATCTAGTATCTTGTCACGGATATCCAAGGGCTCTCGTATTCTCTCTGCTCTCGTGCTGCTCCTATAAACCCCTTTGGTGTATATTGGACGTAACATAGTTTAGCTCGGAAATCGAGTGGGCAGGTAATCGAGTAGTCCCTCCGCGATATCCCCCCCAGAATTTAAGATCCGTCCCATTCTCTGATCTCACTTCCAATCTTCTTATTGGTTTCCCCAGCGAGAGAGAAGTCGTATCACCTTTGTTGCACGTACAGCTTTCCTTCAAGTATCCCTTCAGGCAAAAACCATCCAATGTCATCAGAAGTCTCCATACAATTCAAAAAATGGCATTTTTCCACATTTTGAAGCAAAATTGACACTAGAGGCTAGAGACACTAGAGTAAAGAATAAAGAGAAGAGTACAAAACATTGGGAGGAAGAATAAGAAGGACAGAAAAGTACAACAATGGAAATAGAACAGTAAATAATGAGGAGAAAAGTAAAGGGAAATTTATTTTTAAAAAAATGGTGTGCATGTGAAATAGAAAGGTGAGGGAATAAGAAAAAGAGAGACAAGGACAGGAGGGAAAGATCGGGACGCGATCTCTTCGAAGTAAATGCTCGAGTAGATCCCGAGGCGATCACCAAGATTTTCGAATCGATCAATTAAGCGGCGTGTGGGAACTGTTCGTCCATCCGTCGCTCCGACGTCCGATCACCACCAGAGGCTCAGATCTCGATCTCTCCGCAAACCTGTAATCCTCCGAAAGAGCGGTGAAGTCGATCCAAAGTTTCTTGTCCAGTCGTTTTGCTCTTCACGATCACGAGTTTTCGGCATGGATCGAAGAAGATTCGATTCGATGGAAGAAGAAGATCTTGAACCAAATTCCCACCGTGTACTACTGTCACCCATCCTTATCCATGTTCCAAATAAACTCAACTCCTTTCACATCACAGGAGTCATCACGAAAATCGAAATTCACTAAAACTGATTTAATCCAAATAAATTTTTCCCCATGCATACATATAGTCATATATGAGAATCCGACTCTTGTAGATCAGATAATCTACTAAACTGCATAGAGCAGGAAATTTCGACAACAAACTTTTGGCTTCTAGATACATCTTAAAAAGCGCATTATAATCTTTCAAAATCTTTTTGAAAAAATTCTGGTCTTAATCCTTCTCTAAATCTTCGTTTTCTCGCGAGGAATTTCTTTTATTACACATAGAGAATAGTGACATAGAGAAGTTACAAGTGTCAAAAATTTATTTTTTTAATCTTTTTCATTTTTGACGCAGTAGTCAAGAAATTAGTCTCAGTTTACACGCTGTAAGAATTATCATAATTCCAAAGTACCATTGTTGATTTTGGACAAATCTTTGATTTTTTAATTCTTTTCTGTACAACTCTTCGAGTGCCAGTGCAATGGATTTTTAAGCCATTACTTTTTTAAATAAAATTTCTTGTTGTACATATAAAGATGCTAACAAAAATAATCATTCTCGATTGGATCATGTTGTAAAATGTCGGACGATGAAATTAAAAATCAATATCACATTCGGTTGCAAGTGATAACTCGGGTGTTTTTTGGGTGATTACGAATCTGATATTAGGTTTAGAAAAAAGTGATCTTAAAAATCCCAATTTTTAGGAATTAGTCATCCATATTAAATAACACCTTTAGGATAAATAACACCTTATAAGTCATCCATACATAAAGTACCTTTTGATTTTAAGTCATACATACATAAGGTACCTTTTAAATTTTATGTCATCCATACATAAGGTACCTTTTGATTTTAAGTTATCCATACATAAAGTACCTTTTGATTTTAAGTAATCCTTACATAAAGTACCTTTTGATTTTAAGTCACATCCATAAAGAAAAGGCCATTTGATTTTGAAGAGAAGGGGGCTGATCGTGGCCGCGTGTATCGATCATGAATAATAGGTAAAAATGAATGACTCTCGAACCAAGAGAAAGAGAGGGAGAGAAAGAGAGAGAGAGAAACCACTCCTTTAGTTATACTTTGCTGTCCGTTATCCAGGCGAGAGATAATTGTAAAGCACGAACGAGGAAGTTAAATCCAAGGGGATTCCCGTGAGATAAGATTAAGGGCCGGGTTTGTTGAGTTTATTTATTTGCTCATTAGCATGTTGGAAATTTAACCATTACAATATGTGTTGTATTTGTGGGAGAGAATAAGGATTATATACATTACATCCTTTACCATATGTGAAAAATCTAAGCATGTGATTAGAATTGCGCCTTTTTGAATCATTGCCGGGAAGATTCTTATTATAAGCATATGATTTCTTTTAATTTTTATTCAAAAATTTAGAAAAGAAGTGTTTAGTGCTATCGTTTAGAAGTCAAATGATAACAATAAAATTTCGGATTTAGGTAATTTTACAATGAAATGCGAGATGAATAATAAATGGAAGAGAGTGTCTGCTCTTTTGATATGATGTATATCAGTATTAGTGACAGAAAAACCACGTTACTGTTTTAGAAACACTGCAAAAATGTTACATTCTCAAAAAGGAAAAAAATTTACTAGAAACGTACCGTATTAGGATGGATTACACCGTTAAGCTTGTGGTCTAACTGTCAGCATCGCGTCATAATCTCTAGAATGCTAGTTCTGACCGTTGGCGCAAGCTTTGCTATTTAATCGGGAGAAAGAGGGAAAAAGAAGAAGAATTATAGAATGAATAATTAAGATGAAAAAGAAGAAGAATTAGAATGTTCGACTTCTTTTTCAACAAAAGTAATTCGTGATCCAGAGAAAATTTTTGGATTGTTGACGAGAAAGTTAATTTGACCACCAAAGAAACTAAATCCAAAAATCACTTGAGAAGAGACAAACGTTATGTAGAGGGAATTAAGAAGCAAAAGATAAAGATAAAAAAAGGAATGTTGGCGGCGGTCTTTAGAATTTTTTTGGAAATTTGATACCGAGTGCGCCCAAGAATACTGGTTGAGGTCACGCTACTCATAAACCTACGCTCAACCTTTCTTGCTCATCTTACTTGTTGCTTCTTCTACTTCTTCTTTTTTATCTTCCCCCTCGTTTTATTCTTCGTCTTGTGCTTCTTCTCCTTCTCATGTTTGTTCTACTTCTTCTCCTTTTTCTTCTACTTCCTCTTCTTTGTCTATTCTTTCTTCATCCTATACTTCTTCTCCTTCGTCTTCTACCCTTTTTCATCTTCTATCAATCCCTAAAAAGTAGGAAAAAAATAAGAATTTTCCTATTCTTTAACATACAGTACTGCAACATTTTTCAAGAAAAGCTGACGAATACAGAAGCAGAAGTAAAAATGGACCAACTTTGAACTGAACTTTAAACTTTCATGAACTTCCATGAATGTTTCAACACTTTTGAAGAAGAATTAAAAAATTAATGTTAAGGATGTAACAAAAAATGAAATCTAAGAGTTTAATAGAGGAGGGAAGATGTTCCAACATCGCATGCGAGAAAAAAATGTGTAAATAATTAAAAAGAAGAAAAAAATAATCTACGTAGCTAAGTGATATGCGCTCACACACGATGAAAGCTTAAGCGGCCGTCAACTTTATATAGAAGATCAGAATCAGTAGCCCCAACGAGGTGAGAAGGATGAGCCGCGGGGGGTCGCTCCATGTACGATGCCTGAGATCTTGACTCTGGAAAATCAGACGAATTAAATCGTTACGGCGATCAAATGCTGATCTTATTCTATACTCCGAATAATCTTCAATCAACCATCTCTGAAACTGTTCAATGTAAACGCTTATATAAAGGTGACAGGAGATTAAAATCTTTTCATTTGTTCAAGAACAAAAAATAAAGAAGAAAGTAAAAAAAAGAAGATGGAGAAAAAAGAATTTAATAAAAAATCCAAGAACTGAGAATGAAGATTCAATAATGTTTATAGTTGAGTTGATGGAACACTTGATTGAGTGATGATGGTACCCTTTTTTATTGCTCTAATGCAATAATCAGATCAATTACAATGATTAAAACATTATTCATCATTTTACCAATTAACAGTATTAATAATTTTATCAAACAGTAATCTCTCAGTCCTATTAGGTCCAGCCTGACCTGTAATCATTTTACCAATCGATAATCTGAGTCCTATTAGGTCCAGCCAGACTTATGAACTGATGAATTGGCCACAACTATGAATTAATTAATTAAGAAACTAGAAATTAATAAGACTGGAGATAACAAAAATTAGCAAAGAATCGTGTCTTGTAGATGTAGAGGGAGAGCTTACAAGCTTGTGGTAAACTTACCAAGAAATATTACCAATTAAAGTGCCGCAAGCTTGAATCCCGCACTGCATTAAATTTTCCATGGAAGCTTGTTTTGTAACAAGATAGAAGAAAAACTTTGATGATTCTTTCGTAACCGAAAGTGATTTCGAAAGTTTTGTTCGCTGATTTCCCGCGTCAAGAACCAAGCCCAACAAAAGTGACCCTCGGGGCAATAATATTATTTATCGCTTGGCCAGAAGATCATCTCGGACTGCGAGGGTGCGGTTTGCTTCTAAAGGTGTTTTAATCCTTGGCAATCAGTATAGTGTAATTTAGATGACACTACCTTTGATAAAAACTCAACTTTTATCCGCACGAACGTAAGATTTGTACAAATTGAACCATTAGGTTCCATCTCTTCCAGATGGAAGAGGAAAATAGAATTCTGTTAATAAATGCTTTGGAATAAAAGAATCAGGTTTTGTTGGTCAGGATAAAGATGATCGTGAATGATTGCCGTTGAGGTGTAATCATAGGTAATGTCATCGTGGATACTGTCAGCGTGATGACGATTCTTTATAGACTGTGCGCGGAAAAAGGAGAACATGGTGGTTCAGATCAAGGAGGACTTGATGGTTCGGATCATCTGGAATGGGAAGATGATCGTGAATGATTAACATATGGTAATATTGGTAATATTGTCATCATGGTGTTTGCGTTCTATAAATAAGATGAAGAAAGATGATGATAGGAAATATAATGGAATGAAAGTAACATGGAAGTGGAGTGTAGAAGTCGAAGAAGAGGATTTTCAGCGTGGGTGTCGTTCGGTGGGCGTCGCGTCTGCTTCGACGAGTACCAACTGACCTCTGACCCATCTCCTCTGACTCTATCTTTCTCTTTTTTCTCGCTTTTTTTCTCTCTTTTTCCTTTTCTCTCTTTCTCTTTCTACTCTTTCTCTCTCTTTTTACTCTCTCTCTTTTTCTTTTTCCTTTTTATCACTCATTCTATCTTTCTCTTATCCCATTCTTGTCCTCGTCTTTCACCTTTTGCAGATCGTTGCAAAAGGTGAAAGACGAGGACAAGAAATAGGATAAGAAAGGGAGAGAGACCGTTGCAAGAGGTGAAAGACAAGAACGAGAATGGGATAAGAGAGAGAGAGTCCAGCATCCTCACCTTAATCACGAATGCAGATGCGAAAGCGCGACCACATATTTAAACACTGAAACCAATCCTCGATGTGTGTTGTGTATAAAATCCTGCGGGGTAGAGGTAAATACCAAGGGTGGAAGAAGGGCAGAGAGGAGAGAGAGAGGACCTTTGGGTACCGCGCGTGCAATTATCCTACGCGTGCGTGGGTGATCTTCTTTCCGCAGCGCCACCTTCACCACCTTCTGCGTCATCATCCACCGTTTATCTCTTCTATTGCCCCTTTACCCTCTCTCTCTCTTTCTCTCTCGAATCGTGATACGTCACTGCGACGTCCCGTCTAGGCCCGAAAGCGTATTACATAATGTAAATTTTATTTCCTGACACCTCTCAACCTTCGACCTTCTTGAGAAAACGTCGCTTCATTGTTGCGCTTTTCCGCATGAATGAAATTCGTCAGGGACTGTTTTCTAATGTATCGTTTATTGACCCCTACGCATTTCCTGTATACAACTTGAGAGTTTCGGAAAAAAATCATAATTGGTATCCACTACACGCACGTGAAGAGAATCGAAAACTAAATACCTACTCGCAAACCAAAAAAAAAAATCAAATAGGTGCGGAGTCGAAAAACGAATCGGTTCAGAGTTTCCTTTTAGCAAGAGCAGCGCCACTTGGCGCTAAATTTAAAACCGAAAATAATAACAAGGTTCATTTTTATTTTTATTTTTGAAGAGTCTAAATTAGAGTATGACAAAAGAATGGATATAAAAGAAAAAAAGTGATGAGAAGGAAGAATGGAAAAAAATAGTAACTGAAAAGAAAAAGAAAACGAGCGGCGAATATATAACTGACTGAATACGACTCTATCTCTCTGAAGTGAGGTAAGATTTAAATTGACAACAATGAAACGATTTATGATCAAAGGGGATATGGGAATTATTAACTTCAGGATCAAATCAAGATAAGAAATCATAGTGCAAAATAGAGATAGGCCTTGGGTTTTATAAACGTCCATGATAATTCAGATTTGCATGCTAACGTCAACATTCGACAATATATAAGTTAAATATACATTTTATACAAAAATTAATTATTGAAACTTTTGTTTTTAAACAATATAACCACTGTAAATATTTCCCAATATATTTAATTCAGACATATTTTCTGTTTTGATTTAAACAAAAAATATGTTACAATTAAACTTAAATATATTTTTGACTTTATAGCAAAGATATTTTAAGTTTCATTTTAAAAAAATATATTTGAATCAAATAAATCATTTTCTGACTATATTTATTATTATTAGTTTTAATATTCAATTATTACGTAAAATTTTAACCGAAATTTATTTTTAAATAAATTTTTTTCGAAAATTCTATGAGAATTGAATTATTTAAATCTAAAAATTGCCAATTTATGGAATAATTAAATGTTTCTTAAAACTCAATTCCAAGAATTTTATCAACAATAAAAATTTTTAATAATTGAAGTCGAGTTTTAATAAACTTTTTTTAATTCATTAAAATATTATTAATATTTAATTTTTGCGTAGAATATTATATTATACTTTTGAAAATAATTTAATTTCAGCTAATAATTTATAGTTTTTCCGAAAATAAATTTTTGTTTCGTATTTTTAACTAAAATTCTTCTATACTTGCATGATTTTTACATGATTTTTGAAAAAGTTCTTTGAGAATTTTCAAATTTACCCAAAAGAATTATAGATGTATGTACATTCACCAAAAAGAATTTTTTAGATAAAAATTTGAATGGAAAAAAATTTTTTTTCAATGAATCTTTTATTATAAAATAAATGTTGTGAATAAATAAAGAAAAATGGTGCTTTGATTTCTCCACCTGAGAACGTCAAGGTCACCACCAGGTGGCAGAAAAAAATCCTTTCGTTTCAGTTCGAAAATGAATAATTATAGAACATAATTAATAAATAAATTGGTATAGTGTTTCCTATTAGTAAATAAAAAAATAAAAGAAAAATTGGAGTGTGAGAAGAAAGGATTTTTTTCACTTTAATAACGAGCTTTATGACGTCAGATTAACAATATTTTGACATCTTTTATTTAATTATTAATTAATTAACATAAATTTCTCGAGCAGGAATAATATTATATTCTATTCGTATGTTTATTAGGAATAATTTTTGAGTATATAAACAGAGAATGAATATATAAAGAAAAAGTAGATCTCTGAATAGAGATAGAGAATTAGAAGGTGGAATTTTGGAAGGAGAAAGATTTTTGGTTTTGTTGTGCGGAGGTTTGGGGAGTAATTTGTCCTGCGACCACCTCGGGGAATGTTTTAAATGAATTGCATGAGGGGAAGCCAGGCGGGAGGATTTTATCGGTGCGACATCTTGTACGGGAATGCGGGCCCAACAGGAATAAGAGATCCCAGAGACTTGAGAGGATCGAAAGTCAAACGAACGAATACTTACCTCCCAGTTGGTTTATTGCTCAATCCGCGCTCTCGCCTAATGGATTCGTTTCCATCGAACCCTTGTTCCTATCTAACTATATACAATATCGACAATTCATAAACATCTTTTCTTTTCTTTTTTTAAAAAACAATTTCTTCCTCTTATGTAAAAAATACAGCAAATAGTTAATATTAGCAACAGTAGCGCCATTAGGCGGTAAATTTAAATTTGTAAATTATAGAAGCACAAGAAAAAAATTTCTTGAGACGCGAACAAAAGAAATGTATATGTAAAAATCAAAACGACAAGAGAAAAGGGCAAGTTAAAAAGGGCAGATGCATAATCTACCGACAAAACTCTTTTTGGACCGCATGGACATTTTTTTCACAAAAATACCTTTTATTATAATCTCAAGAAACAGACAATAGTGACAGTAATTTTCTCAAATCGGCTTTCCATGGAATTGAGAAGTTTTATTCGGAGAAAAAAAAGTGTGGAGTCATTCACCATTTTACACCTTTTTTTCTTCTCTCTCTCTCTCTCTCTCTCTCTCTCGCTCGAAGGAGGGATTTTTATTTTTTATCACAACGAGGAGATCTAAACAGAAATATTTCTCATCTCTCGCCGATTAGGTGATGTATAATATGGCTACTTTCTTGGACCAAAAGGAATTTGTACTTCTTTGGATCAAGACGGAGACGGACAGCTTCCGGAAGCATCAGAGATATATTGTCAAAGATTAAGCGCGAACCTCTCACGGCAATTTGACATCATCTCGTAAATAACTTCAAAAAAAAAGTAGATAGTGACACTCAAAAGTTTTCTTAGGTATACTAATATATCCTCTAAAGTTAGTTAATTGACTCTCGCCAGTTTTGAATAGCAACGCCATGTTTCTCGTTTTCTCTTTTGACACCTTCGAGGAGATTTTTATTATTCGAACAAATTAACTTCAGACAATTTGAAAAATGTCTCCTCAATATAAACATATAACTTATTTATCTGATAAGATTTTTTTTCTGACACATTTCTTTTTCTCTTTAATGAAGATGTATACAAATGTTTGACACGACGAAAGAATTCTTATCAACATAATACGATTGATCCGATTAATATAGAAAAGAGAATAAAACTCTTTGTAATAAAAGTACATTTAGTCTCTTTTCTATAACAGAAGTTTATAATTACCAAGAATCATAAGTTTAATAATTTTTTTTTTCTTGAAAGCATCATTATATAAGTTTTTGTGAATAAATTACAGTATAGAATTTTAAGTCTGATGAATATAAATTATAAAGTAGAAGCAGGTCTCTCGAATGTTGAAACTCAATCATGTAAATGTCCCCTCATGCGTACATTAATGCGCAAAAAAAAGATGGGAAAAAAAATTCCATAGGAAAATATCATCAACATATAGTATATTCTTTGAGCAGAGCGTTTTGTCAGACAAATGGAAGTAAATACAGATGTTCGTGTATGCATGGGTCTTGACGATATTAATTATGGGGGGACATTAAGGGGGTGTCGCAGTATCTCTCGAAGAAGAGTCATGGCAACGCCTCCAAATGGTACGAGTTTGTCGCGACTAGCGAACTTATGGGGAACTAAAAGGTACCCCCTTATTATCTACAAAATATATTCATACCTCAATAGGTGTATAACTGCTGTTTGCAAAAACAATATTCAAATTATCACAATAGAGGTATAATTATTTATATTTGTCATATCCTGATAAGGAAAAATTCAAAATTTATATATTTACAATATTAGATTAATTAAGAGATTTTAATACAGAGATAAAATTTTTTTGCTATAATTCCAGTGAAAACTGAAGTTTGGGTAAATAGTTCTACTTCTGGGTAGGGAAGGCTTTTTTTAACTTAATCAATTTTTTAACTTTGATAATAATTAATAAAACTTTTTTTTATTATACAATAATGGTTTTTCATTGTTTTTACGGTTTTTGCGTTTTCACTAATAAATATTAAAAATTAAATTAATGCATTTTAAATAAGCGCCGTTTTTCGGAAAATTTGTACCAGCGCTTGCGCAGGAGTTAAACAATTTTTTTTATATTTTTTATGGGTTATAAGATTTCATAAATTTTTTTTCTATTTGCAAATATTTAATTACTTATTTTATACACTAAACTAAAATTCTGAAAGTAAATAACCAACAATCAGGTCTGCCAACAATGTAGTTAATAGGAAATATTTCTTCTCTAAATTGGCACGAGTGACAATAATTTCGTGATTTCCCGCGAAAAAAAGTCAATCGCATTGACTGCGCCGAAGCAGTGCGAATGTACATCCTGCTCAGACGGTTTATTTACATTTTTAGGTTATAATTGGAACAAAAATTCAAGAATTTTTTAAGTTGATATAGAAAGTGTCAAAGTATCTATTTAATTACGATCAATTTAATTGTACGTAATTTAGTCTACTTTTTTGCTGTGAAAAGTCGATTCTATTTGAGAAAATATATCATTTCGTGTTTTTACAGGTGGGTCAATTCTATGCAGTTTCTCTTCGAAGCCGAGTCGATTATCATTTTGCAAAGAGTTTCGTGGTCAAATATTTCTAGTGAGTAATAAAATTGCTGCAAGTGGACAAAAGGTCAACTAAATGGTGAGTTTTTTTAATTCAATTAGTTAATTTATTTATGTAACGTTCGCTTTACGGTGGATAATTTTTCGCGACAGTGAATTATAGGTTAGGATAATAATGATGATTTAATACTTTTCTAGGTTATGTTTAGGAAAGTTTTTCCTTTATTCATTATTTAATCGGTTTTAGTTGTCTTAAGTTGAAAACAATTTTTTTTTAAACAAAACAATGAAATAAAGAATCTGATTATTATTTTTACTTTGAATTGAGTTTTATAAGGAACATACAAATTTTTACTAAAAACAAAAGATATGGGTTTTTCATCAAATTCAGACAAAAAGTATCAAAATATTGCGATGTAAGGTTTTGATAATTTTTGTTTTCTTTTAATTTGAGAAGCTTGGAGAAAACTAAGGGAATAAAATGTGGATGAGAACAGGGGTCAAAAGGAACTACCGCATAGGGGTAAAATTCGCTGTTTAGAAAATTAGGAAATAAATATTTGTTGGAATTTCATTAAGAGTTGCTAATAAGGTGGGAGTTAGTGAGTGAACCCACTGTGCGCGTGGGTGAAGACGGTTTTTTTTGTCCTCTTCCTCGTGGTTTGAAGTCTTCGGTGGTACGTTCGATGACCGTGTTGTGACGACGCGAGACTTACGTATATGGTAATAATGTGACATGGTTGTCGGTCGCGCGTCGTCGGATCCCACCAGGAGGGCTTGCCTTACGGTGAGGCCCATCAGGCCCCCTGTGATGCCCATGGAGTCTCGGGTCTGGCACGCGGCACACCCCCGTGCTAACTTGCTCGACGAAATGCGGACCCATAACTGTTGAATTCCCATGGTACTTTTCTTTTAATCTTTTCTATATATATACACATACCCTCCATATTGCTAAAGGAGCGACCAGTCACCGCATTTGCCGCTGTAGCCACGCACGTAATACAACTCCTACGACCACGTTCTTACCTGCGACTCCTACACCCTACCACTAAAAAACCAAGTCCTATAATCACCTATACTACCGCCTAACTCTCAGCATCCGACTCGCCATTAAAGAGACACGGATATTTCATCTGCCCAGTCATCGCATATTTTGATTTCTCCCCCGTCATTCTGACCGCGGTGCGCGCATTCAGCCAGAAAAAAATCCTTTTTCCTCTTATTAAGGAATTTTCAAAAGAGTTTCTCTCATGTGTAATATGACTATTTTTGCTACGACTCATTCTTTCCCGTGAAAGGGAACATGAATTTTTTTTTTTAATTTTCTGATGATAATTTTACATGTCAATGATTAATCAAGATCAAACATTTATTTAATGCAGGCTTCGAACTAAAAGAATACCGTAAATCCCGTAATGGTCTGTAAATTTGCTTGAACTCCGTTCAAGTCAGATTTTTTAAAAAAGGTCCATTAACACATACAAATGATTGCGTAAATTCAATTATTTTCAAAACTAATAAAATTCAATTATTTTCATAAGTAATACAACTTTTACAGGGATTCAATTATTCTCGTATAAATAATGAAATTCTTTTCACACTGAAAGAAAATGTATATTAAATTTTGTAAAAGTATTTTATAATTTACATTATAATCTTTTACATTTAAGAAACTTTGATTTAAAAAACCAATTACTTGTCTTATGCAAATTAATATTTATTTCAAACTAATTTACACAGAAAAAAGTGTAAAAGTCTCAAAAGGGGACTGAAGGTAAAATTTTCTTTCTGCAACGAAATTTAGTTAATTTTTATTTAGATAAAAAAAATTGTTCAGATTTGAATCAACAATTTCAGTATTTAATATAAATTCTATTAGTTAAACATTACATATGCGGTAAAAATTATTATAATAAAAAAGTTTTTCGATTATTATAAAGTTATAAAATATTTATAATAAATTATGAATTAAGAAATAGAAGACATACTGAAGAATAATAATTAACAGAAGTATAGTAATAAACAGTTTAGAATGAAAATAAAATTAAAAAAGTCACAAGTCTTTCTATGCAAAAAACAATGTTTTGCATACAATTTTTCTAAATTAATAATAATATAAATAAGTAAACTAATTATTATAAACGGGCAAAAAAAGAAAAAAAAATTCTCTCCAGCGGGGAATCGAACCCCGGTCTCCCGCGTGACAGGCGGGGATACTGACCACTATACTACTGAAGACGTTGGAATTATTTCGCACTAAAAGTCAAGATAGCTTTTGCGATGATGACGTCATCGGTAAAAATTATACTTCTTACCGAGAAACGTATATTTAAATACCTATTATCTATCTTATCACTATTTCATTTTGCATGTCAATATTAATAAGAATGTAAAACGCAATTAAAAAATTATTTCACTTTTTTTACACTCATTTAGTACTCTCTAAATCTGAATTTCGTACACGAAAAAAAAATCTTCAACTGGAACAGCGATTAATTTCGCTGAAATAGCAAATTCTATAGTTGTTCCAGGTGAAGATTTTTTTCGTGTGAATCTATAAATTTTATAAATTAAATAAATAAATTTATAAATAATATAAAACTAAATAAAAATATAAATAAAAACTAAACATGTATAAATTTTATCTACTAATGAAAATGTGGATTTGTTTACTAATTGAACTAGTAAACAAACCAATTTTACAATTTTATACTATTATAAATAAAAAATGCTACATTTATAGACAACTGAATAATTACTTTTTAACTAAATTGTGAAATAATCAACTATGTAAATATTATTAGCTTAATTAAAAAAAATAAATAAATTTGATGAAATTTTTAACTTGTTTAATTTTTGGACTAAATTTTTTTTCAATAATTGAAAATTACTCATCCACATTTAGAGAATAATAAAAAAAAATCTTCGACTGCTATTTAATTTATATATCTACTCTAACCAAATAACACTGCCGTATATTTCCGAAAGAAAAAAAATCCACTCCCACTCCATATAAATATATTTATCATCTTAAGGGATTTCTTCCTATCTCAAGAAAGCAGTTTAAAAAAAATAAAAGCGATGATTCGTTTAAGATAAAGAAATTACCAGATTATCGAATAAACAGATAAAAGGTGCTAATACTGTTTGTTGTGGATACACGCACACACATACACACATATCTACAATGAAAAACGAAAAGCAAACCTTTGGTATGGGACCATCAATAAAATTAGATAAATCATTGGTCATTTACTTAGGTTTACCACACTCCGGTATCGTTTTGGTATAGACTCGAAATAAGCAAAGAATAATATAAGAAATGAGATAGTATGAAAGTGAAAAAGAGACGAAGAAGAAATAGAAGGAGAAAAAGAAGAAGAATAAGAAGAAGAAGAGGAAAGAAGGTGGGTGTCCGTTAGGTGTTAGGTGCATATACAACACGTGCGAGGGCAGGTAACGGCCTCCAGGTAAAGAAATCATAGTGTGGTATGGTGGGTCGGTGTAAGATAAAGTTTACTGCCGGGTATAAGGGATGCGACGCGGGCGGCTTGTTATCACGTCGATGATCTGCGACATTTAAACAAAACTCTCACAAATGCCATGCCGCTATAGATAAAGCGACACCTTCCTTCAGTTTAAACACAAGAGACTTATTTGCTACCTCCACAGAGTACCTGCTTCTTCATTCAAATCATTTCCCTTGAGTTTAAATTGTACACATTCGCGTGTAGGAACAAAGAAATTATTCCTTCGGATCAAAAATAGAAGTCGTCCAAAACCTGGTCAACTCTCCATCAATTTTTTATCCTCCTTCCTCCCTAAAACATGAAAAAAACTAAGTTGTTATCAGTCTGTAAAAAATATAACCAATGAAAAGATTTTAATTTAAACATCATTTTAAGTCAATTCTCAGGGCTCGGATTGTGCCATTTTTTCGACTTTTCTAAGGAAATGTGACTTTTTTGTAAAAAGATGCGACTAATCGACTTTTTCGAGATTTTTTTTTAGTAACATGCGACTGAAATCTTGAAAATTTTGAGAAAACTAAAGTCAAAGTAAAAAGTTTTAGTCAAAAAAATGTTCTGTTAAGTTTATTTACAGATTTCTTTCAAATTTTTCAAAAAAAAAATCAATAACTTCTTTTTTAAATAAATATTTAATATTACTTTTCCATAAGAATTACAAAATAATAGAATTTAAAAGAAATTAATAGAAAACTTTTTTTTGACAATTTTGATCTTTTCTATCCATTAGGTTGTTGTTCATCAACATCTAGATTGTTAGCAGTTGATAAAAAATAATAAAATTGTAAAGAAATTAATTTAAACATCTTTGTTTGTCTTCACGCTACTTCTTTCTGATTTTTGATTATTTTAAAATCTTGTCAATAATGAAACTCGTAAGTCATTTTTCGGATCGCTGGGATTATTAATTCGATGTCAGTTTTTGAAAACACAAAATGTCGGATGCAATAAATGACAAATTCGCCATTTTGAAGTTCAGAAACAATTTTTTTGTCGTTCTCCAAAGTGTGGTTGTTGTGTGTTCTCCAAAACACGTGGTTGTGGTGACCATGTAGTTGAAATATTGGTGCGGTTTTACAGCGAAAGTCGAAGATTTTATATATTGGAACCCTACAATCGACACTCGACCCCACGTCAAATTTTTCATTTTCTTCATTTCTGTTGCCAATGTGGTCGATGACATATAAAAAAAAACATTAAATAGTCCGATTCGGTTGTATTTCCGATCGTAAAAGACACTCCTGCGTACCGATCAATAAAATCCATTGACTAATTATTACTTTCTCAAATAGGACACCATTTGTAACAACAATACCATTTGTTGTTCTATACAATACAGTTTCTTGTTTTTTTGTACACATATACACGGTGTGTGAAATTTAGAAGAAAGCACAAAGACTTTGTTGTTGGCAATATGTTGTGGGTGGTGAAAATGATTGTTTTGGAAATGAGATAAATTTTGGCTTATCCACATAAATGTATCTACCTGAGCACCAGGTACTTGTCCTAACCAGCCTCCCAGAGAATGTAGCTTCAGAGATAACCTAATCTTCAGTGTGTGAATGCTCAAGGCGTGGAAGAGCAGGTACCCGACGCTCAATAACGTTAAGATAGCGAGGACCGATAATTTACCATGTGATTCACGCCCCATCGCCTCGGAATGTCCAGATTAATTAAAACACCCTGCTATATCCTTGTTCACGCTTCTCCTCTGATCTCGCGCACAAGATATCAACGATTACCACCCAGAGGATCCATTTCCACAATATTACTCACAAATCCAATAAACACAAGTGAATATAAAAGAATCTATTTTCGGTTATGCGAATAATGCACACCATTTTTTTCGTCCGCCAAAATTTATTTTCTCAATTCAAATCGTATCAATTATGATACGAAGAAGAAGCCTTCAAGAAGAATATTTCAGTTTGAACAAACAGGAGAATTAAATTTAAAAAAAAAATTTCCTGACGCTCGTAAAGTCGAAAAATTCCTCAGCAATAAAAAAAGGAGATTTTAATATCACTTTTGTCAGTAACATATATTTTTCCAATGACATTCCAGTGAGCGAGAGATCTGTATAAAACGAGTCTTCGTTAATGTCAATTTCAGCCGAAAAAACGTCGTCATACGAATAAACTGTGAAAAATTTTGAATTTTTTGAAAGGTACATTGCTTATGGTTTTATTAATGGTTCACAATGACTGGATGATGCGCTATAAGAGGTGAAATTATAGGAAAGAGAAAATAAGAAGAAGATGCGAAAAAAGAAGAGAGGAAAAAAGTGAGTTAGAGGGCAACAAAACAAGCGAGGCAAAAGAAGACGTCATGACCCTTTCTCTCTCTCTCTCTCTCTTCTTGTCACAATTTTGTATTAGTGAGTATAGCACTTTCCAAAGGGGGAGGATTAGTAAAATTAATAATCGTAAACCTTTTAACCTAACGCCGTCGAGGGGCCGATAAATTCCTATTTATATTGAAATTGTGGCCACGAGCCACCATTATGAATGTTTTACCGCGTCCTCACTTCGTAAACCTGTTGAATAAATTCCCTGGTATCATTCATAATACGTTACGCGCGCAGACTATCTCATTAGGACTTTTTGGTCCCCCTTAATACACAACTAACACTATAGAGGAGGGGAGGGGTGCCTATACTTTCTCACTTCTTCAATCACTTCATTTTCTTCACATAGTATTTATTCTCTTTTTCCTCTTTGCCAACTTTCATTAATATAATCCTCGCGATTAAAGTAAATGTGCGAATACACCTATTCACTTGTACATGTGCATATACACTTGCAATATTTACTTTTACGTATTTACTTTAATCGAGGAAAAATCTCACACTCGAGTTAATGAGAAATAATGTTCGAGGAAATCGTATATACCGTATGAATAAATTTTGTTTATTCATAGATAATAACCTATAAGCCAACTCTAAATTCCAATGGATCGTAAAAAAATCGTTTATAACTTGACCTACATTCATTTTCAGTTTCTTGAAAACTATTTTTTCTAACCAATATTGCGCTATATAAATATACGAAAAAATGTTTCTTCTTTGATCTATGATAAGAATTTGAAAATTCTTCTTTTATATCATTTCTTCAATTTTATGGTTTTATGGTTTCGTTTTATTACTTGCGAGCGCTGTTGATCTGTAATTTCAAATTTGGCGCCGCTGAGCAATAGTGGCGCTACTGCCGCTTATCACTAAATGCAATAAAGTAACCTTTTTTCAGATCGCAATTATTTAATTTAAAGAAAAAGTCCGTACAATTAGTGTAAAAATTTGATTTTTTGTATTTAAATTTCAAAAAAATATCAAGTTGTTGTAAATAATTTGATTTAAAGTCCTAAAAAAGTTAAACTAATGAAAATTATTAAATTATTAAATTATTATTATTTATTATTAAATTATTTGATTATAATTGTATTTTCCGAAAGGAGGAATTTTTTATGGAAAGAAATAAATGGATTATGGATTATATTTGAAAGATGAATAAAAATAATGAAATAGTAAAGAATTATGGATGGTTATTTATATATATTTTATTATGATGGAAAGTTATAAGCTCGGGGGAAAAATATGTAAAAGACGTCAATACTCGGATTTGTCGAGATGCTTAAATCGTTATACTGTAAATGTTGTTGAGGAAGAGAAGAAACGAGACCTTTCTGCGTTTGATCGTTGAAAATTCTCTCGACTGGCATTGCAGCAGCAGTTAAAGAGTATTCCGGGTGGCCACTCCGACCACCTTCCGCATAAGTTTCTCCGATCGTATATCGGCAAGTACAACCTCGTTTTCTCGTATGGAGATGTTATGTCCCGCGTGTGTATATCTATATATACACATAAGCACCAAATACATTCCTCCACTCAAGGCGTCTCGCACAATAGTCCATTGTAAACCACTTGAACTTTAAACCGCAATTGCAATTCAATTAGAAAAAAAAAATTTTCCCTTTTTCTGAAAAAGATTGTTTTAGTACAAAAACATGATTTTTTAAATAAAAAACGAACTTTTGGTATAAAAAATATTATTTTTTAAATCAAAAACGAACATAGTACAACAGAGGTACTAAAGTATCCTAGAAAAATAAATCCTAGAGAATGATAATTTTGGCAATTTTTGGCATTGATGGTGATTAATTTTATTTACCGCGAAAGGTAAATTTAAAATATATTGAAATTAAAAAAAATCATTGCTAATTAAAAAAAGGATTAGTTTTATGGTAAATTAAAAATCATGGAAGAGAATTTTGGAGAATATGGGCAAAAAAGAGGAAAAGGTTGACAATATAAGGAAATATAGTAATGTATATACATTTGGTGGAACGACACTTTTCAAGTAGTACTTCATCAAGTTGAAACGAGCCTTTATGAGGCTTTACGGGACTTTACGAGCATTCACGTGACTTTACAGTTTTACGCGTATATACCATCGCGTGACTTAGGACATGAAGATTGGCCAATACAACTCCAGTAATGCCACTTATATCATTAAACACCAATCTTCCAGCTTCTTTAAGACACACGGTTTCACTCGCTATATATATGTGTGTCTTTCACTGCAAAAATATTTCAATATCCACTGCCTTAAAAACCCTCCCTCATTAATATTTATATCGCATCCTTTCTTCATTTTTACTTTCTACTCATTAAAAAAAAACTACGCAGTACAAACTAAAAGGATTTTTCTTATTGTTATTTTAATTACTTGTTGTTTTTCTTATTGTATTTTTTTGTTATCGCTTTTTTTTAATATAGTATTTAATTGCTATTGTATTTCATTGTTGTTGTATTTATTTGTAACAATTATAACAACAATTATAACAACAATTATTATAACAATTATTAGTAACAATTCTGATTAATGACTATCGGTGTTATCAACAATAACAGTAAAAAAATATTAATCGTTAAAAAATTAATAAACGAGGAAAAATAAAACTTTTATATTCTAAAAATTGATAAATAAAATGAAAAAAAATATTGATTCGATTCGTATATATAAATATATATATACATATATATTCGTATATATATAGAAATATTATTTATAAAACACTAAATTCAAAAATATTTTACTGTTTAACAAACATTCAACTGTTCTTAAAGTATATTGTCAATTTGAGAATGGCATTGCACGCGAGAGTGACACGAATCACATTAGAATTTACATTCTTGAGCAATTTTCAGATTACTTGAATTATATATACAAGCACGAATACATGCGCAAATGTGCAATCAACAGTAAAATGATGCGACTGTAAAATCACCGTGGAATGAAATTTTATACACGTTTCAAAATATTTTTCAGAACTCTCTTTAGGGAAAATAATGACGGAATATAAGAATAAATAATAGAAAATAAAAAATAACAAAACTGGATGATACTATAAATATAGTTATCTGGAGGAATCAAGTCTAATTTTTTTCAAAAGTCCTGTGAACTATATTATTGTGAAAATACTAAATCTGCGACAGAAAAAGTAGAAGAAAAAGAAGAAGAAAGAGAAGAAATATATAAGAGAACGAGGTTTCTGTGGGGACATTTGAGACCACACGCACGTGACGCCCACAGATATATACTATCACTGCGGTTACACTCTGACGTGATCTGCATAAACGCACATCTTTTTCTATCATTTCTGAAAAAATAGTCCCTCACAAATTTTCTCCCTAGTTTGTTATGTGCAAAATTTTCAAAATTTTTTCTATTTTTGGAGAGAATTTTTTACTATTTTTCCTTCTTCATCTACTGCTTCTATATTGCTAAGTAATCTCTTTGCGATATGCTGAAACAATCCCTCTTTGAAGGAAAAACGAACCAAAACGAAAGCTCCCCCCCAAAAAAATTATAAATTCGATATTTTGAATTTTGTAAAACGTAAAACTGGAAATAAGTTAATTTTCGAAGAAATTAACAGAAAAATTCTCATTGATGCAAAATGGGCAACAAACGCTTTTTTCTAAATTGACAATTTTCAACTATAAAGAGAAAAAGAGAGAGAGAGAGAAAAACGAATATGTGGAACAATTAAGCATGAAATGTTTTGTGATTTATAGATGAATGAGAATAAACTCGCCAACATGGGTTTTGAAGTAACAAAACATGATCTTAAAGGAGGAGTAAATCTTACCTTTCACGTGTCTTATCTGATTGAGTAGAATAATTTCGAACATCTGCTACTAAGCTAACTCTTCGTAGCAACCCTGAGGAATTTTCTGTGTAACTGGGCAACACAGTGGGCGTAACGAATTTAAAACAAGGAACATATCAGGCAACTCACGTATTTGCTGTCTCATTTAAGAATCATTTTTTATTTTTTTTTCCTTCAAAACCAACTCCCTATTTAATTCTATATAACTTGTAACGATTATCACATTTTAACATTTAGATATTCAAAAATTAATTTTTTTTCCTTCGCGTTTTGTATATATTTTTAATTTAAGAAGAGAGATTTAATGTTTTCAAATTATTTAAATTTATTGAATATTTACTTCCGCATGGAGGAAGTATTTGAATTTAATTATTTTGATGTGATGGAATTGAATTATTTGGATGTGTTTGAATTTACTTATTTGGCTGTGCACAGAATTTACTTTTTTAACAGTGTTTCAACAAACTCTTCGCCGAAATTCAATTATGTTCGAAAATGTTTAAACATTGTGGTTCAAATTTCAATTATTTTTTAAAAATATTTAGATTTTTCTTCGAAATTAAATTATTTTTCAAAATTTTAATTTTTTTGGCAAAATTTCAATTATTTTCAAAAATGTCCTTTAATTCGAAATGATTTTATTAATATGCTCTATAACAAAATTTTTTTCCAATAAAGAATTCAATTATTTAGAATAAATTTATTAAAACTCTACGCAGACATTCAATTATTCTCATAAAATAATAAAACTCTGCGCAAACTTTCAATTATTTTCATAAAATAATAAAAATTTTATAGGAATTCAATTATTTTCGCATAAGTTATAAATTTTTTGCAGGGGTTCAATTTTTTTATAAATAATGAAATTCTTTTTAAGGAATTCCATTATTTTCGTAAATAATAATCTTTTAAGGAATTCCATTATTTTCGTAAATAATATTCTTTTTAGGAATTTAATTATTTTCGTAAATAATAATCTTTTTTGAAATTCAATTATTTTTTTCAATAAAACTCATTGCAGAATTTCAATTATATTTTTAAACCAACTATATATAATCGAATTCCTCGAAAAATACAATTCTTAAATTTTTTTTATTGAATTATGGTAGAATTTTCTAATAAACATTAAATTAAAAATTTATTTCAGTTAAAATTTAGATAATCTAATATTAAGAGTATTAAAACGTGAATTTTGAGAAATATTTGAATTTTGATAAGGTTTCAAATTAGAATCTTTGAAAATGTAAATTTTTCATATTTTTAACTAACAATTCAGTAAAATTAACTTTTCTTAAAAAGTTTCAATGCGATTTTTTCAAAATGATTTGAAATTTCAATTTTCTAATATAAAAATTAAAAAATTTGCGAATAATTGAAATTTCGTAAAATTGAATTGCAAATAAATTTCGAAATTAATTCCGATATTCAATTATTTGCAAGAGTAAAATGAAATATTTTTCTAAAAATGAAATATTGTTAAAAAATACAAAAATTCTTCTTAGGGATTCAATTATTTTTACAAATAATAAAACTCATTGTAGACGGAAATTATTTTTAATAATTTTTCTACTCGACAATTGTAAAAACAAAAATCACCTCATTTTTGGAGTAAATATTGTGTTAATGCTTTAAAACAGACGAATAAGAACTATTTCCTTATGAAAATCGATGCCTCGTGCATAATTCCAAGAATATCTATTGCGGGGCCTTTCCGATACATCGCTATTATCGCACGTCACTAAATAACTATATACAATATTTTCTCAAGATAATTGGCTGTGTGGGCCGGTCGGAAGATTAATTTTCACCGTTAAGAACCAAAATAAGGCACCGCTCTCGCTATAAGAACAGTACCGCATTTTATATTTATATATATATATATATATATATATACAACTATTTATTTACATCGTCGTTAGTTAATAAAATTTATTACAATTTATTTATCGACAATTCTTTGTCCGTAGGAAGCATTCCATTTAGATATATTTATACCAATTTCCAACCTACGTGAAAGGATCAACTTTCTCATATATTACGATTTTTCAGTTTGTGTTCCCTTTTTTGTTAATTTTCCACATTGAATAAATTAATACCAATTTTTTTTATCGCTGTCGATCGAAAATTATGTGAGAGGAGTGCAAGAAGTCTATTTTTAAAAATTCAAAATGGCGATTGACAAATGGCGACTGGCGAACCACCGCCCCTGGTGGCGAATTTTACAAGTTCGCCATTTGACCCCTCGCCTTAAAAAAAAATAATTTCACTTAATAGGTTAATTATTTCTTCAGGATTTTTTTTAGGTTAATAATTTTTTCCATTTATTTGCATTCTTTCAATTTGTGAACATTAAAGGCGAAGGAGAAGACATATATGCCAGAGGGTAAAATACTTTTGTATTATGGTATAAAATTATTTTGAGTGACTTTATGAAACCCCATAAAAAGAAAAATGTGTGCGCGTGAGGTTTTATATATACGTGAAATGGGTGCGCGTGTATATTTTAAATGCGTGTGAATTTTCTCTCATTCTTTGACTTGATCCAAGTTCTTCTTCCCTTATCGGAGTCTCAATGACGAGTAAAACTTGCCGCGCGGCATCGCATCGCCAAGAGAAATCATCGTAACCCTAGACTTCAGTATCATGTACTTGCGAGCACCTGGCGGCCACTTCTTTGTAATATGATCCTAGTTTTTCGTTTCTTTTTTTCGGCCCTTGGCCATATTCTCGTAAAACACGCCTCGAATATAGACAGAAAAGAAGTAGAAGAAGAAAAAGAAGCAAAAAAAAAGAAAAAGCGTCTCCCGGTAATTAATTAGAGTCAAAAAAAGGGAAGAAAAAGGACAACAGTGTCTTTACCTGTTGCTGAGGGTTTCGATAATAATTTTGATTTTGTGATTTAACTTTTGATTTGATTTTGACTTTGATTTTCATTTTTTCTCAGACAATTCATTTTCAAAATCAAATTCAAAGTCAATGTCAAAATCAAAGTGAAAGTCAAAGTCAATGTTAAAATCATTGTCAACATTGAAGTTAAAGGCAAAATAAAAGTCAAAATTAATTGTCAAAATTAAAGTGAAATTGAAAATAATAAAATCGCAAATTCAATTATCAATTTTGAAAAATGAAAACTGGCGAATCTAATTTGACAAATTAAAGAAGCAAAAAATTAAAAAATCATTTTAAAAAACTGAAAAATTGAAACATTGAAAATTAAAAAATTGAAATACTGAAGTTTAAAAAAAAACTAAAAATTAAAAATTGGTCTAACAAAATTTCATTAAAAAAAAGATTTGAAATAATGGAATTAATTCTAAATTTGATTTATAATAGAAACTGAAGGGTCTGTCAATTTACATTAATTTAACATTTCTACTGGAAAAAAAGAGAAGTCCACTCCTTGACTTAAAATATATAGTATATATTGTATAATTATAGAAGTTTCCTCATCAGTTCGAATATAATATATACCACTCAGTCGGAAGCTGATTTGTTATCGATCAATTTAAAAACCAGTAATTTGAAACCCTTGGGAGTTTAAAAATTTTGAAACCCATATCGTGGAAAAACATGAAATATATCTATATATATTTAGCCTACCGATGATCAGTTTTCTTCAAATGTCTAATTAAGGCGTTCTAAAAAAAATTATAAATGTTTTCTGAGATAATTGAGGTGTTTTATTTCTCTTTCTCTCTTAAAAAAAAGAATTTATAGGCGGACAAAAGCAGATGGTAATTTAAATCCCAAAAATTATACACATTGTTTTCTATATTTGCCGATTTCCAGGCATCTAATATTGGGAATAGAAAACATTTTTGTTGTGATTTATGTATACAGAATTATTTATTTTGTTATTAAGAAAAAAAGCACGTGGAATTATGGAAAATTACCACTTTCTTAAAATTAAAAATATAAAAATAGGTTAAAAGAAGTAAAAATAGGTAAGAATAAGTATATAGATAAAAAAATATTGGTAAAAAGAGGTAAAAATATAGGTCTCTTAAAAAACAACAAATACATATAGAAAATTTAATTTATTTTGAAAATTATTTAATTTATTTGATATTCGAGGGATAACGAAATTAAATTTACATTTTGAATAATCAACTCTCGGCTTAATTAGATTTTCTAACTATCACTTACCCTATTAATATCGATATTAACAACAACAAAAAAATTGTTTTCGCAATTTTTTCTACTCTCTACATTTGAATCAGTAAAACGATTTTTTGCTTTTTAATTAATAAATTTTTTACCAATTCAGAAGCAAAAAATAAGTAAACATTTTTACTAATTCAAATTCAGAGAGTAAGGAGAGTAAAATTGAGCCAAAAAGAAATCCAAAAGATTCGATTTTCGATCAATAATGAATCTAAACTTTTGATTCGTTTTTTGTCTCAATTTGCATTCCTTATTAAAAACTGTGAGTTTTAAAACATCGAAAAGAGTATATTATATAGAAAATGTCATATAATCGATTTGAATTTATAATAATAATCGATCTCGAAAAATATCGATAAATGTAATAATATTTATTGCCATAACAAATTATCACCAAAAATTAAATGTCGCATACTTGGTATAAAATATACAAAAATCATACACTTTTCTCAAACCGCAATAATTCATTTATTCGTAAAATTCTCTTTGTAAAAACAAAATAATTTTATTTTTTGGAAATTTGCCGTTATAATTTCTCGATTTTAAAGAAGCAAAAATCCCTTCTCGATCATTCATTTATACATTCTGACGCTCCATTTGCTAAAAAAAATTTAGGTGGGAACTATTTTTGATTTTGGAAAATAAAAAGAATTTTTTATTGAATATTTTGGTGGTAATGAGGATTTAAATATATTATTATATAGTTGTCACGGAAAATTAGGTCTCTTTAAAATTAATAAACTATTTTTCGGAAGAGAAGCGTCACACAAAAAATTCGTTGAAAAAAATTTACCTTCCTACATACAGAACACAGACACGTTTATCGTATAATAGTATACAATTATTTATTTTAATTAAATTATCTTTCTCTCTCTCTTATTCTTATACACATTCGTAGTATATAAATAAATCAGCGAATTAATAAAAAAATAAGTAATTTAAAAATATTTGAAAAATATTTAAACAATATTTTATATGTGAATTAATTTTTTTTCTTGAATTCACTTATTAAATTTATTAATTCCATTATTATTATTATTATATATTTAGAAAATAATTATAACACATTTTAATCGCACGAGCCTAAAAAAAATTGGGGAACAAATATTCGCTACAGGGAAAAATAGCAAAAGGAGATTCACAATATTTTTTAATTTAGAGAGAAATAAACATAAAAATTGAAAAAGAACCGAAGGAGTTAAAAATTGGAAAAGAATTAAAAAAAACAAAAAATTGTGAAAGAAAAGAAAAAATTGGAAATGAAATGAAAGAATTAATATTGAAAACAGAAATGAAAGAATTAATATTGAAAACGGAAATGAAAAAAAATAGTTTGAAGGAAAGAAGAAATAAAAATGCGCTAGGATGTCTCCTGGAGAACGGCAGTGCTCGATCCAGGTACGGGAATCCCCGGCGATGGTGGCGATGCCGCAACACCGAGATTATGAGTCAAGGAATGCCTTCTTAAATCGCAATTTCTTCGGAAAACTTTGCCACAATTCGCGCAATGATATGGCTTGATGTCAGTGTGAGTTAATAAATGCGTTTTTAAATTGCTTCTCTGGTTGAAACTTCGCGCGCAAACCGGACATTTATGAGGCGATTCCTCCATGTGAAGAATTTTATGGACGGCCAATGTTCTACTCTGACAGAATCCCTTCCCGCATTCTGCGCATTTGAATGGCTTCTCCTTACTGTGAATGTACCTGTAAACAAAAGTCGACAATCTCTAGAAATTTCGCCAAAAAATAATTATTATTATGTATATTATTTATTTTATTATTTATTATTATTAATATTATTATTATTATTATTATTATTATTTTCACAAATACTAATTTGCCATTAAGCCTAAACATTATTTTTACCCATTAATTTTGCCTATTTTCAAAATCTTTTTTAATTTTAATTTTTTTTATTCATTAATAGTTATTTATAATAATTAATTATTAAATAACTAATTATAAAAGCTTTTAAAGAGATGTCAAAGTAATTATTTTAGAAGTTATAGAGACTCAGACATCCGTAGTTTTCAATAAGAGTTGGTCCTCTTTCCGTATTTTCGTTCAAAAAAATATATACATAATCTAAAAATTGTTTTTCTTTCCAAGTACTCTTTCTCGGAGTGCGTTTTCAATGAAAAAATCACAATCTGATATTCTGCCAATATAAGTAATTATTATTAAAAGTGGAAGATGTCTACAAATTATTGTTATTAATAATAAAATATTGTTATATTATTATTAATATAACCTTTTTAGAATTGTTTATTTTTATATAGTAATAGTTTTTTTTTGTTTTCTTATTTATGTTTTATTCTTATAAGAACAACATTATTGTTTTTCATTGCTATTACTATTGTCATGGCTATGACTATTCATATTATTGTTTTTTTGTTTGTTATTGTTAATGTTGTTAACAATTATTTCTCATTGGAAAACAAGATCGTAAAGCATATTGAGTGCTAATCGTTAATGTATTTATCTTCAGAGTACAAATCATAAGCGATAAAATAAAGAGACAATAAATCTATTCAGGAACAAATAGTACGGCATTTTTCATTGTTTATCATTTTTCTTTTTACAACAATCATTAATTTCTATTGTTACTAATGTGCATTGAATTCTATTTTTTCAATTTAAAAAAATTTTTTTGCGAAAGGAAATTTTACATGCTTTCGAATTTTACAGAAAAAAAATTCTGAATAATTGAAAAAATCTCAAACAACAATATATAGCAATAACAAAAAGCAATAAGCACTATTATCGAAATTGAAAATTATTGTTATTATAATTATTATTATTAATTGTTTATTATTACACTGTCTCACGCCATAAAGGCAAAGAAATATTATCATTGTCCAAAGTTAAGAATTCTCTAATCAAAAAAACTTTTTTTACCTTTTTTTGAATTTACAAGCATTTAGAATATATATATAATTAAAAATATAGTTAAATAAAATATATATTAAATTAATTTTTTTTATATATTTATGTATATCTATATTTGTATAAAAATATACGCGTGTAAATTTAGAAAATTATTTTCTCCATCGATACATAAATTTCACGTAATATAGTATAAATTTTACAAATGATTCTTGAAATTAACCAACATGTGGCAGATGGTGTCAGATAATAAACCTGTTTTCTGATTTTTTATGCGCGAGATTTTTTTTTTAAATCTAAAACTGACTTAAATTATCCTGAAAAAGGCCCGGAAGTCAAAAAGGAGAGATACATTCGGTTACTAAATCTTATAGTAACAAAATGACACTTTCAAATTTGTAAGAATTCAGATTTATTGTCAACTTTAAACATATAAAATGTTTCTCAACATTTTTGTGTTCTTATAAATTCTTTTTTTTATTTCATCTCATTTTTTTTCGAAAAAAATTTTTTTTAACGATCACTGAAAACCAAACAAATTTATACATAAATTTTATATTTAATGTATAAATTAATTAACATAAAATATTATCCAAATGTAAATAGGAGAAAATAATTTACATTTTTTGCAACTTTTTTTATTAAATAAATATTCTTTCTTTTCAATGAAAATAATAATCATAGTATCTAATATTTAGAAGAAAAATCATAATAATAATATTAATAATATTAATAATAATAATTATGATGATGATGACTGTTATCATTATAATTTTTATTTGTATATTATAACAATAATAGTAATTATAAAAATAATAATAATAATAATGATTGTAATAAATCATTAATTGAAATACTATAAATAATGAATAGAAAGATGAGGAGAATTAAGAAAAAAAAGAAAGTTGAAAATGAAAAGAGAGAAAAAGGTGCATAATATTAATTGTAACAAGAATAATTTTACATTTTAACGCCAATATAATAAACAATAAATAATGGAGTAAAAAATTTAAACACTGCGCCGAGAGTAAAAAAGTTGTTTCGAATAAAGTGTTTATAACCCGATTTAACTTCTTTTAGTTCGGAGAAAAAAGAAACGAAATATTAAAGGATCGAACAATAAAGAATGTTTAAGGACTTTTATGAGTCATTACTTGAAGGATCACGCTGAGTTTTGACGCAAAAATACTTCACTACCGACTAAAAGACACAGCGAGCAATGTTTAAAAATTTATTATTCATTATCTTCTTTTAAATTCCTATTACAGTGCCCGGCATTTTTTTCGCTTTTTAAAAATACATTATTATTTTGTTTTTTTGCTGACAAATTGTGAAACAATTCTTTTAAAAGAAATTTAAAATTAAAAATTTGTTAAATTCATCATATGGTTTTAATCGAGATTGTAAAGTTGGTATTTTTAATTAGCTATAGTAGCCATTTTTCTATTATTGAAATTTTTATTCTTTTTGTTACTCTCTAAATTTAAATTTGTAAAAATGTTTCTTAATTTGAGTTACTAACTACAGTGACTTTTTGCTTTTGATTTTGGAAATTTTGAAATTGTAAATTTAAAGAAATTGTTGTTTGTTAGTTTATTAGTAAAATGCTTTTCAATTAGAAAATTTTACTATAGTAAATAGTGATTTCTGATAATTTACTAATAAAATGCTTTTCAATTAGTAAAGTTTACTATACAGTAAATAGTAATTTCTGCTAATTTATTAGTAAATTGCTTTATAGTAAATTTTGCTAGTAAATAGTAATTTCTGCGAATTTATTAGTAAATTGCTTTTAATGTAGTAAATTTTACTATCAAATTGTAATTTCTACTAATTTGTCAGTAAACATAACTAAGTCCAAAGTAAAAAGTCATATGCTAATTTAAATTAGTAAAAATTTTTAACTAATTCAAATTTAGAAAGAACTATGCAACTAATTAGCAATTTTGACTAACTAATGTCTTAAGTTTTATTCCACTTTCGAAAGGCAAAACCGATTTAAATTATCGAATTTCTATTAATATTTACATGTAACAAGTTTTTATGATCGATTTTTACATTTAATTATTCAAAAATCCTGAATTTGGGGGAAATGTGTTTTGAATAATTTGAGAGTTTTTGAACTGTAGAAATTTTGATTGTAAACTGTGTTTGTTTCAGGACTAAAACGGAAAGATGGAGAAATAGGTGATTAGTAAGTTTTTTTGTCAAAATTTGGTTTCGAGAAATTTGTATCTGCTATGAATAGGTAAAGTAAATTCTTAGTTTACAAACATTCGAGTTTGTTCTGGATTCAAGTTTGAAAGTTGAAATTTAACAGTTCCTTGTAATTTTCAATGAAATTGAACTTTTTATTCATCTTTAAACAAAGGAGAAAAAAAGAAAGCTTTTTTTTAAAGAAAAAGCTTTGAAATCAATATATAAATCCAAGAATGGTATATATCGAAAAAAGTCCCACCTGTGATCACGGAGATGATCTTGCCGACGGAATGCCTTGCCGCAAATATCACAAGAGTAAGGCCTTTCATCCGTATGCGTTCTCTCGTGAATCAGCAAATTATAGCTCTTGGTGAACTGTCGATTGCAAAATTTGCAAATAAATTGTTTCTTGGGCCTTGCGGACCGACAATTTCGCTGTAAATTAACATCCGTCGACGTTGAGGTCGCTTGTAATGTTGAACTTTGCACCAACTGTTCCTGATTGTTGCCCGTCGGCAAAATAGTTTGACTCCCCTCCGCTATTCGTTGCAACAACACATCATGATTTGCACTCGACATCGACGAATTCTCCCTCAATATCACCTCATCGTCGTCGAGTAGTGCCAAATCCTCCTCGGGATCAGTGACAAAATCCAAATGCGAGCCATCGTCCTCGTCAAGGGAATTTGACGTGAGTATATCGAGATGGCCGAGTGTGTCAGCTTTGGGCACCGTGTACAAGGGACCAGTGCCCAAGGTTATCGAGCAACGTTGACTAGGTCCGGTGACACCAGACGATGACACTGTGGCCGCCGCTCCACTCGCGTGCAAACGATGAAGGGTCAAATAGGTCTCGAGCGCTTGCAGATTGAGAGCGGCTGCAGCCGCATGACCCGGGGGCAGGAGGGCCACCCTCTGTAGGGCCGCGAGCAACGCCCCTTGCAGGCCCAAGGTCGAAATTGACGACGAAGATGAGGACACATTGGTCGCGCCACTCGCGTGAAGTCTTTGGAGGGTTAGATAAGTCTGTACGCTTTGCAAAACACTTTGTAGGGTGAGATTGGATAAACCAGCTGCACCGTCCTCAGTGGATGATACGGATTCGTGAAGGTCAACCGTTGTTGTCATCTCGCGTTGATCCTGCTGCTGCTGCTGCATTCTGTATGATAGTTTTTTCGCCCTACTTCTATGTGTCGCACATTGGTCTATCGCGATTATCAAGATCACTGATGATAACGGAGCGCGTGATGACCGTCTTCCGTTGGCATCTTTGGGAACAAGATGCAAGGTGTTCGCGTTACGAAGGCGCCTTCGCGACTGCTCCAGCAGCTCGCTGCCGGGTGCTGCTGGTGGAGCCACCTGACGGCAGGTATCCGAGATTCTCGATGGGCCCACTCGCCCCCATCACGTACACGCAGCTGGGACCCAAAGGGAACCCAGCCGCTCGTCGGCGGCCTGGCAACACACACGCGCCTCCACATTTGCGGGGGAGTACCCTCTGGCATGCTCGTAAGCGTGCGCGCACTATCACAATAATCCCTTTGCGAAACTTTGAATTACGAATAGCGTTTTCACCTCAAGTTTATAATGTGACGCTTCGTGCCGAAGGGCGACAATAACATTAGGCCCGACTTTCGTTCCGAACCTAAGGTCCCACTCAGAACAGACCTAACAGTTAGTACTGTTGTGTTAGGTCTTTTTAGGCCCAATTTTTGTCGCTATTTTCGCTTTAAATACAATGGTTCCCATTGGTCCTTCTGATGAATATCCCAAAAATTGCTTATTCAGAACAAAACAAATATTTAGCTATAGCGTAAAATAATAATTATGCTATTATTATTATTAGTAAAATAAAAAAAATGCTGTGCGGAAAAAGAGGGGAAAATATTTGAGAAAAAGGGTTCACAGCTCCTCAGATGGCGTGCCGCATTGTAGCATTTCACATCGACTTGACTGGAAAGCCGCAACAATTTACGACGGCAATTAATGCGCGAGAGTAAACCGTGTATAGCGCCTATAGTTAGCTGCTCTTTGCCAGGGCCCTATAAGAGAGGGGCCTCATCTCTCTCTTTCTCTCTTTCTCTCTCTCACTTCCTCTCACTTACGGCATCATTCTCTCTCCCCTCTCACTCTCTTTGGCTTGCCATCCTTTTCTCGCGTTGAGGGCAGACTAAATAATATTATAGGTGGTGTTCTCACGGTCCCGGGACGCCCGCGGGCCAACATGCACCCCTCCCGCACAACATCGCCCACGCTGGGGCCTCACGGGCCCTCAGCCGCACGGGTGTGCAAAGAGCTCGTCCCTGAGAGAAAGAAAGAAAGAGAGAGAGAGAGAGAGGAGCCTGGGTCATAGGTCAGCTCGCGCTCGCTGACCGTCACCGACCGACGGTTCCTTCTCCTCCTTTACAAGACTCGTTCAGGGTTTTCCTCTTCTTCCTTTCTTTAGTTGTGTTCTTCTGCCCTTCCCTGTCTCTGTCTTCTTCTCTCTTTTTTTATTTTCTCTCTCTATGTTTCTCTCTATCTCTTTCCCTTGTTCTCTATTCTTCATCCCTCTTTTCTTCTCAATCAGTATTTCTTTCTTGTTCTCTCTCTTTCTTTTTTCCTCTTTCATCATCGTTTTGCCCTCGTTCATCTCACAGTAAAGAATAAGAAGAAAGTTTCTCTCTTTTTTCTTGTTCTGCTTCCTCTTCTTCTTCTTCTTCTTCTTTCTTTTTACTGTCCGATAAATAAGAGAAAAAAGAGAGAAAATCAGGAGGAGAGGGAAAACAAGGAAAAGGGAAAATTAAGGAGAGAATGAGAACAAGAGAAACAGAGACTGAATGAGAAGAAAAGAGAAAAATAGAGAAGGAGAAAAAAAAATGGAAAAAGAGGAAAAAATAGAAAAATAGAGAAAGAGAGAGCGAGGGGGAAAGAGAAAATGAATGAAAGAGAGAAGAAGAAGGTGCCCGCTTAATCACCCACTGACTGACCGACTGGAACGAGATTCATCCTGTTACCCACACATTCTCTCCTCTTGGTTTATCGTACTTTGGAGGAGAGATGTCTTTTACGCAAGACACTTGGACCGTGATCGTTAAAACTGGTTGATTTAGTGAAGAGGACAAAAGTATATATATATATATATATAGTCTTGCGAGGTGGTTAATGAAAAAATAGAGGACTCGCTTGGAGGCTGAAGGCATGACGAATTACTTCTCTTTTTGTTGCTTGTTGCACGCTAAAGAAAGCGATATTGTTTTGCGCACTTGTGATTCTCATTTTTCTCTCACAAGTTTCACCGTATGCTTCACTGCTTAGCAGATGAAACAATAAAGAAACAATAATTCTTCATTTCCCTAAAGTGATCTGTATATTTATTCTATATTCATTCCGCATAAAACTATTAATCAGATATGGCGCACTCTAAATCTAAATTAGTGGGAAATAACTATTACTAAACTAGCTAAAATAACTTGCGCTAAAGCGCGCGTCAAGTTTCTTCTGTCACCAACATTGAAAAATTCATTTATTCAGAAGAATTATACCCGTGCAGAAATTTTGACCTGGCCCTGGCTGGGGCCAGACCGGACAAGACCGGGGCCACTTCGGGAAATCTGACCTGCCCCCGGCCTGGATGAAACAATAAAACCGACCGGGGCCATGCCACGGGCCAGATCTGGTTCCCTGCTGGGGACCCGACCGGGGCCATGGAATTTTTCCCGCTTTGACTGTTATTGAAATTTTTGTGGTATAGGGTAAACCATATAGTCGGCATGGTTGCCACACAACCTGGAAAACCTGGAAAACCTGGAATTAGCATGGAATTTGAAAAAGAGTATGGAAAACCTGGAAATAGCATGGAATTTGAAAAAACTTCTGGAATTTTTTTCGTTCATTAAAAATATTAAGAAAAAAATGCCATTTAATATGTTTTTTTTTTTAATGTTAAAATGTAACTTTCGTTTTCTGTTTTTTCTCATTAAATTATATTAGTTTTTCTTCTTAATTATTGACTAAAAATTTATTTAATTGTTTTTAATTTCTTCCTAAAAAATCGTACTGTTTAAGAGAGCATAAATTTATAACTATTTAATAATAAATACTGTTAACACTGTTTTGTAAAATACTTGTTTTTTCATCACAAATAATTCCTAAACTGTCAAACTAATTTTCCATTTTAACCTGAAATTTTTGATATTTTTGACCTGGAAAACCTGGAAAAAGCCTGGAATTTTGAAATCTAGATTTTGCTTAGTGACCTACAAACTATTCTTGAAGTTCGCAGAAAAAAATAATATTTCATTTTCGTTTTCTTGAAGGTCGAAGAAAAAAATTTTTTTTATTTTCTGCTGATTTTCGGCTGTGGTTATTTTTAAGAAAAAATGAATTAAATTAATTTTGACGACCCGGATATTAATTAAAATTGTTCTAGTAGTTGCTTAGTGACCTACAAACTATTCTTGAAGTTCGCAGAAAAAAATAATTTTTCATTTTCTTGAAGGTCGAAGAGAAAAAAAATTTTTTATTTTCTGCTGATTTTCGGCTGTGGTTATTTTTTAGAAAAAATGAATTAAATTAATTTTGACGACCCGGATATTAATTAAAATTGTTCTAGTAGTTGCTTAGTGACCTACAAACTATTCTTGAAGTTCGCAGAAAAAAATAATTTTTCATTTTCTGTTGACAGTTGATGCCCAGTCAGCAGAAAATGAAAAATAATTTTTTTTGCGATCTTTATTATGTTATCATTAACAATTGTTAATGATAATTATTTCTTGGTCTCTTAACTACTACTATAGCGATGTTAATTAATATCCTAATAAACAATAAAATGTTAATGCAATTTTAATAAAAAGTAACCACAGCCGACAATCAGCGGAAGGTAAAAAATTATTTTTTTCTGCGAACTTCAAGAATTGATTGTTGGTCACTAAGCGACTACTAGAACAATTTTAATTAATATCCGGGTCGTCAAAATTAATTTAATTCATTTTTTCTAAAAAATAACCACAGCCGAAAATCAGCAGAAAATGAAAATTTTTTTTTTCTTCGACCTTCAAGAGTTGATTGTTGGTCACTAAACAAATACTAGAACTCTATTGTCTTTAATTTATTATAAAATGACGAGAGTTTTTAAAAAATTTTTAATCTTCTGCTAATTGTCGGCTGTGGTTGCTATTTATTAAAATTGCATTAAATTTTTTTTTGTTATTTAGAATATTAATTATCATTGCTTTAGTAGTAGTTTAGAGACCAAGAAATAATGATCATTAACATGGTTGCCACACAACCTGGAATTAACATGGAATTTGAAAAAGAGTATGAAAAACCTGGAAATAGCATGTAATTTGAAAAAATTTCTGAAATTTTTTTCGTTCATTAGAAATATTAAGAAAAAAATGCCATTTAATATGTTTTTTTTAATGTTAAAATGTAACTTTCGTTTTCTATGTTTTTTCTCATTAAATTATATTAGTTTTTCTTCTTAATTATTGACTAAAAATTTATTTAATTGTTTTTAATTTCTTCCTAAAAAAATCGTACTGTTTAAGAGAGCATAAATTTATAACTATTTAATAATAAATACTGTTAACATTGTTTTGTAAAATACTTGTTTTTTCATCACAAATAATTCCTAAACTATCAAACTAATTTTCCATTTTAACCTGGAATTTTTTATATTTTTGACCTGGAAAACCTGGAAAAAGCCTGGAATTTTGAAATCTAGATTTTGTGGCAACCATGAGTCGGCCACCTAACAGTAGTCATCCGCCTAATAATTTAGAGTGGATTTTGGTAAAATTTTTGAACAATATATAGGCAATTCCACGTGAGATTTAAGTCGACATCTTAAAATCGTCCAAAAAAATTTTTTTGTCTATTCTGTATCGGAAAAAAACAGATACGTATTTTTTTATTTTTGTTTAATTGTCCAAATTTTCGAGTTATGAATTTTGGAAGTTTTTGACTTTCATAATTGTAGACCTATATTCAGTAGCTTATAAGTCCGAAAATATTAAGTTTAGGAAAAAGTTGTCAAAAAATTAAAGTTTTACTTTTCTTTCGACTTTTAAGAAACGTAAATAAAAAAATTTTTATTTAATTTTGAGACGGATTTTTTTTATTTTTTTTAAATTTATTTATACCTTATAATATAGAGAAAATTTTCCAAAAAGTCCCAAAATGGGCTTGATGTGTTAAATAAGTTTTAAAACATTTTCAAAAATCCGGCCCAAAGTTAAAAAAAATTAATTTATTTATAGGAAATTTTTTTTAATTCAACTCAATATTTTCGGACTTATAAGCTTCTGAATATAGGTCTACAATTATAAAAGTCAAAAACTTCCAAAATTCATAACTCGAAAATTTGGACAATTAAACAAAAATAAAAAAATACGTATCTGTTTTTTTAATACAGAATAGAAAAAAAATATTTTTGACCAATTTTAAAAGGTCGACTTAAATCTCACGTGGAATTGTCCATATTTTTAATAAAAGTTATTATTTTTCTTCAACAAAAAATTATTTGGATGACATAACCTCCAATCTGACAACCGTTTTTATCAATAGAAGGATTCCATTCTTATTATTTAAAATATTATTTTAATTTATTTAAAATATATTAAAAATTGGAATGTTTTGAATAATTTATTTAACAATAATAACAACCCAGTGGTCACAAAAACATAAAACGTTCTTTAAACGTCTGTAGAACGTTTAATGTCTGCCAATTTACGTTCTACAGACGTTCAAAGAACGTTTTTTGTCTTTATGCCCGCTGGGAATGGATTCAATTTTTTGCAAATAACTTTTTTACAATGTTTAAAATGTCAAAAATTTAAATACGTTTAGTAATCAATTTAGTAGTGTTGATAATAAACAAAGTTTATTTTTACTTCTCTTTTTCTTGGGGCAACCCGGCCTGGCCACGACCGGGGCCATTAAAATTTATTGCCCCTGGGCCAGACCAGAAAATCCGACCGGGGCCAGGTCGGAAATCGGGAGCAAGGGTGGAAATTTCTGCACGGGTACTTAAAATCTCTATTTTTCTAAATATATTCAGGAAAGTCGGGAAAAATGTAGAAAATTTAGTCAAAAGTACTAAAACAATATTTAATTTCAAAAATTCATAAGAAAATTCTAAATGTTATATTCCTGATCATTAAAAAAATTTATTTATTTCAAACTTTTTCTATTTTTAACAATTAAAATTTTCAGATTTTAAAGATAATTTATTTTTATGAAAAACTTTAATAATTCAAATTCTTATAAAATTCGTTATATGTTTTAATATACATTCCATTCATTATTATAAAAAATATTTTCTAATTTTAATTTTCCAACGGTTAAAAATTTTTTTTTAGAAAAAATGAAAAGATTGATTACCTATAGTTCTAAAATGTTTATTACAAAATGCTAATTTTTCTGGAAAGAAGAGAAATATTAAAAAATAACATTAATAATTTTTGTAGATTTATAAAAATAGTTTTGTATTATTTGAAAAATAAAAATAATATTTCTAAATAAAATAAATAAATACCAATGTAAATTTTGACTGACAATGTTTATTTTGATTAAATTATTAATTTAGTAAGAAGTAAATTATTTTTGTTGCAACAAAATGAGACATCTTCTCCTGCGGCGCGCCGAATTTTGTTACAAGACACACCCATCTTCAGTAGTATAGTGGTCAGTATCCCCGCCTGTCACGCGGGAGACCGGGGTTCGATTCCCCGCTGGAGAGAATTTTTTTTCTTTCTCATTTTTTTTTTTGACAAAATTGGGAAAAAAAATTTTCTCCACATCAGTTTTTTGTTTCAAAAAACTTTTATAACTTTTTTAAAACATTGATAGTAGTCCCAACCATATAGAAGTGTGGACACGATGTATATAAAATTCTCCCTTTCCGGTATTAATATACAAAAGTGGTTCCTCAGAGATAGAAATTTGCACTAAAAGAAGATGAAAATAAAAAGTGCACACGAAATTTAAGACTGAATGAGTCGACATATATAGCGATTTCACGCCCACGTTTCAAAACGAAAATATCGCATTTTAATAACGATAATGTACTACCGATGAAAAGAAGATTCGTGAGCAACAGTATAAATTTCTTTGCAAAATGCCATGACATAAATGTCGTCATAATCGTCTTGTCCGCGAAGTTCATGCAAACAACCGGTGGCAAACATATATATAGTGAATATATATATACGTATAACTACCCTTTTTTCTTCTCCTTAATATAAAATCTTGTTACAAATTAAATTTTATAAAAATTACTTAGGAACAAAAAAAAATCTTTTTTGTAAAAAGAATATATATTTATTGAAAGAAATGGAACTTTTTTCTGCCACATATAATATTGTTGCTAATATGTATATATTAAGAGTCAATTTGAAAAATTCTGCAATTAATTAGAATCAAGTCTATTTTTAAAAATCTGTTTAGAATAATATTTACATTACCATAAATATTTTGTATCTTTATATTGAAAATTTAAATTTTAATTACCAAATTTAAAAAATTGCTGATTCAAATTCAGGGGTAATTGATTGTATTTTTTAGTAAATGAATTTGTTTGAATTTTTTCCCCGCATGAATAAAATATTTCCAATATTTTCGAGAATAATTTTCTATAGTAAACTTTTCGATTAGTGAACTATTTTTCGAGAATAAAATTTTCTATAAATAAAGTATATTTTCGGGAATAAAATATTTTCAAGAGTAAAATTTTTGATAAATAAAATATTTTCAAGAATTAAACTTTTTGGATGAATAAAATGTTTGCAAAAATAATTTTTTTTTTGATAAATAAAATATTTTTATTTTAATAATTTTAATATTGAATTATTATTTTTATTACTTTTTGAAAACAAAATGTTCGATAAATAAAAATGTAGAATAAACATACAGTGAGAGAGAAAGAGGAATGACAAATTTGTTAATTTTCGTTTGGAACAGAGTTTGAAATAATCATTAATCAATGATAGTAAATCGGAGTCGATTGGTGTGTAAAAGGGCTTTATATAATATTAAGACTGTGAGAGATCGAAGGGTGGTGAGCACTGTTTCTCCGCGCACTGTCAAATGCAGTCTCGGTGCGCTCTTGTTCCCTGAACGCAGGGGGAGGTCGCGAATCCCTGCCGCGTAGATAATTAGATCGCTACCAAACCACCTTGATTTTAACGCATCTTCACCTTCACGAACTTATTTTTTCCACACTTCATCTCTCAAACGCTCCCTCTTTTCCTTTCTCCACAAGAATTTTTATTTTATTCCTCTCAGTCTGTTTTTTTACTTTTAATTTTTCACTTCTGTCATCTTTTTTACTTTCAATACTTGTCTCGATATTTTTTGTACCTCGAACTTTTATCACAGAAATTTTTATCTATAATTTTTCCATTTCACAATATTTCATTTTTGGTAAAAAGAAACTCAATTTGTTATGTTTAGAAAAATCGTAAAGTTAATTTCAATATCAGTTAATTTCTATTAAAAAAAAACTTTTTTTGCTGTTTTAAAAAAAAATTAACTAACACAGTAAATAATGGATTTGTTTAATTATTTATTATCCCACCTTCTGAATCGAAGGTATTGTTTCTGAAAGTAATTTATTTGAAAGGAAAAAAAAATTTTTCTGATTGTTAATTGAAATACTTTCTCCTCGCATATAATATGGGAACCTTGCAAAAATTCAGAGGCTCTTGAGAAAAAATATAAATGTGATACTTTCAACACTATGTTGGCTTGTTTCCAGTTTGCCTCAAGTCGAATGTATAAATATCACATAATTCACCTCGAATCAAGAAGTTGTAAAGGTGGTCAGGATCTTTTGGGATCCGTGGAGAATCTTTGTGAGATAAAGAAGAAAACGTATCTCCAGGAGGTGAAGCGTGATTCCATTAGTCAGAACCTCACCACTGTTTTCGATGCATTCAAAAAGTCCGGTTTATGTTTTGGGCGAGTTATAAAAAAAATAACCCACCTTCCCAATTCTTGAATATATATAACTTTTTTCTTTTTTCTTTTTGACTTCAGAATCGAGAAATTTATTACCAACTTTTCTCTGCTCCCGGAGATACCCAATATTATCCCATACACTGTGTGTGTCAAAGTTTGATATTTTTTTTTCCATCTTGACCATGGGGAATATAATTTAATAAGGTAGACAGTGAGTTTATAAAAAAGGAGAATTTATAAGGAAGCTGTGAGGAATTTTTTCGAAATTTTTTCAATTTACAAATTTTAATTGGAAATGATGTTGAAAATCGAATTGAAAATTCGAAAAATAAAGTAAAATAAATTTTTGGAAAATAAAGAAATAACATAAATCAAACAAAAAGTTCTAGGTTATATTCATTTGCGAATTTCATTAATTGTAAAATTATTCACAAACATCAATTACTTATTTTTTAAATAAATATTAAAACATCATTTTTCTGTAGGAATTAAAATTCTTCAAAACAAATTAACAAACTGTTGAAAAGAATTTAACTATTACTTTTCCAGGAGGTCGATAAAAATAAAAATTGTATTAAAAATAATATAATAATTCTGCGAAAAGTTTTATTATTTAAAAAAATAATTGAAATCCTGACAATAATTTTATTACTTATAAAAATAATTGAATTTTGATAAAAAATAATTATTTTTAAAAAATTAATTGAATTGTAGCTAAGAGTTTATAAAAAATTTTTAAATAATTGAATTCTTCTTTTATTATTTATGCAATAATTGAATTCTTTTGAAAAATTATATAAAAATACGAAGTATATTGAAAATCATTAAATTTAAATCTATTTTCAAAAACAAATTGCATTTTTACAAAAATTTTATAAAATTTTTGAAAATAACTGAATTTTGAGAAGACTTTTATTCTTTTTAAAGATAATTGAAACTTTGACGAGAATTGGATAAAATTTTTGTAAAATTAATTGAATTTCTAATAAAAATTTATTCATAAAAATAATTTAAATATTGTTAAGAATTTTTTTTTAAAATTGGCAAATAATTGAATTACTGTCAAATTTCCATTATTTTTGAAATAATTGAATTCTTTGAAAAATTATATTAAAATAGTAGCTATTCGAAATCATTGAATTGAGGAAAGTTTTTAAAAATAATTGAATTTTTGCCTTGAATTTGTTTAAATTTTTTAAATTAATTAAAATTCCAAAAAAAATTATTAATTTTTGAAAATAATTAAAATACTGTTATGAAATCTTTTTAAAAATTGGCAAATAATTAAACATTGTCAATTTTTTTTTATTTTTAAAATAATTAAAATATTAAAAAAAAATTTTTTTTTAAATTGTCAAATGATTGAATTTATATTAAATTCAATTAAGCTATTTAAGTAAATAGTTAGAAATAATTCCTTAAATAAATTCTATATGTAATAATTTAATGATAGATTCTAAAGAATGAAGTTACTTTGAAAAAAATTATATGGTCAGAAGTAGAAAAATTTGAACTTGTCTTAGAATTCGTAAATATAATTTCGTAGCTTATGGGACCCGTAAGCAAGAAGACACCATTTCGAATCTATTCGCAAAATATGATACAGAAAATAAAATGTTTACTTAAATATCGTTCGGCAACAATAAATAATTACGAGATATTAAAAAATGGATCCTAAGAGTATTTATTGTTAGGAAGAAGTTTGCGAATTCAAAAAAAAATGTTATTTTAGCACGGTAGTCAGGAGAGATTCGAAAAAAAAACCACAGGGTGCCGCCATATAGTCAAGGGGGATTGAGAAAAATACTGCGATGATTTGTCATAAATAGAACTCAACAAAATTCACCTGACTAGGTATATATATAATTCCACTTTGGTTTCTTCCATTTACTATTTCTCGTTTACTGCGCGCCCAAATGGAACCACCAACATCGGTTATTCCGACGGTGGAAAGATATTCATGCATAAATTTTGTTTTAAAATGATTTATTAGCACCATATCGATACTACGAATTTTTTGGGGGATTCATTTAGTTTCGTTTCAATGCTGCGCCTCGTCATCATAATCTACAACATTTGTATTTGCAATAATTCTTATTCAATATTGATATTTTTCCATTATAAACATATAGACCTTTATATTTTAGCTGAAATATTATTAGAAATCTTTCTTGAAAGAGAATATTTTGTTTTGTTTCGAAAATTATTAATTATATATTCCAATAATAATTGCGTTGGTTCGAAATTGATTTTTGAATTGGCACTGATTAGTAAATTGTATTAATTTTTCTTTTCGACAGAGTCATTTTTCAGGGTTTAGATGAAATTTTTCGGCTTTGAATTTTAAAAATTGGCGCCGTTCGGTCGACAGATGGCAGGACGTTTGCTAAGATCTGTGACCAAACCAAACCGAATATTAATTGATTTTCAAAGTATTAACTCTGAGGACAATTAAATTTTTATTTATGAATAAAATATAATGACGTAAATGTAAACGATTTCTAAATTATAAATTGTGGTAATGAAGAAAGAAAAAAATGATACTAGAGTTGAGAAAATGTGAACACCTGGACTAGACGGTGAGTGATTGTTTCAGAATGCCACCTATAGGGCAAAAAAAAAAAAAAAAAAAAAGCGGGGAATTATAAAGCGCGCGGAAAAGATTTTAATTTAAATTGAAAAATGATCGGGGTGGAGGATAAAAATTCGAGTTAAAATTACGGCATTAAATAATGTTGAGACTCGAGAGGTTATATGTGCTTTTTCAATAATTTCTCACTTATCTCTGTCCTTTCTCAAATTGGATACGCGAGGCGTTAAAGGGTTAAGGTTAAGGAGTCGCGTCATCCAATCAGCTGTGTTAGGTATAAACCCGTCTTGAAGACCAGGTTACCCCCGAAACCCTTGACGGGGGGTCCCACCGGCTTCTCCTTCCTCTTTTTCAAGTAAGGATACCTGTCACCGATAGTGATTTGTTGAGTGTATTTGCATTTTAGATTTAGACTGCCGCGCCTGCTTCTCTCTCTCTCTCTCTCTCTCTCTTCTTCTTCTTTTCTTTTTTCCTTCATATCTTCTCTCCTTTTTCCTCCAGTTGCATATATTCTCTCCCTTATTCGCTTCTTCATTTTCAACTTTCCAAAGAACCATATCCAGTGGAAACGGTTGGTTCAGGAATGACATTAGTCATACAGCATTTCTCGGGGACTTGTTTATGCACGTTTAAAGAATGATTAGGCGGCGGCGTCCCGACGGGGGGTGTTCAAAACCACCCCCACTTTATTCCCCCTTCGATTTATCTTTCTCATCGCCTCATTTCTAACTCACCGTTTTCACATTTAAATGCTTATCATTCGATTTTTTGTCGAACCTCCTGTTATGTTAGTCCATTCTTTTTATGAATTTAAATTTCCCGCGCAATTTTTACCCACCAGGTGTCACTGCCACTTGACTAGATCATACTAAAAAGCCCGGGCTTTAATTTGAATACCAAAAGAGTAATATTTCAGAAGACATTTTTTTTAAGGCTTATTGCTTAAAAATGATTCCACTTAATTGAAATTTAACTTTAATAAATTTTCATATATACCTACCGTCAGAGATAAAATTAGTCATCAAATAAAAAATTCCAAAATTCATCGAGAATGTATAAATCAATATTCAATGGCTAAAAATGGTCGTAAATAAGAAATCGTCTCAGCATAAGGTCTCCCAATAAGCGACATTTATTAGCAGATTAGATTAATTCTGGAAAGAAAAAAAGCCTTTCAGCAGCAACTGACCGTGGTAAAATATTATTATGCTTTAATATTCAATTTAGACTCATAGTCTAGCGGTCAGTAAGGTAATAAATAAATCTTTAAAAAAAAACCGGTTGAGCTACACTGTGGAGTGCATATATTACAAAAATTATTACTCCTCTTGATCTGAATCGAAATTTTGTTGCGACTTTTCGTACCATCTTTATTTGCACAATTCTACAATTCTACAAAACAGCTTTATTTATTCTTACTCGTTATATTAGGGCAAAATTATTACTAACGTTGCAAAAAATTATCACAAATTTCTCTCTGTCAAAAAAAGAAGAGAGGAAAAAAAACCCCAGGCAGTCAGTGCGATAGAAATAAGAAAAGCCAAGGGAAAGACTTGATTCTTCACGATTCCATTTTCTCAGAATGGTTAAATTCGAATAAAATCGATTTAATATGGGAAAAATGTTAAATTGGTCGATTCAAAGTATTGCGGGGGGGAAAAAACTTTGTGAGTATAGATATAAAAGTGAAAACATCTCTGACAATTCGGTGCTGAGCGAGCTTTCTCACAGCAGTAAAACGACGAGTATAACTACCGTCGCCCGCAAAAAGCCTAAAATTAGTAATAATAACAACGTTAGGAAGTAAAAGGCGCTGCTAACTGGAGTCACCCGGGGGGCAACCACAGTCACCGAGAGAGACGAAGAGAAACCCTTCAAGAGGGAATCTGTTGCAGGTAACCAATATATATATATATATATATACACACACGAAACGATTCAAAGAAGACCAGTGAAAGATTCCCTAAAGACTCAAGACTCTTCTCCACGTCAGACACAACTCCAAATTGTAGTCTTTACCTATATCCATCATTAGTTTTCATTTTGATAAAGTCGTAATTCTAAGTGGATAATGTTTTCGAAATACAATTCCAAAACATATTTTTGACTAAATTAGTTCATCATATTCTTCAAATAAGTATAATAAATAAATAATAATAATAATAAATCAATGTAATAATGTTGAAATATTTACAAATTCTTCATAAATTTCTCAGCAATAATTCAATTATTTTCATGATTAATAAAATTCTTTTTAGAAATTCGAATATTTTTTAAACATATTAAAATTTGTCGAAGTATTTCAATTATTTTTAAATGCAATTTATTTCAATTATTTTTAAATACAATTTTTCATTTAATTCTTCGAAAAATGTAATTATTCTTGAAAAGTGTATTAAAATTCGTCAAAAGAATTTAAGTATTGAAAAATTTGTTCATAAACTTCTTTAAAAGAAATTAATTTAAAAAATTTTGTTCAAAAAATTATTCAAAATTTTAATTATCTTTAGAAATAAATAAATTTTTCTCTTAAATTCAATATTATTTATACAAAAAATTTACCTTCATTATATGATTCTTAATATTTAGAATTTAAATAAAATTTCGCAAAAGAATGTAATTGTTTGAAAAAAATTAATAATCTTCTTTGCATAGCAATAATTATTTTTACAAAATGATAAAAATTTCACAGAAATTTTACTATTTACAAATTCTTTATAAATTTCTTTTCAATCCTGCGATTATTTTTCTAAATAATAGAAATTTTTCAGGGATTCAATTAATTTCAAAATTTTAATGGAATTCTTGACAAAATTGCAATGATCTAAAGAATGTTATCAACAGTTTTAAAGAAATTGAATTTTCATGAAGAATTGCATTACAATTTTTGATATTTAAATTTATTCAAGAAATAAAATTAAAAATGAATTGATAATAATTATTACACTCTAAGAAACAAATTAGAAATTACATCTAATTTTTTAAAATAAAAAATGAGTTTTTCGAAGAATCGTATGAAAATTGTCTTTTAAATAACCGAATTTTATTAAAGATTGTATATCATTTGTTATAATAATTGAATTCGTTCAAAATTTTTTTTGAAAAATATTACCGAAATCAATTCAATTCTTAAAATTGCATTTAATTTATTTTGAAAAATAATTGCCATCTTTCAAGGAATTTTATTAAAATACCATGAAGTATATAATTACAGAAGAAAGGAGCAGCCACTCGAGAATTCGACATGCCATTTAAAAATTTTGTGGAAGAATGAAAATTTTTACAAGCTTTCCCCTTAAATCAGAATGAATAGTGAATTTTGTGGCTGCTTCTAATAAACTTATGGACCAGAAATTTTCGAAATCCATTGTTCGAATTTCTTTGTTTAGGTGAAAATATATTGACAAGAGGGTGTGAAGAAAATTACAGGGAAATTTTAGAATTTTCTCCTTCAATTTGAGAATTGATGAACTTTTCGAAATTTCGACTTGGAACTTGAAGTTTTCTATCTTCAAATATGATAAACGAATAAAAAAAACGGTAGTAAATAACTACGATTGCGCAAGAAATTTTTTGTTAAAAATGATTCGAGTTTAAATATTATAAAACGTCATTCTAGTCCATTGAGCCAGTGATTAATTGATCAAAAAAAAAAAAAAAAAAATTCTAAAGGTTCTGTCTTTGGAATTTGAAAAGTAACCTGTTCATCTCGTAATGCACAACAGTGGCGATGATTCCGCGTTGTCTTTAAGAGCCCAAATATTCGACGCCCAAACGTTAACGATATGCATTCCAAAGTGCCCCCCAGTGGTTTTGATGGAGCCAATATAGTCTCCGACAAAATAGTCACGGGTTACAGGTCTCGTTGTGTTCATTTTTTTTCTCTCTTCGTTTTTTTTATAGTTGGAACTATATGCGGTATTAGAGAAAAAGATATTGTCGAACTAACCGACAATGGACCATTGGTCCGCCATTGTGACCAAAGCACATTAATTGTGTCTCTTTGAGAGTTGATGATCTCCGCGATGCCATCAATGCAAGCCTCTTTTCTTCATCAGCCTTTCCTACTATGTATTATTATTGTCGTCATTCTCTTTTCTCCGGGATCATTTCTTACCCTTTCACATATAATATGTGCCCAGTCAAGTGAGTAGTAATATGCTCACACAATGAGAACATTGTATTATACGAATTATTTCATTTTCTAAATGACATTCAATTAAATTTCTTTTTTTTCTTGATATATTGTATATATATACCTGTGACACGCTTTGAAGAAAGGGATCTTTAGAGGCGGGAATTTTTATAGTTTAGAAATTCAGAATTGCTACAGAGAAAATTGGAAAATTCAGAGAAAATTCAGGAATTTTTATTGAAACTATATACAGAGAAATAATTAAATTTTCAATACCAAAATTTGGAATATATTTGGATCTTCTTTCTCTGGCTTAAAATTTTGAAATTATCAAAAATTAAAAAATGTTCAATTGTCCTAATTAAAAGATTTCAATTATTTTAATTAAAAGAATTCAATTATCTCGATAAATATCCAAAATTCTTCGTTGGAGTCCAATTATTTTCAAGAATTCTTATAAAATTCTTTGCAAAATTCAATTATTTTCTTCAATGACAATATTCATCATAACATTTCAATTATTTTTAAAAATAATAACTTTTATTGTCAAAATTCAATTATTTTAAAAAATAATTACATTTTTTTGTCAAAATTCAATTACTTTAAAATAAAATAACATTTTTGGTCAAAATTCAATTATTTTCAAATTTTTTCAAAAAATTCTTGGACAAATTTCTAATTACTTTGCAAAAGTTCCCTCAGTTCAATGAATTTTTCTTTAATGAATTTCAATATCTATTATTTAAACAAAATTTTTAAAAGAAATTCATTTATTTCTTTACTTTTCAAAATAATTTAATTGTTTATATTAAATTTTATAAAATTTTACGCAATAATTCAAATATCTTCTGAAAGCAGTAAAAGTTTCACATAAGTTAAATTATGTAAAATAATAGAATTTGCATGAATTTTTTAAAAAAGAATTGAATTTTGAATCGGTTTTATATTTAAATCTTTAAAAATTTTAATTTTTCATTCTTTTAACTAATGATTCTGTATAGAATTATTTTTATTCAATTAATTTCCAGAATTTTAGCTTTCCTGGGAAAAATTTAATTATTTTCTAAATTTTAATAAAATTCTTGGCAAACATTCAATTATTTTCAAAATATTCCATTAATTTCAAATTTAAAAAAAAAATTTTGAGACAATTTCAATTATTTTCAAAATTTTAAAAGAATTCTTAACACAATTTCAATTAATTTCAAAATTTTAATAAATTTATGACATAATTTCAATTATTTTTAAAAGTTTTTCATAAATCAATGATTTTCAATATTTTTACTGTTTTAATAAAAAATAAATTCAATTACTTAACAAAACTTGACATAAGAGTTTCAGAGAATAATCTTTTATTAAAAATTCCATAAAATTGAATTAAATAAAACAAATAAATTTCATAATTCTCAGAGAATTTTCTTAGAAATTATTAAAAATAATTGTTTTAAAGAAAAATTTAAAAATTCTGTAAAATAAGTGAATTAGAAGGATGAAAATAATTTTGAATAAGTAGTAACAATTTTTGAAGTTCTTGCTTCTTGTAAAAAAATAGATTCGTCGAATTTTTATTAACTTTAAATTACATTTTACAGATTATCGAAATTGGGTCTTCAGCAGGAATTTCTCAAGAAAGCAGATGGTCGTATTAACTTGCAAGAAACAAGATTAATAAGATACCTTGAAGACTCAATTTTCAAAGTAGAAAAAATTTAAAATAATTGAAAAAATTACCAATCGTTTTGCTATAGCTGAGGTTTATTTATACCACAGGTGGCGCTCGTAATGTTTCTCCTATTTTTACCTTTTCGTAAAATATCCTCCTTACTAAGAGAATATGAATAATCAAGAGGAGTCCTATTAACAGAAACGACTTTTTTCCAACAATAAAACTGTTGAAGTATATACAACAATAGTAAATGAGCAAAGAAGAAGTTAAGCGCACAACACGGGGTGCCCATAAGTGCGGCCGGTTTTGGACCAAGTTGAATTCTCAATTTCGTTGTGAGTTACGGCTGATATCGAACTAGAGGGTTTCTGTTGATAATTAACGTTCATCCTCAGGGCCAGTTGTGTCTCGCGATGGAATCCAAATTTTATGTCGGTACCATAAACGCGTGACGGCATAAGAATTAGGACGGCAAGCGGTTGGCTGAATTGAGCCAAGGGGTATAAACTCAAACCAATTCAAAGAGAAGAAGAGCGACAGAAACATGTGTGAGTGAAATGTAAATGAGTAATATGGGTTCCTGGTCCTTTCTCTCTTTTCTATACCTCCCGAGTGTATGGGAGATGAGGGTGTCGCGATTCCCTGCTGTGCGTTGATAGCCTCATCTAGTCTAGGATCCACTGGTAATTAGGTTTTTTTCTCCACATCCAGAACCAAGCGAGGTCAAAACATAATCTCGCGGTAACGACATTAGTCGAAGAAAAATGGGATTTACATCATAGTCTGCTATATATGAAACAGTTGTTAATAAAGCCATATGTGAAAAGTTAAGAACCAATTTTCTTTCTAGGGAAAATATTAATTGCGGACACTCCTTTCGACTTGAAATGTTTGGAATTAATTTTATAGAGCTTAATTGATGTTTTAATCGAATATCCAGTTGTGGATAATAATTTTGGTGTGGAGAAAAGAAATCTTTGGTGAATATAAGGGTGTCTTGTGATTGCGATATCCCGCTGGGCACTGATGAGCCTGTTCCAGAATTCGTAACCGATATTTCTGTAATGAGCTTTTTTTGGTGCCAATTACGTGGCGCGGACTGATTTACATAGCCCTGCCTCTGTTAGATAGGTCAGGCTTAATGGACAAGTTGGGGATAGGAGAGAGAGGGAGAGCAGCGAGCGAGGCGCAGAACTTGACGGATGCTGGAGCTGTCAATTTTAAAAAAACTGCCTGAAGCCTACGCTGCTACGATATCCCGCTGTGTAAAATTGTCTTTTGCCTCCGCTCTGACCACAACGCGCGCGAGAGGGACCGTGTAATTATTTGGCCAGCCATAACTTATCTCTCCAAGTCTAGACCGAAAGAATTGTTGGATCAGAGCGACTTTGCTTTATCGATCCCTTGACCATAAATCGAGAAACCATACGGAAATTACTTCACACCCCTTCTTAATTTTCATTTCTTCTTCTTCTTCTTTGTTATCGGGTGATATCCAATTCTCTTGATTCCTAAGATCTTGATGCTGAATCACTATTTGAATTTAATGTTCTGCTTTATCAAAAAATCAAATACTTGTTGCTGCATCGATTCTAAAGTGTTCTTTCTTTATGATTAATTTTTGTCAAGCACAACCAAGTTCCACGACTGTTCCATTGCTTCCAGGAAGTAGTCCTCTATTTGATGCTCCAACAAACCCTAAACTTGTTCTAAAACGGATGCTAAAATAATGTTTTATCATTAATTATTAGTCCTTAGAGTTTACTCCTTAGATTACATTATCAATCTTTAGAAAGATGCTTAATACGGATTCCTGGATTAAATACCTTTTTAAATTCTTCAAATGGTTCTAAACCTGGTAATGAATCACTTTTTGAAATTAATGCTCCAACAAGAATTGGAATTAATCGTGAGACTACTGATAGAGATTGACCTAACAACAAATGTTACAAGTGATCTTGATTATTGCTTAATTTCTGACAATTAATTCTCAACCAAGTACAACAAATTGATTTTATTCTAATGATCTATTCTGTTCTCCAGTTGATGCTCCAGGAAAATATTAAACCTCTTTTGCAACAGATGACGCTAAAATAACGTCTTATGTCATTAATTATTAATGCTTAGAGTTAGAATTCCTTAGACAGATGCTAAAAACGGATTCTAGGATTACCTTCTTAAACTTTTCAAATTCTGAACCTGATGCTAAAAAAGCCTTTTAAAATCAATGCTCCGACAAAAATTTGCAGTAGTAGTGAGACTCCTGATAGAGTCCTAAAAGTAAACTAACAATTAATGCTACATTTGTTTTTGATTTTGCTTAATATATTTAGCACATAATACACAACCAAGTTCTACAAATTGTTTTAAAGCTCCATCAAGTTTAGGAAGTTTGGTGCTCTAAAAAAATATTAAATCTCTTTCGAAACAGACGCTAAAATAACCTTTTTTAACATTTATGCTACAATGTTTTGACATAAACTCTTCATCATCAAAAATCAGATGCGTGTAATACATTTTTGAAAATAGGCATTAAACCAGTTGTTGTAATTGTTATTGGACTATTTCTTGCTCACTTTGTACTTTAGGCTGCACGATTTAGTGCAGAAAAGTCATCATTTGTCAGTTTAGCAGAAATTTATCAATAACTCTTTCCAAGAAAAGGAAGAAGGAAATATTGAATGCATGTCTTGATGTTATAAACATCACGACCCGCACTCAAACTACAATATGTATTCAATAAACTCAGGAGACAAACTTTTAACAACCCTTATGCGACAAGTTAAAGACCCGATTTCCAAAAAATCATTCGAGTTAAATAACAACTCACGAAAACATCAGAAAACTGTGGGACCAGTTTAGGGGCATTCGAGTCGGGTACCATGTGCAGTATCGAGTTTCGAACCAAGCGAATGGTATACATACAGAGAGAGAGCGAGAGAGAGAGGGTTATACCGAAAGGTCAGAAAGGGTCAGTAGTACGGGCCGGCCGTAATTTAACCGGCTGTTAAGTCGATCGTAAAGGGGGCGCCGGAATCTGTCGTCAGTATATACCCTCGAGCTGTACACATCGAAGATTCTCTTTGTACCCGCTTTTCAGAAGGAAAGTAAAAATCACTTGCCCAGAATATATACTGTTAATCGTGGCACGTAAAACACGAAGGGGAACAAATTTTCCTCTTTGCTTTTGTAGTCGCCTCGCACACTCGTGAGCAGCAAAAGCAACTGATACATTGAGTGAGTTGGCAATATATCTCACTTGTTATTTCCAGCACTTAAATTTTGAATGATATCAGGAAATAAATGGGGGATTTTAGCATTACTTGGAAACTTGTTTATACAAAGAACAGATAATTAAATTTAAAAATAAGTTTAAGATGATTTCAGTAATGGAATTGCACAGACGACAATTTAGAAAGGTGCTTGTCGATTAATACGTACGTTACGATATCGGCAGGATCATCGAGCGGCATCCTGGGTGGCGGATTTATAATTACAGCAAATCTTCGTCGATTGGCTGCGGGGGTCATTCGGAAAGTTGATCGTCTGAGCACGAGCAAAACCCAGCAGTCAGGACGGGAAGCCACTCATTGCGTCTTCATTATAAATCCTGAGAATCACGCAAATTGATAACGGCATTCGGGGCCCTACTGTTTACTTCTAGGTCCAAAGTGACTTCACCCTTTCGCCCTTGCACAGCAGGAGTATTTTTGCAATCCAATTTTCGACATTTGGTTCTTTTTTTACGTCATCCATATGTTTGGTTCGTTATTCAAAATTACTTACTGTACCAGATGGAAGGAGAGTGAGAGATGAGAAAGAAGAAGACGAAGAAGAAGCCGACGATGATGTGAGTCCTATATATTGGGACTCAGCCCGCGGACCCGGGTGGAGATTCATAAATTATTTTTGGAAAAAAGGAGGAAAAGTATTTCCAATTACAGTTTTTTGTGAAGGGTTGCCGCGGGCCACACGGCAGGGGGTCCGCTTAATGGCGACCCGCACCCACCGCACTTCTTCTCTTCTACTTAACCATCTTCTCTTTCTCGCTATCTTTCATATTCTTATTCTTCAACCTCTATACCAATCGTATTCTCCCACATTCTTTCACATCTCCCTCAATTCGTTATTAACTTCTTTTTTTTATTGTTGTTGTTGTTGATAGAACCATATTAATAGAGGCATTAAAAATGACAAATTCTTCTGAAACTGTTTCGCAAAAGTATAATTGCAATTACAAAATTTTTCTGAATTAACAATCAAGTGAATAATCTTATATATATATGAAGATGTTCAACCCACGCAGAAAGGTACGAAGGAATAATTGACAAAATCAGTCTTTTTTATTTCTTAGTAGAAAACTTGTCGTCAGTTCATCAATTACTGTTGCGAGAGTTGCGTGTGAATGGCAATTGTGTAAAACATGACGTCTCTCTTAAGCAACATAAGAATCCATTGAAACTTGATACTTCAACTCTTATTCCGTTTGGAAATACAATTCCACGTGTTATGTTCTTCTAGAAGAAGAGAGAAAAAAAACCGCAGTGTCTCGTAAAAACTATTAACAGATCGTAATTCGAGGGTACGTTTATATACAGGTTGTATCCACCAGCTGATCTTGAGGTATCACCATTGTCGAATCGTAGGGTCAAGCGAACTTTGAACATGCATCCTCTCTCGGTGCGCTCCGCCCCCTCGGAATCATTCGGTCAGATCAGCAGGGGGGCATCGTGCAAACCCTGCGGGCTCATTCTGTATCGAATTTGACGACCCAAAAAAATCCCCGGACATATGGAGGTGAAATTTTGTGGTTTTCTCTATAGAGGCAATATAACCTACGCATATGAGTCGAAAAAAACGATTATTAATCGTCCTTCTATAGATGCAAAAGGGCTCAAGAGAGAGAGAGTAGTTTATGCTTCTGCCTGATGACGTTCTATCGACTCAGGTAGCAAGAATCCTTTGACCTTTATCCGACTCTCTATGATCTGCTCTGTTCATATTCATCTCGCCTTATGTCTCATCAAATTCCTCCAAAGTATAAAACCCCGGAGGCGGGTTTTATACTTCTCAGCTCCTGCTCTCTATTCATTTTTGTTGCGCCTTCCAAGAGAATGGAAGAATTAATAAGTGACATCTTTTCAGGGGAAAGAAAAAGAGAAGTTGGTTTTTAACGCTTCGAACTACTTTTTTTTTTCTTCTTTGTTGTTGGATTTCCTTTCGGCACGAGCTGCTGTGTCTTGTCTTCTTTTATAATTCACGTATAACACAATAGCATCGATATTATATTATGTAGAAGGAGGCGGAAGATTTAAGACGTCCTCCATATATAATGAAATAAAAATAGAAGCAGAATTTTCGGTTATGTTAATTAAGGAACACAAAAGACTTTCATTTCAGAAGTTCTCCTTTTTTTCTTCATATGTATGTGTTAATTCAGTTTAAACTGAATTTGATGAATTGTCATTGATACTAAGAATGTAATTGAAGCATTAATTGCAAAGCATTAATTGCAAACAGTATTTTTCATTAGGTTCATGACCATTTTAGAAGATTTAAGAAGATGTTAAGGACTATTAATGCTTGAATCCGTATTACACGCATCTGATTTTTGATGATGAAGAGTTTATGTCAAAACATTGTAGCATAACTGTTAAAAAAGGTTATTTTAGCGTCTGTTTCGAAAGAAATTAAATATTTTTTTGGAGCACCAAACTTCCTATACTCGATGGAGCTTTGAAACAATTTGTAGAACTTGGTTGTGTATTATGTGCCAAATATATTAAGCAAAATTAAAAACAATTGTAGCATTAATTGTTAGTTTACTTTTAGGACTCTATCAGGAGTCTCACTACTACTGCAAATTTTTGTCGGAGCATTGATTTTAAAAGGCTATTTCAGCATCAGGTTCAGAATTTGAAAAGTTTAAGAAGGTAATCCAGGAATCCGTTTTTAGCATCTGTCTAAGGAATTCTAACTCTAAGGATTAATAATTAATGACAAGACGTTATTTTAGCGTCATCTGTTGCAAAAGAGGTTTAATATTTTCCTGGAGCATCAACTGGAGAACAGAATAGATCATTAGAATAAAATCAATTTGTTGTACTTGGTTGAGAATTAATTGTCAGAAATTAAGCAATAATCAAGATCACTTGTAACATTTGTTGTTAGGTCAATCTCTATCAGTAGTCTCACGATTAATTTCAATTTTTGTTGGAGCATTAATTTCAAAAAGTGATTCATTACCAGGTTCAGAAACAGTTGAAGAATTTAAAAAGGTATTTAATCCAGGAATCCGTGTTAATCATCTTTCTAAAGATTGATAATGTAATCTAAGGAGTAAACTCTAAGGACTAATAATTAATGATAAAACATTATTTTAGCATCCGTTTTAGAACAAGTTTAGGGTTTGTTGGAGCATCAAATGTAGAACCTTTTTCTGAATTCGATGGAATATTAGTTTAGAAACTATTTGTAAAACTGGGTTGTGTATTAAGGAACAAATATCTACCACTCAGGAACAATTGTAGCATGAACATTTAGGTCTACTTTTCGTACTCTACCATCAGTTATTCACTATTTCGAATTTTTTAGATGAAGATGATTGTAAAGAAATGGATTTTGCAAATTGCCAAAGAATTTTTTGTAAATGATTAAAATTAATAGAATTAATAGAATTAATAAAATTAATAAAACTAAATAGAATTAATAGGATTAACAGAATTAATACAATTAATAGAAATAATAAAATGAATCGATTTAAATATAGTATATGGATGGTATATAATAGGCTCGATTGATATCAAGAGAGCTAATTGATTGAGTCCGTGTTTAACAAATTAACACGTAGGAGAGCGCAGGTGGCACCATGCGGTGCGAGTGAGAGGCGATCTTATATTGGTTAAATTTAAACTCCTTTTAAAATTGCGACATCGAATTGGATGACCCTGCGTTGAACCGTAATTTAAATGTTAAATGACGACGGATAACTGCGGCCCCTAAAGTTTGATTTGGCAAAAAAACTCGGCGCTGAACGTGTCAATTTAAAAAATTCCCCCTGAGCCATTCTCCTGACCCTTCCCTTTTTTTCGGATCATGATCGATATGCTGCATTTTCGTCCCATGCACATGCTTGCATTAAAAGCAAAGGGGCCAAATTGCGCTCATTCCGATTGGATTAAATTTCATCACGTTCAAGTCTGCTATATGCAATCTCGGCGCTTAATTTTCGATTTTGATTATGTGAGATGATTTCTTTTCGAAAATCTGTAAATCTGTAAATCTGTAATTCATTTTAGCTATTAATGAGCGCATAATGTTTCTAGAAATGGGCTTTTTCGGGCGAGTCGATTCCCGCTAATATTATATTTTACGTGACATATTTCGGAATGGATATAGCCGTACACGACTGTTGGTCGCGTACATATTTTCGGTGGATCGAGTCCGGGACATGTATCGCCGTGGGCTACATATTCATAACTAATAGATCGGCGAGACTTGGGTGACAGAGCAATACGTCCTGCGTTTCGATGTTACCCGCGCGCGAAGGGGAAAGGGTCGAGTCCGGATCATCGAGGTAAAGTCCGCTTTACACGAGCCGAGCATTCCGTAAAGCTCACCAGCCATAAAACAAAATTATTCTCGAAAGCGATTATGCCTACCGCTTCGAATGACTCCCTGTTTGCGTAAACCAAAACACTCGATTCGATGAGAGAAAAAAGTTATCATTTTCTTCCACTCCTTCTTCTCTTTTCACTTTCATTTAAATTAATTTCCACTTTCCTTTTCACTTATATTTTGATTCCTCCTTCCTTTTCACTTTCACTTCCATTTTTTATTGCCCAACAATTAATTCGTTTGAACTTTCCTTTCCGCTTTCACTCTCACTCTTGATTTCACTTTAAATAATATTCGTTCTTCTTTTTACTTTTACTTTTTGAAAGCTGTGATTGATAATTAATTAAAGTGAAATTAAAAATGTAATGAGAAGAGAAAGGGAAACTGAAGAGATGATAATTTTAAAAAGAGTAGTTTCAGAAAGAGTATAGAAAGAAAAATTTCCGAAAGAATAATTTTATTGAGAAGACCTTTTATATAATAACAATGTCCCTTTTGTACTTGTGGCATATCCAGAGGCATAATTCCAAGGTCCTCCCACCGTACCTTGCACTGTACCTTGAGTCACATGTAATAATTGGCTTCGTTGAAAATCGCACTCCGCGACTAATTCCTCTCCTCTCACTTTCTTTCTTTCCGCCATGTCTCTCCTCTCTCTTTCTCTTTTCTCGGCACTCACCTTTTCCTCCTCCTCCTCACACCAATTCCCTCTTTCCATTGAGACAGCCACGTGGGAACTCGAGGGTATTTTTACGTTTCGCCATTCATGTGGGGCACTATAACAGATTGTTTCTCAGAAAGAATGAGACACTGGAGTCTCTCTCTTGTCTTGGTTTGGGACCAGCGGCTAATAATATGGAGAGAGCGTGGAGAATCGTCCTAAAAGTTCCATAAGTGGTTCGTTTTGTCTCCAGAGTGTCTCTTATGATCCCGTCGGGACCGTCTCTCATATATACATAAGGCAATTCTTCAAAGCGTGGACAAATTGTGTCTTATCGTGTGTTGCGACCATTATAATCATTCCAGGCGTGCTATTATTACAAATCCACTAATTTACCAACATTTCTCGTGTATATTTTATATATATGCAATTTTATTTCTTGTTTTGGGAGAAATTTTTTTTTTTACCTGGAGGAAAATTTTTTTGTGTATTAAGTCTGGGGAACTTTGCGGATATGTTGCTGCAAGTTTAATAGTGTTGCAGCAGTGTTACTGACCAATATTTTAAAGGTTAATCTTGCTCAAGGAATTTTGGGAAAAGTTAGAAACTTTTATTAAAGGTACGAAGTATTAAATTTCATGGGAGAAATTCAATTATTTTAACAAAAAATTTGAATTACATTTTTGGCAAAATTTCAATTATTTTGAAAAACTTTCTTCACTTTAATGATAAATAAATAAATTTCTCAATAAATTTCTCAAAAAAAATCCAATTCTTTAAATGTAACGTTGACAAAAATTTACACATTTAAATATTTTCATAAATAGAAAAGTTTAACAGGATTTTAATTATTTAGAAATTTTTCATCAATTTCTTCACAATAACTCCAAAATATTATATAAATAATATTTTTTACAGAGATTCAATTACTTTTATGAATAATAAAACACATTTCTTATTATCATTATACACTGAAAGAAAATATGTATTACATTTTTTAAAAGTATATAATCTACAAAAAAAAATTTCACAGAAATTTAATTGTTTAAAATATATAGAATTTCCAAAAAATTTTTCAAAACAAAAATCAATTAATTAAAAAGTCTTTATAAAATTCTTCGCAATAATTCAATTATTTAAATATGTTAAATCTAATTTTTCTCTGAAATTCAATCATATTTTCTAATACTAGAACTCGAAAATTACGAAAACTGGAAAATTTATAATAAATTTTATTTACTAGTTAAAGAATTGTGCAATTGACAATAGTTAAACAATAGTTAAACAATAGTTTAACAATAGTAGTAACAATATAATAGTAATTATGAACAACACAATTTTTTTTATTCTTTATTGATTTATTACCGTATGCAGGCTATTAAAATTTCAGTTAAATTCAGCATATAATTGAAAATAAAATGCGCCAAAACGTTGATCGACAGTAGTGGCGAATACCATAAAGCAGAGAAAAAAAAGATGATCCTGACGTCTAAATCTAGCGGTATGATCGTTTGGCGGACTTTGTTTTTGTATTTTTTTTATTTTTGTCGTTTGTCACCCCGATGTGCGAGATATTTGAGCATGTGGTCTCTCAAGGGACCGGCCCCTAAATCTTGAAGAAGGGCAAACGTTTGCGCGGGTCTTTTTATCGCGGTGAGATTAGTGGAGATCAGCCACGCTGGCGTTTGTTTCGCTTCTCTCGTATCTATCTATATATATGCTTACATTTGAATGTATATATATATATATATGTATATAAATGCGTACAGTAAGTTTCGTTGGGGACTTTTAAGCGAGTGAAAGAGCGCGCAATAAAGCAATCTCTTACCCTCTCGACTTCTCCGCCTGCTTGGTGGACGTATACCTGGCGTGGGTGTATCCTGGAGACAAGCCAACGTTTGGAACACGGCCGGCCCTCCGGTAATGCATGGGTTTGTGTCGCGGCGGGCGGCGCACTTTGTAACAACGCGGGCTTTTGACTCGATTAATCTTACCGATATATTCCGCCGTGCGTCGCACGCTGCGAGCGCCGATATATCAGAAATAAAGTGTCGTGCTGCGCCTCGGGGTCCTCCCTCGGCTGTACACCGAACCAATGTCATGAAAATCGACCGTAAACCCGTAAACCATATTATCGTTATGGCAAGTTTACATTTTTCCTTTTTTTCGCGGAAAAACGTTCATATGCTGCTTTTTGCGGGGGAAAGAAACTCCTTTCTTCAAATCGGTAGCTGATGATGACCCAGTGGACACAAAAATCGCCATACGTTTTACGAAAGTTCCTGAAGCGTTTTTAGAACGTTTCATGTCCCTTACCAGACATACAACGTTTTAAAAACGTACCTAAAGCGTTTTTAGAACATTTAATGTCCCTTCATGTCTAGTAAGGGACATGCAACGTTTTCGGAACGTTCCTAAACCGTTTTTAGAACGTTTCGTGTCCCTTACCAGACATGCAACGTTTTACAAATGTGTCTGATGTTCTGTGTCGTTAGGGGAAGGACCAGCTTCACCAAGATACCGATTGAACAGTGTATTAATGATGAAATCATCAATTAATCAATCGTTAAGTGCTGCTTTAACCATTGATTTAGGTTTTAATCGATCTAACCACAAGAGAAAATTCGCGCCAAAAATCTCATCCGGAAATTTTAACCTATCATTCAATGAAGGGTGGTTCTCGAATCATGATAATGCGAAATTCGAAGATTTCCACAGGAGAAGGCGTAAGAAATCTGTCAGTGTGGTTTCAAGCTGGCTCATTACCGGCAATTGTGGCGATCGACTCCCCACTGTGGGCCTCCACATGACAACGGCTTTTAATTGCTCGATCAATCATTATTTTCGTCGATTCCAATATCTATTATTCATTATCGTTTTGCTAAAAATCCTAATTACGTCCATTTTGCATGTGGAAATTCCATTTCGCTTGTATGAATTCTACTTCGCTCGTTTCTTTATTCTCCAAGTTATATTAAATACAGTATACGAAAGTTATTGTATTAATGTATTAATACATAATGTTATGTATTCATTTAAAAATGGAGTAACAATTTTTTCAGTATATTTACCAGACAGAACGTGAGTCTGCAGTATATGTTAGCAAGTTCCTGTTATCGAAATAGTTCTACAAAAATGGCTTTAATTTTCCAAAATATTTAAAATTTTGTTAAGTAATCTTTAACGTCCGAGATCCTTTATAAATTTAGGCAAATTAAACGAAAACATTCGGACAATGAATAAAATATTTATTTACTCCCACGTTTCGAAATCTAAATGCTTTCCTCTTTAAGGAGTCTATCGAAAAAATATACAAAATTAAAATAATAAAATAAAAATTTTACACATAATTAAAATAATAAAATAAAAATTATATACATAATTAAAATAATAATACAAATAATTTAACAATAAATAAAAATAATTATCTTACCAAAAAATAATAATTAAAATAGACGAAGATTAAATTTTTATGCCCTGACGATGGAGTAGAGTCTGGAGTCATAAAATTATAAAGGAACTTTATGTTCATAAAATAATTTTAAAAATAATTGAAAAAATGTACATATAAATGACAAAAAGTTATTTAAAATTGTGAAAAATAATTAATAATAAAATTAGTAGCAAGTTAATAACAATTTTAAAATTGATAAAAAATGTTTGAATAAAAAATTTTAAATTATGAAAATTAATAAATAATAAATAGGTAGTAAAAATAATAATTAGTAAAAGAAAAAAAATAATAAAAACAATGAACAAAATAAATAATAAACATACTATAAATAAATAATCCGTCCTTGTGTAAAAACAATAAATAAATAATAAAATTTGAAAATTCTGCAATGAAATACAATGTATTAGAAAATAAAAACTTGGAATTATATGTAAAAAGAAAATTCTGCTAAACTTAATTAATTCTACAGAATTGTTAGTACATGAAGCATTCAGAGAATGGTTTTAGAATCAACATAAATAAATAACTTACGCAAATTTGAAGCAAAAATCACCCAAAGAGGATTAAAATAAAAAATACACGCATTGTCCTCGAGTGAAAATAAAACGAAACTTTCATTATATTTCGAAAAGCTCGAACAATTGAAAGCATTTGAATGATCCCGCGCGTCCCTTGAAAAATTGAAAAATGCAAAGTCCAACCATTGTGTCCGCTAAACTAATTTGAAAATGATAGATACCTGCTTTTTTCACACTATAAGTATATATTTTGAAGGTGAGTGCCGCAGTGAAAAGCAGAAGCCATTAGTTCACGAGGTCAGGTGGAAGAGAAGAAGAAGAAGAAGAAAAAAGCCCCCCAAAAATCCTATACATATATAGCGATGACACTATGAGCATCCATTTGAATCTTTCACTCTCCACAAAACAATTCTTTAAGCGAATACAAAAGAACACTTCTGTTCTTCAGTGAGAGAGCATTACGAAGTCACATATACACAAATGCGTGTGTATGAGAAAAAGTAACGACAGGTGGGTCAAAAGCTACCGCAGATTGGATGCCTTTTGTCACCGAATAACGAAGTAGGCGTCGCCCATCGATTTCTTTTTACTATTCACGTGTATAAAAGAGTCCGAGGAATTGTTACGAGGCAAAAGCCAGCAAAAGCGCGTAGCACCTCTTTCTCTTTCTCTTTCTCACTCGAAACTGAAACAGGGAAAAAAGAATGGAAAAAAAAGAAAATAAAGAAACCGTAGAATCTCGAAGGGTGAGTTAGTCGATATTAAAAAGATGAAATGAGTCCTTTGTTGCTAAGTTGTTTCTAGTGAAAAGGCACTTTACGAAGAGTGGAGAGGGCGTTCGAGAAAGAATAGTGTCCAATAAAATAAATTTTGACACACTTTTAAAGGCCGTAAAAAGAATTATATACGTATAATAATTTATTATTATGAATATACGCATACATATACCGCACGCACGTTGAACTAGAAAATAATTTCTCGAAACTTACTTTGAAAATTCGAGCCGTCTCTCCCAGAATGACACTTTTGCGTCATTCTGTTTGAGGCTTGAGATTTTTTCAGATTTTTGAAGAATTTAAGTATTCTCTCGACTTAGATTTAAATACGCATCTTTGAAAAAATCATTTTCGTAATAAATTTTCAGATCGAAACGCGGCACTTTTAAATTTACCGCCATGTTGGATCCGCCATTTTGAATTTTTTAAATCTGCGCATTCAAATTCAATGGCATCGAAAACTCTTGGGTGCTGAATTTTTGTCTTAACATAAAATTCAGATAAAATAAGCATTATTAAATTTATGACAAATGATAATTTTAGGACAAAATAAAATTTATATCAAATTATTATGACAAGTGAGTTTTATGTCAAATAGGATTTCGGGAGTAATGCGTCTCATTTTGAATATCGAGAATCTGAAATCCTTGACAAAATATGATTGTAAGAATACTTTGAGTTGGTAATTTTTTTTTTTAATTTTTTTAGGAAAATGACCGAAAAAGAATAATTCTGCGCGCAAAGGGTGAAAACATCGTGACTCTCGGTGCGAGAAGTCCCACGCAGAGATGATGATTAAAATTGTAAATATCCATCGCGACCCCTGGTGTTACGACCTTTGCGCGTCCATTGGCTCCCCATTGACTTAATCCATATATCAAGTAATATTAGATTACGGTAAGAGGTGCACATTAATATCAAGGTGGAAAGAAATCGACGATCGGGGGTACGACCTAACCCCTTTCTTATGTGTGCCGCGCGTAATTTTTCACGCGATATTATACAGTCAATTTAGTCATATTTTCTTATGAGTAATTTCTTTTTTTTCACATTTTTTTTAATGGCTAAAAGACAACCACTTTGAGGAAATATAATTTTAGTTTCGTTATTTTTTTTAGTTGTCACTTGCTTCTTTAAATTTTTAGATACGTCAAATATATAGCGAAAGGATAAATTTTAGGATGTAATTAATTTAAAATAATAGTTTCAAAAGAATTTGAAAAAATCAAATTTTTAAAATAAAATTTTCATAATATTTATTATATTTCGAAAACATTAATTCTTCAAATATATTTATAGTCGACAGGAACATTCAATTATTTTCCTGAGAAAAATAAAAATTTCACAGGAATTGAATTATTTAAAATAAAATTTGCAAACATTTTTTTTTTTGAAAATATCGAATATTTAAAAATTTGGCATTAAATTCTTAGCAGTAATTTGATTCTTTTTATAAATTTTAAAAATCTTTTAAAGGATTTAATTATTTTTGTGAATAAAATCATTCAGAATTCTTCGTAGAAATTCAATTATTTTTAAAAAATCTAAAAAGAATTGCAAACATTTCAATTATCTTCATAAATGCAAAATTCTTCGACAAAATTTAATTACTTTCAGAATTCCATTATTTTTAAATATTTTAATAAAATCGTTCGAATGAAATCACTTATTTTAAATACAATTTCACTTAAATTTTTATAAAAAAATTCAATTATTTTATTTGATATTAATAAAATTCTTCTCAACATGAATAACAAAATTATTCCCGAAAATTCAATTATTTTGAGTCATTTTAGTAAATTTTTTTGCAAAATTCAATTATTTTTATAAAAAAACAATACTCATCACAAGAATTTAATTTTTTTTGTAATTAATAAAAAGTTTTTTAGAAATTTAATGTTTTTTATTAAATTTTAATAAAATCCCACTCAGATATTTAATTATTCTGAAATATTTTAATAGAATTCTTTGTAAAATTGAATTATTTTTAAAAAGTTTTCGAAATTCAATGATTTTCAATATTTTAAGAAAATTTGCAAACAGAATTCGATTATCGAAAAATTTCGTTGGAAAAATCTTGGTAAGAATTCAATTTTTTTATGAATAATATAACAATTTCTCAGGAACTTAATTATTTAAATAAGAATTTGCATAAAATTAGTCGAAAGAAATTAATCATTTTTAAAATAAAATTTTTACACTTCTCAAGAATTAAATGATTTTTATAAATATTAAAATTCTTTCATGAATAATCACATTCGTTGCAGGAATTCTATTTATTAGTATTAGAATAAGAAAGAATTAAATATTTTTTATAAAAACTAGGAAAAAGTGAGGAAAATAAAATATAGAATATGGAATTTTCGTCGCAGTTTTATAAAGTTTCTAAAACGAGTTTAATTTTTCTGTAGCTACTTTTTCTACTTTTTTTTTTTAGTCTGAAAGCTACTTTTTGCTACTTTTTTTAAAATTAATCATCGAGTGCGAAGTCTGTAATATATTAATAGACGAAAAAATAGTGGGGTAGGGGGGTTATTACGCGACCCGGAAGCCGCAACCGCACACGATCGTATATTATCGTGAACGGATAAAGTAGCGACAAGTCGTACATAATTAAATGGAGAGAGGTCCGATAACGTGACGTGGCACCAGTTAATGCGTTAATTATCTCGTCTTTCCGTGCCGAGGTATATATGGGTAGAGGTTGCTGCTAATAATGTTTTTGCTCGTTACTTGCTCCCCGGAGTCTTTTGCCTCCTACACGTAACTCACATGGTTTAACATCGGCAGCTCTAGTGAAAGAACCAGCGTAAATATGTTTGGGCCGCTGTGATTATTTGTTTCCGGTGTTTTTAGTTAAGAACCCTTTTCACCGAAGGCGCCACTTAGCAAATAACAAACTTTAATACCTGAACATCGTCGAAAGTGAGAGAGAGAGAGAGAGAAAAACTTTTTTTCTCTCCCCTAAACGAATAGCAAGTTATCGTTAAATTGAAATATACACGTTTAGTACAAAGTTGAAAAAAAAATTTTTTATTAATTAAACAAATTTTTTATATTAGCAACTTGAAAACTTTTTCGTAAATTTAAGATTGACGTATGCAATTTAGTAAGAAAATTTGCAATACGATGAAAAGTATTTGTGAAAATCCCACGACTATATTCGCGCAGGAAACTTCATTTACAGCTGATGGACAGAAATGAGGAATATAAAATTTGCAGACATGTGTATATAGTCGACCGACTGACATTGGCGTTTAAGGTCAGTAATAAGCGACGGAGAAAACTTACTCTCGCGAATGAAACGCGGTCATTTAAGTCACCTACAAGAGACGATGGCTAATTAAGCCGCGTACCTGACGACGATTACGATGAAAACGCAGTATAGCGCCTCTGGCCAGTTATCTTCCAACAGACAACGAGTCACTCTCTTGTTTTTCTTTCGCCTGAGAAGAAGTGGATATATCCCATAAAATCGAGAGAACGACCGTACTTCATTCACTCTCATGCGGCTCTCGCCTGTAAATGTACATTTTACACGCACAGTTACTTACCCATGGTACCTATAATATGCGCTCCCAATCACACGCCAGATAAGAGAGAAGCTCCTCTTGTAGAATTTTTTTTTCACGCACGCACCGAAAGAAAAATTTTTCCCCATTTTTCGAATTCAAACAAGATTCCTTCTCAATTTAATACGCAATTTTAGCATTTACGATATTTTTTTTTATTTTACGAACATTGAGGATAAATTTCTTCATTTGTAGTAAACGATTCTAATGAGGAGTATCTTTTTTTCGAACGGGACTTGATTTTTTAACAAACTGTACAGACGTTCTTTTTTCCAGAATATGCCACATAACTTTGCGAGAAAACTACTGAAGTTACTTCTTTAGTCATCGAAAGTTTACCACTAATTGAACTAATTAGAGTTGTACTACAAAACAAGTGCACTGAAAGAAACTGTATATTAAATTTTGTAAAAGTATTTTACAATTTAGGGAAAAAGTGCAACAAACCGAAATTTTTATATAAAAAATACAAAACTTTAAAAAAATTTATGTAGAGTTTAGGAAAGTTATATTAAAATATTTAAAATTGAATTTAAATTCTTGATATTTGATATAATTATACTCAATTCGCCATAATTTTTTTTAAAGTTTAATATTTTTATTTCAAAATTTCAGTTCGTTGCACTTTTTCCCCAAATTATAAAATACTTTTACATAATTTAATATACATTTTCTTTCAGTGTGATAACTTTCCTAAATACAACTTCCATATCCTATTCAGATGGCAGCAAAATTGCACTAAGTCTGTAACAAAAGTTAGAAAAGTTACCAGTTATAGTACCAAACTGTTAACTCTTCTGAAATTCACAATTATCTGCTGCCAGGAGCTCAAACAAAATTTTTTTTTCGAAAATTCAGAGAAATTGAAAAGTAAAAGTAAATTAGAATGAAATCGTAAAAATTGAAATTGGCTGTAATTGAAAAATTGACGTTAATAGTAGCACAACTCCTTGTGAAAGTTAGAAAAAAAGGGGGCAAACACAAAGCAAAATTCTTCGTATCATTTAGTAATGCTCGCTTCTGGTTTTTCTCAGATTGTTAAAAAGAAGGAGGCTCATTAAGAAGAGTCGATGGATAAACGCTTTGGGCTTTTCTCACTGGTCCAAGGTCATTAAAGTTAGACAACAAGAAGCGCCGCTAGGTTTATTTAACCTAGCTTTGAAGGTCATTAGGAAGGCTCTCGATGGGTGATAATTCCTGTAAACTTCGCTTTCAAGTATTGAAACGGAGACACAGAAGTAGTTTATTTTTTGTTGTTGTTGTTTTTTTTCTTCAAAAACTTCAAGGTAAAGGATTCGGGGCTTTTAGTAGTGACTTTTACTCTCTCTCTCTCTCTCCCCCCTCAGGGCCATACGCACCCGTGAAAAATATTTGCCGCTCATCATTCCCAAGAGCAAAACTAACTATAAGGTCACTCCTCCTCATGGGAGGGCCCCCAGGCGCCGCGCTACCTCCTCCCAGGTCAACGAAAAACAAGATTTTATGAAGGTATATAGTATCGGTCAGGGCCGCCCTAAGGCATCATCGTCAAGGTAATTTCCAACATTGTTGATGACGTCCGAAAATTTCGAATTTTTTTCCCCTCGCGCCTTCTGTGGGAAAGAAAAACACCTTTTTTAATTTTTATATCAAAGTGGGAAGTTTGAGTCCCCCTATTTCCTGATTTTCAGACAAAATTCAATTTTCATTAAAACAAACTCTACTGGAATTCAATTATTTAAATAAAAAAGTTTATAACCAACTTTGTAAAACTTTGTTTTATTCAAATTTCATCTTTTCGTCAGAAGCAGAATTTGTAGCACTAGCTCCAAATACGCTATGGAACTAAATGCGCAGTCTCGAGAAATATATCGAAATTCGATAATTCGACCTCGAGTCTGCGCAAAAGAAATTAGAGGTTATGCGTGAAAAATCTCCTGCGTGAGTAATAATGATTACATCAGAACACATCCTCATCAAAAACTGTTAAGCAAAAAAAGCATGTTTATTCATTCTTTAACTTATAATTACACCAAAGGCGGTATTGTTTTAAACATAAGAAAACGTTCCTATCCATCAAATTGAGTCTCTAGATTGATCGGATACCATTTGTCCAACTCGATCAAATTGTTCAAAAATTCCTCAATTTTGATAATTGGCAGATTATGTTTTGTATTCTTTTTTTATTGTTGTTAGGGATACGCATGCTCGTTTAGGTGTCGAAGAAGAATCTTTGTTATTTTCAGTTGCATTCTTTCATTCTCGTTTATATCGCCCCCTCCTTCTGCTATTAAATTCCTCTTGCCCTCGAGGCACGCGCTCGCAAGCTGCGGGGGATCGCTTCGTCTTTCACGTCAAACATTCTGTTTCCTGTTGCAGTAAACCTTAGGCTCGTAAAATCCTCACGATTAGCAAAAAAACACTTGATCTTTTTCTTTCTTTCTTCGAAACAAAAAATTAAATTTGAATGATCGTCATGTGAATTAAAATTGTATTTTAATTATGCTCTATTAGGAATAAAATTATGTTTTTATTGTCACGTCATTGCGATGTATTTCGGTTTCATGTTTGTCAAGTCCTCCGAATAATTGGAAAGTTTTCTAAATGGTTTTTAGAACGTTTCATGTCCACCATAACACCATAGTGTTAGAAAACGTTTTATGTTTCTTACAAACGTTTTCAGAACATTGGACGATCTTAATTCGTTACGTAGTGGTCATGAGGCGTTCTAAAAACATTTTAGGAACGTTTTCAGAATAAAGGCGATTCCGTGCTCGGAGGGTACCATAAATGGTTATCAGATTGTGACTCTCCTAAAGAGTTACAATTATTGTGACAGAAATTTTTACAAATATTGTGACTCTGTGTGATACAGGGACCAGGCACATGCGCCAAAATTAATTAATGGAAAAAACCTGACCCGGAAGTAATCAAAATGGGTGGTACCATCATTTCTCTCCGTTGGGTGCTCCATAGACATCAGTGTCAAAATAATAATTCGGTCACTTCTGAGCTGATGGGTGTTTTATCTAATTTACACCAACATCTGAACTTCGGACCTTTTATGCCTCGAAAATAATTTGAGGAAAACCTACTGCATTGTTTTCTCTAGACAACATCATTTCTTCGACTTTATGATGATTCCTTATATCTAACTTGTTAGATGTTCCTTAATTTTGTTGGGTCTACGATTCTAGGAATAATTTTAAAGGTAAGCAACTAGGAACCAGTTTCACCAACTCCGTTTAACGGTTAATCAACCAAAGTTAATTTAACAGCTAATTATTGGTCAGTTAAGGATTTGATCATTAACTATCAATCGATGGAGAAATTGCGGTCCTAATAAATAAACTATTGTCCACAATTTAAACTGGAATCACTAAGTCTAAAGTGATTCGACAAAGTTCTAATTTCCAGCGTTCCTGAAGACATCTGGATCTACTCTTTCTCTCTGATTCTAATTGTAAAGGATTCAAATAAAAGTTTTAGGGCCGATTTCACCAACACCGATTAAAAGTTAAACAATGATGAATATTGTTAATCAGAGACCCCAAAATTCCCGAGTGATGAAATTTAAACGAATCCGATAAATTTAAAAAGAAATGTTCCAAACATAAATTTTACACCTATTTGAGGTTTTTTTATTTTCAACCCCTAAAACAGCATGTCTACCAAAATAAAAAAATACGTATCAAATATTTTTCGATTCTCAAAAAAATAGTTCAATGTAGAAGTTGATCCCAGTTTTACACTTGGGTACTCAAGCATGAGTTACTTGTTTGTCACTGAAGATCGCAATTGCCTATAGTATTAAGCAGAATGTATCTTCTTCTTTCTCTCTGATTGTAATTGTAAAGGATTCGAATAAAAGCTTGAGTAATTCAGCATCAATTGTCTATGCTACAGCAACTATTTGCTATTAGGCAAAGTTGGGATTTTATTCTACTCTCGTGCCTAATGGGAAAATTCGATTGGATTAATTTGAAAATTCCAGTATGAATATATTCCATGTTCTCATGACCGTGACCAAAAAACGTTACGGTTCAAGGAGCTAAATATTGTTTTCAGCGGTCGCTGAAGAGAGCACTTTGGGACCTTAAACGACTGGGACTCCCCGGTTATAATACGCGAAGTTCAAAAAAATACCGAGGCGCGCAGACAGACGGAGAAACGCGGGTAATGAAAGGGTTGAAACTGCAAAGTCGAAGGTGGACGACGAAATTGGCCGCGGAAGAGATGGAGAGCAGAGAGTGTTGGTGCGTCTGTTTGTGTGCAGTGAACACACATTTATATATATATATATATGTAGAAGGTGAAGAGAACGGGTCCCAGAGGTTTTGCAAAAAAGGAAGGGGGTTAGTTAGGCGCGTGGGTCCACACGCGTTCCCACGGTTTCGAAGCATATCGCACCAGCCCTCTGTGTATAGTGCTCCTAAGGTCCCTCCACCCTCTCGATATAACGTATATATTCCCTCCTCTCTAGCGTTGGCGGCGCGGTGACCCTTTGACCCTCCATTACCCAGTACCGGGACTCGACTGACGCCGCAGACTCCTACGGATACACATAAATACAATACACGCCGCAGAACTGGATGCGGTACTCGCACATCCATATGGATGTGTGACGTACCGAGTAGACCGACATGCTGAAGATACTGCGAGAAAGAGAGGAGAAATTACTGAACTGAGCCGATCTGAGTTGTGGTGGGAGGGGGAGAATGTACGCAGGGTGGTATGCGCCCTCAGGGTACTTTTGCCTCCATATCTTTTCTAGAGCCTCTCGATGAACCCACCTCTATATACATGTGTACCGGTTACATCGTTCCTTCTTCTTGCTGAGCACACGTTACTTTTTAAAAGCGGATCAACCCCCTCTGAAGCAATCCGCGATTTTTAAAGAATGAACGCTGCTGTCAAAATATTTGAGAAAACTCAAAAACCTAAATTTTTTAGTAGAATATTCTGATACCAGGTTTTAATACCAACATTTTTTGATGCCACAAAAAACTGAATGTTCTGTGTCATTTAACATATAGACTTATTTTGAGTTGCAACAAAAATGAGTCCAATTTTTTTAGTTAGGTTATTTTGTTTAATTGATCTACTTATACACTGAACAAAATTTATTTGATTCAAATAACTGATTATTTGACTTTGATCAAATAAATATTTACTTGAATCTAATAATTTTTATCTGAATCAAATAAATTCTATTTGAATCAAATATTTCAGTATTTGAAGCAAATATTATTTAATTGATTCAAATGAAAATTATTTGAAGGAAATAAATTGTATTTTAAGCAAATATTATTTAATTGATTCAAATAAAAATTATTTGAAGCAAATAAATTGTATTTGAAGCAAATATTATTTAATTGACTCAAATAAAAACCAATTTGATTCAAGAATAAATTAATTTGATAATAGTCAAATAATCGGTTATTTAAATGAAATAACTCCCTTGCAAAATTCAATTATTTCCACGAATAAAATAGTATTCATTGCAAGAATTCAATTATTTTCAAAACTTTTAATAATATATATACATGGCAAAATTTCAATTATTTGCAAATATTTTTAATTTCTTTCAGGAGTTTAATTATTTTTATAAAAAATTAAATCATTCGGAAAAAGACAATTATTTTCGTAAACAACAATATTCATTACAATAATTCAATTATTTTCAAAAGTATTAATATAATTCAAATATTTTAAAAAATTTATGTATCCTATATAATTATTTATAAGAATTATTAAATTTTAAGAAGCATTCAATTATTCAATAAATCATCTATCTATAATTGTACATATAAATAATTCAATTTTCATAGAATTTACCAAAAAAATTGATTTGAAAATTAATTTCAGTTGAAGTTTTAAATAATAATTGAATTTTTGATGAATTTACTTAAAATTGCAATTGTTAAAAATAGTTGAATTTTGTAATGCTTTCGAATGTAATAGAACATTTTTTTGAGATACTAATCTTTTTTTGGGTGAATCGCATAATATTCGTTTATGTTAGACAAAATTGAAAATTTTCCTTAGAAATTAGGGATAAATTATAATTATAATAAACATAATAACACCCTCAAACAAAATTAATTTTTTGTGTCATTTCTGAACGAGTAATTTTCCAAGAAACTTCCGGTGTAAGTTTTAAAATAATCATCAATTTCTGAGAATCCTCAAAAAGAAGCGAAAAGCTGCATCTAAAAACCGCACTGTTAGAAATTATGCCTCATATTTTATGCATACAAAGGTTTTTTGATTTATTAATAGCGATAGAAATGGGAAAGTTTAATTACAACGTTTAACAGTTTAACACTTCGTGCCAAGTCATAGATTATACTCTCGACTTTGTTCCTTGTAATTATCTTGTTTTTCTAATGCACTAATATATAAATTGTCGATAATATAAATCCGCTATATATTTATTATTTTTCTTGATTCTGAAAATCAAAGTGAATGTCGAGGGGGTGCGTTTTTCACATATATCGAAAGAGGAGTTAGCGCGCGGAGGAGTTTATAGAGAGGTGAATTAAAGTTTAATAATGAAATTCTAGATACATTTAATATTGACTGGATTTCCATGGGACTATATTGATGTTTACGATGTTGAGTGGAGGATAAATGTGTCCTATTGCCTCGGTACCCATAGATTACCGGCTCATAATTCACGTTTCTCAAGACAGTGATTGTCAGTTAGCCTGCCGTTATGCTTTGGGCGCGCTCAAAACTCGTAATGGATCATTACGAGCGAACAATAATCAATTTCGAAGTGGCGTGAGTCGAAGGAGTGGGTCCAATCATCGGTACACGGTAACGGCAATATTGCCTCAGAGCGCGCGTGTCCTTCGTAGATAGACAAACTTCATTTTTTTCTCCTTCTTCTTCTTCTTCTTCTCATCTCATTTCTACTTGCAAGGAATCATCAGTTTGACATCTCATTAGTTTAGAGAAAAGAATAAAACTTTTATAATTATTGAAATTGTTCTTTCAAGTTTATTCAGAAGACAAATCGCAAAGTTTTAACTTATTTTCCATTTCTCCTTTCGAAGAATTCATAGATTTTTTTTAAAGGGCGTAAAATTTTGTAAATTCTTCAAACTTGTATTTTTACTCAAGAATCCTCAGTTTTTTTCATTTAATTTTGTCCTATGATTTTAAAAATTTCTAGAGGCACTTTAACTCCTTTAGTGTGAAACGTATAAAAGTGTTTATTGCCAAAAATGCAAAAATGTGTTCAGTGTACAAAATGTATAAAAGTATCAAGTGTATTAAAGAGTATAAAATGTATTAAAGAGTATAAAATGTATAAAACTATAAGGTCCATAAAATTTTTATTAATGACTTACTAAAACTGACAATAAAACTAATGAATCAATTTTGATAGAAACTATTCATTATTTCCCCCTTCTTTCCAGCACTTTACGACGTTTCTTCAGAGTTCCAGCAATTTTTTCTAAAAAACTGGAATTATTCCGAATCATTAGGTCTGAGACGATTCTATAAGATCGTTGAACAAGAGAATCGACTTTAAATTGTCGTTATCCAATAGAAAAAATTCTCCTCGAACTGAAAGTAGCGAATTTTATAGTTATCTAATAATTTCACGCTAAAGTCTCTATTTACTTGAGAAGCGACTCCAATTAGTTCGTTACGCCGCAGTTGGAGGCGCTCTGTTAATGACAATTTAGCCACAGGGTGAAGAAAAATTCTCACTTTTTTAAAAAAAAATTCAAAAATAATCGAATTTCATAAAAGTCGCATTTACCATTTTCAAACAGATCGACTTCCAAAGAGGTTTCTTTCGAATTTTCATTAAATTCCGATTTTGAACGCGAATTTAATTAAAAAATTTTAATAAAACGTAGATTTTTGAAATATATTTAAATGATTATTAGCAATAAATGGAAGAATTTCAGTTAAAAACACTTTTAAAAAAATCTATTTTAGAGAATGACAAAATTTCAATTACTTTCAAAAATTTTTCTCAATTCAATGATTTTTAGACTGTTTTTGAATACAATTTTCCAAACGATGCCAGTTAGTAAACAAAAATTTTGATAAAATTCCATGAAAATATTTAATTATTTTCATAAATAATAAAATTTTCACTGAAATTCAAATATTTACAATTTTTTCATAAATTTCTTCGCAATAATTCAATTATTTTCATCAATAATAAAATATTGTTTACGTCGATTTAATTACTTTTAATACAATCTTAGCCGAATTCCTAAAAAAAAAGTTACGAATAATTAAAATTTTGTTAAATTAAATATAAAAAACAAACTGATTTAAAAAATTCTTAATGAAATTTTTCAAAAATTATTAAAAATGTAGGTATATTTATAGAAGAATTTTAGTTGAAAAACGAAACAAAAAATTTAATTTTGGGAAAATTGCAAATTATTGTTGATATTCAATTATTTTCAAGAGTATAATAATATTCTTTGCAAAAATTAAATACTGTTCAATAAGAATAAAATTCTTTTTAGGATTTGAATTATTTTCAAAATAATAATAAACACATTGCAGAATTTCAATTATTTTTAATACAATTTTAATCGAATTTCTCGAAAAGGATTATTTTTTCTTCTTTTAGTAAAAATTGTCGAAAGGATTCAATTATTTAAAAATTAAACTGCAAAATTCTTTATCGGAATTGGCTTTTAGAAATCATTCAATTATTCGATAAACCATTGAATAAATAATTAAATTTCGAAATTATTTTTTTGTAAAAGTTTAATTGGTTTTTTTTTATTTTAACTTTTTATTTTCTAACATATTCATCAAAGAGTTCACGAATAATTGAAATTTCGTAAAATTAAATATTGTAAACAAATGGATTTGGAAATTTTTAAAGGACTTTTTCGAAAATCATCAAAAATAATCGATTTAAAGAAGAATATTAGTTTAAAATTCTTGAAACTTATAAATGAATTGATAATGATAATTTGAGGAATTTTAATAAAATCTTTGGAATTCTAGTACCTGAAAGGAATCAAAAGAGGAAGAGAATAAATAAAAGTTAAAAATGACACTGATAGCTAAAAAGTATCAAATTCCAACGAATTGATCACAAAAAGTAGATCATCAAATCATCATTTGATCTCAATATTTGGATCATTTTCACATTTTTAGGGAAAGAGTGGAGAAAAGAGGTGAATCGAATGGATGCTCCAATTAAGTGGAGTTCCCACGGGGCGGGCACGAGTGTATTCGTATATCGCACAAGTTTTCGAAGCTTGACGCTTTTTCCGCCAGGGCGGCAGCAGCTGTTGGGATGCTCAGCGAAGCGATTCAATGAGCTTTGAAATAAGAATATGTGACACAAGCGACATCGAACCGCCTATTCGGACGCTCGTGAGAAACAACCTGACCCACTCGGTCGGTAATCGTAATTTCTATACCAACCACTAGGAAAATCATCAATTCCACAATTTTCCTACAAGAATTACTCAAAAAACTAAAGTATCCTCCACTATTTTGTTTTTCATGAAGAAGGGAGCGCCCTTCTTCATGAAAAACAATCTAGCCCATTCTCCGTTTAACCCAGAAATTAACGGATTTGGCAAAAATTTTTCTTTTCTTTTTTTTTGACAGAGGTCATTTTCGCTCGTCCTTAGAATCGAGTTTAAAACTATACTACTAACTAATAGCAGTCTAGAGTGTGTCTACAATGTGAACAGAGTGAACAGAGCCAGCAGACGTTTACCTAATTGCCGGGCACAAAAAATCGCGCACCGCCCTAACCACAGGCTATGAGCCCGCGGGGCCCTTAACTCTCATGGTATGTACCTACTTGCCCAACCAATACCAAGAACGCAGTTATTTAGTGCCAGAAATATTTTTCCTCTTGTGTGTTTACGCCTCGACGATTCGCCACCTTGAAAACGTGTGATCGATCGAGAGCTTAGCATCAAATTAACATACAAGTCCCTCCTGCGATTCAAGAAAAAAAAATGATAATTCACACAAGAACCAAATACATCAGGTAGGAATCATTTAATTGAATTTGAAAGCTAATCGTGTCGAATTTTTTGTTTCAGGAAACAGAGTCGATGACATCGAAATATCGAAGGGCCTGGAAAAATATGTTTGGATAATTTGGTAAATTTTTATTGTTTATTAATTTATGGAGAAAAATAATTGCGAGATTGAATGCTCTTTTTTAATTTTTTACGTTCGACTTAATTTTTCACTTTTAATTTGTCTTCTTTTAGAGTTTTAAATCGAGAATATTGAACTTTTTTATAAGATTTTATTCTGAAAACTCAAATTCATTCTCCAGTATGTTCAAAACCCAAAAAATTCAAAATTTCGATTGTTTCACTCCCCGAAAGTTTAAAATTTCGAAATTTAAAATTCCAAAAATTCAAAACTTCGAAGGTTTAAAATTAAAAAAGTTCCACACCCACAAAAAGCTTAAAACCTCGAAATTTCAACTCCTTGAATTTTTATGCTCGCTAATTACGAATTTGCTCTTAAAACTTTGAAATCCAAGATGGCGGATCCAATATGGCGAGAATTTTTTTTTACAATCATCTGATTTGCTTTAATTTTGTCCCATTTGGTGTTTTTTTAAATCTATTTTTCAAATTTGAATTAAAAAATTTTAATTTCCATTAAATAAATCATGATTTGATAAAAAACTGATCCATAAGAATCAGCGACCATAAATAGCCTCAAGAAAGAAATTTCAAGCACTTTTAATAAAATTAATGTAAGAAATTAAAATTTGAAAAAATTTTCCTCAATTCAATGATTTACAATGTCTATTTCAAATAAAACTTTCCAGAAGAATTCAATAATTTAAAAAACATTTAGATAAAATTCTACGCAAACATTTATAATTATTTTCATAAATAATACAAATTTGACAGGAATTCCAATATTTATAAATTTCTTCGCAATAATTAAATTATTTTACTTAAAAACTTGTTGATAAAATTCTTTACGATAATTCAATTATCTGAAACATTTAATCATTCAATAGATTATTTATTTTTGTCTTCAAATAATTTAATTCTCCTAGAATTTTCTGAAAAAAAAAATTATTAGTAGTGAATTTTGGTAAAAATTTTAGATAATTGAATATTAAAAGCACTATTTCGTGAATTTTTGGAAGTAATACAATTTTGTCATTACATTTTTGTTTTTGAACATAAAAATCCCTATGAGACAATATTTTAGCGAATTGATTGATTTCCTGTAAAAATTGGTCGCCATATTGGATCCACAATTGTGAATGTTCAAATTTAAAAGTCAAATTCGTAATCAGCGATTATAAAAACAAATTTCAATGAATTCCGATGGATTTTCAGAAGCTTGTCGCCATATTGGATCAGCCATTTTTGATTTTTAAATTGTGAACAATACTGCAATATTCTTAATTCAAGATCCACAAACAAAAGAAGGGAAAAGTTTATCAATTTTGTTAAAAATTATTAACGTCATTAACGCATTTTTTAAAATGAAATTCTTTTTTAATTTTCGCAGTGAAAAAAAAATTTAGATGGTTCAAATAACGGATTAATTGACTATTAGCAATTAAATATTGAATTGAAAAAAATTATATTTATTAGAGTCAATTAAATGATATTTGAATCAATAACTTCAGTATTTGAAGCAAATTCCATTTTATTGACTCTAATAAATATTACTTGATTCAATTAAATATTTAATTGATAATAGTCAATTAATCGGTTATTTGAATCATTAAATTTTTTTCAGTGCGAAAAATCGACACAATTTCTCGATAAATGCCACAAAATTCGATAAATATTTATCTGTTTCAGTAGTTGAAAGGAAATAACTGGAATTGTGATAAAGGGAAAAATAGAAATTAACAGATTATAGAAACAAGGGAGTTGTATCGACTGACTGGTATCATTTAAGTGGCGCCTAAGGGGGCGTCCTTGCGGCCTTATTTATTTTTGATCGCGGAAGAAACGATTGAATTATTAGCATGGTTTATCCCCGCAAAGCGTTATAATTGCCGCGCTTCCTCGAATATATGAATCTTTGGGAAGCGCATATATATATATATATTTTTTTTTTGGCCGCGCGGCGCGCCTTGTACTTTTCACCATGGTGGGTCGTTGGTAGGCGGACAGAAATTTTTTGACGGAAAGTGGCGCCGCGTAAAAATCCCTTCCGAGTGAAGTCGATGAGCATCAACTCCTGGAATTCGACCTCCAGGTCGATTGTGTGGGACCTGGGACTGTTTCTCGAGGTCGCATCGGCCCCGGTGACCCTTTAGATAAGGCTCACGCCCTAATAAGTGGGTACACACACATGGTTTCTGCTCCTCTTTCTCTCTAAACTCTCTCGGCCCTCAATCTAGATAATCTAAAACCGCGAACTGACCATTCCCCTCCCTCTTCACCCCCAATTTCTATCTTTCCTTTTCTTCTCTCACCGCTGTCTTTCCTCTTTTTTTTATTTCTATACAACAAACTGCATTCAGAAAAAAATATTGTACCGCACATTACCGAAATAGACCATCTATTATTTTTTCTCCAAATTTTTGTAGATAATTTTTAAACTACTGCCCATACCACCTATTATTTTTTTTACCGTTTCCGATATACTTTCCAAAACGTTCAACTCCAAGTGAAAAAGTTTCTTTTTCGTATATAGTAGAAATTTTATTATACAAAATTGAATAAAAGATTCGTACATTTCCCTCTTGAATTGCGATATATCTTTAGAAAAACAGTGAAATAGTTTCTAATTTGAAGAATTTCCATCAAAGCAATAACCGTTCATTATAAAAAAAGGGTTAATTTGACAAAAAAAAGGAAGAAGCAAGACAAAATAAAGTGGTGTTATTTGAACCCTGTGGGTAAAAATACATGGTACCAATTTTAAAGGATTTTTGATTCAAACCTAAAGGGCATCAATTGGTACCCTTGGGGCCGTTTTAAGAGCTCCCACAGTTGCAGAGTGCAATAAAGTACCTGAAATGTTCCAAATTTAATTTCTCCTCAAAGAAGATTCAGTGGTTCTTCGTAATAGTTAAACCCTCTTCTCTCCCTCTCTCGCTCTTACCCTCCAGTTATTTTTGGTTTAAGTGCAAAATTTCGGTCAGTTTCTACTTCAGAAAAGTCACTCCATAACTTCACTCCTATTATTATCCGCGATCCTGTGATTACTCAACTTCAAGAGAGATCATTTAAAAAGACTGGCGAGCTACCGCAAATCACTCTCTGAGAATATTGTTCTAAGTCATAAAGAAAATGACATTTAGTCTCTTAGCACTTATTTGAAAGGAGGTTTTTTTTTAGAAAACGAAAAGTGACATTGAAAAATAGCGATGAAATTTTTTTTTTCTATAAAAATACAGAGTTCTTCTACAAAGAATATAGTCTTGGAAGCAGACGAATTATGAGTTGTTTTTGATAGATTAATCTTAATTAAAAGTTTCGCCTGTTTCTACTTTTAACTTGTGTTTTTACTTCTAATTTTTTAAAATCAAAAATTTTCTCCTCTCCACTGAATTTACCAAAAAATGGTTTATTCAACTCCCTGAAACTTCAAAACATCGAAATTTAATAACTCCCGAAAGTTCAAAACCTCGAAAGATTAAAATTAAAAAAGTTCAATACCCCAAGAAGCTTAAAATTCCCAAAAAATCCAAAACCTCGAAACCTTTTTGTTTAAAATTATAATTAATTTTTATTAAAAATATTAAATATTTAAAATTTTCTACCCGTCTTGGCATTGGTTTAATGATAAAAATATAATTCGACACAATACTTAATTACTTAATTAATTAAAGAGGCCATAAACAATTAATAGAAAGTTCATTACTATTATAATTAGCATTTGATGCCATTCTTCTTCAATAATTAAAATAGAAAAAAAGAAATGGCCTTTCTCCCAATTAATTTTCTCACATTTATTTTAAATTCGACAAGATAATAATTTTCTATATAGTGAAATAGTGGAAATTTCTCTGACAAAAATAATATGCCTCTATAATTTAAATCACTTTCGAAAACGATGAATGCCTTCTTCTTCTTAGAAAAAAAATATTGTCATTAACATAAAATCAATGAACTGCATTTTATTGTTGATTTAATATATACTACATTTGAATCTATTATTAAATAAAGATCAGATAAATACGGGATATATTAATGAAATGGTCCATTAAATCGTAAAATGCGGTTTAAACACGCAAAACAATAATTTGCAAAGGTAACGTCTTGAAAATTAACAGCAGCGATAATTTTCTTGGGACGAAAGAAAAAGGTGGATGGAAAAAAAATTTGGCGAAGTTTCGCCTTTCACTTTCTGTTTTTCACTAAAACAAAAACTAAACGAACTAAACTAACTAAACTAAGGTATAAATTTACTAATACTAAAAAAATTTACTAGAATAAATTAAACTAACTAAACTATAAATTAACTAAAATAAAGTAAAGTAAACTTAACTAAACGAAGCTAACTAAAATAAATTAAAATTAAATAATTAAAATTAATAATCAATAATAAATTAAAAAATAAACTAAAATAAAGGAAAGTAAACTATCTAGAATAAATAATTTAAAGATCATTATTATTAAATAAAATAATCTAAGTAAACTAAACTCGAAGTTTGATTTAAAGTTTAGCGGTGTTGCACTTTGTAGTCCAATATGGGAAGTCATCAACATGATTCTATATAAGATTCTGCGTTCTGATTATTGTAATTAAAGTCTTGCCTAGACTTTTGGGGGCGGGAGAGAGGGGTTTTATGGCAAAAAGGGTGAAACGAGGTCATTCTTTGACTACCTGCTGTGCACTTTATTCACGATGGGAAATTTTCTGCCCTTTATGAATAGGCAACTAAGTTACAATTTTTAGACAAAGTTTCGAAATGTTCGTTAATATTAATGAGCACTTCTTTGTATACTTTTTTCGGATTTTTTATTTTCCCTTTTGTGCCTCGTTTCCAGAAATACGAAATAATTATATGGAGAAAGAACATGGTTCTGATGCTAATTTTTCTTTTTTGCAAAATCCCCCTAAATTACGAATATTTAAAGAAAACATCATTTTTAATATTTAAAACAACAGTTTTTCTAGGAATAATGGTAAATTAAGACCAAAAAAAACGAATTAATTTCTTTTTTCAAATTACGATATAAATAATAGTAATAAAAAATAAAAATATTACTGTTAATTATTCAATACTTTAAAGTATTTTATAGTTTAAATAACCATTATTTTTCATTTCCTTAATTATTTATTTATAATCTGAAATTTTTTAAATAATTTTCATAATTGATAAGGCACATTTTTTACTCACTTAATTACTTTACAATTTGCCCTAGTTAATACTTTTTTACTTAGGTATTCAATTATTATTTTATAAAATTATAAATAAAATTTTCCAATTATTTTTTTGTTCAACTTATTTAAAAAGAATATATATTTTTTAAAAAATGATACTTTAAAGAAGTCATTTCAAGCTTACTTTAATCTAATTAATACCCATTTATTTTCCAAAAATAAATAATTCGTAAAATTTGTAAACACTTCCGGATATAATTTCAATGTTAATAAACTCAGCTTTATACGATTTCGATAAAAAGATACCGTTCTATTAGGTACTTAGTTACGCTTGATAAGAGGCACATAAACTATGGAAGAACCGGAGAGTCGAGATGTACAAAAGAAAGGGGGCGATATAGTACTTTGAAGTTTACGATCAGAATGGGGATAACGATGCAACAATGCTCCAAGTTTCTTGGATGATAATAAAAAAGAAAAGAAAACAACAAAAAAAAGAGGAGAGATATAAGGGAGTGCATTTGAGAGAATATATAAATTTTGTTGTATAGTTTTCGATTGAGAAAAAAAGAGGAGAAGAAAAAAGATGTCGCACGAGCAATATTTGAACACTCTTTTTCATTATCTTTTTATTACACTCCGTAAGGGTGCGAGAATTAATTAAATTTAAAACGATTGTTTACAGAATTGAAATTAGTTTTGGCAAAAATTTATTTTCTATCATGCAAGCAAACGGAAAAAATAAGAGTAATTTAAGAAAAAAAATAAGAGTAATTTTCGTCATTTGACGAAATTAGTTGATTATTGCAATTTTTTAGTTTGAATTTTCAAACAAAAGGAATGAAAAAAGTTTCTATAAAATACTATGCATCAAATACTATAAATAAAATAGAATAGCAAAAAGTTTGAATAGCTTGAAAGTGAAAGTTTAATCAAGTTAAAAAAAGGTTAACTCTCACCCAAAACATTTTCTGAATGGAAGAGTTCCCAAATTGAACTTCCTGATTATGTAAATGTGGCACGTTAGGCCATGTAGCCTAAAGGAGAGAAAAAGGATAAGATTCTGTGGGTGAAATAACTCAGAATGTGAATTCATACTACTTTTTATCTATTTCCACTCAATAACAATAAATCTTTAATACACACTACAATCTACATAGTCGACTAGGACTGAATGGTGACTCTCAGTTTTTCTTTTTAATTTCTCTCGTATTTTTTTCTCTCTTTCTTTTTCTTTTTTGGTATAGGTGCATATCTTTACACGTTAATCTTGAAACCTTGGGTGTCCGCGGGCGGCACTTACAATTAATGTACAGGCTTAGGTACTTAACGCTCCGGGCGACTCTTAAGCGTCGAGAGATAAGCTGACGATGACGACGACACCTAAAAGACAAAATTTACACCTAGGAGTCCCCCTTTGGCAACTATATCTCTTATAAATATATGCGCTATTTACACCGATCTTAAATTAGTGGTAACATCGAGGAATTGACAAATAATGGGACGTGCTCGAAGTTTTTTTTTTGAAAATAAAAATACTACACAATATGTGGGTGGTCCTTTAAAAAAAAGAAGAAGAAAAGACTATTTACAGGTCACTGGAAAAAGGAAGGAGCCACTTGGAGAGAACCCAAACTTCTTATCAGATCGAGATTTCCTAATTTTTTACGATGACCGTTAAGAAGAAAAAAAGACTCGATTTAACACCTAGAGAATATTTAGCATCATTTTTGGCTCTTCCATATTCATACACTTTATCAACTATAGACTATCTACTTTTACACTTTTGGATGATCGTCAGTCGAAACAGATCGTAAATACAATTTAATCTCTAGAAACTTAAACCTACACAACAATTTACGTCCCACGTTTTTGGGAGACAATGCACATCAGAAAATTTCTCTCCGGAGGTCCAAATTTGTCTCACGTGGGGTTCTACTTTTTTTTTGATTCCTTGATAATTTACAGTAATATAATTTATAATGAAATTTATAATGAAATATTTACATTAAACAAAAATAAAATAGAAGGAAACACCTTTGGTTTTATATACGACAATTTTTCGAAACATAAAATCTCTTAAGAATTAAACGAAACAATTTTTATAGACTATTAGAAATTAGTTTTCTTGACGGAGTGCGCGTAAATTAATTTTAACAGTCTTTCTTTTTTTAATGAAATGTTAATTTCTAACGCCTCATTATGTCTTCTATACTGAAACCCAATTTTCTCGTGGAACTTATTCTTTCGCTGGACTTTAGAACATTGGATGTGTCCATACTTTCGGTCGTCATTGGTGGATCTATTCGAAGATCCTGCGGTACTTCAGTGTGTGTTGCGAGATGTGTCTTCAAATTACTGCGTTGATTGAAACTTCTCGCACAAATTGGACATTTGTGCGGTGATTCTTGAAGGTGGAGAATTTTATGAACAGCCAGAGTTCTGCTTTGGCAAAAGCCCTTTCCACAATCGGCGCACTTGAACGGCTTTTCCTTACTATGAATGTACCTGTAGAAAACATAATCAATTAGAATTTATTTTTCTTAAAATTCAAAATTTCTAACAAAAAATTTTCAACAACTATTATTATTTTACAATTCCATGCAGAATTTATCACACAGAAATTATTCTTTTTTATCAAGCAGAACAAATTAGCTCAAAATCGTAAAATTAGACAATCTGCTTTAAAAAAACAAAAGAATGATGTAAGTATTAAGGTCAAATTGATAAAAAAAAAGTGTTTGAAAATTTAAGAAACCTATTGACAAGATCTTTTTACAGGTAATGTACATTGTTGAAATTTGAAATGTCTTATCAAGAAAAAGTAATCTTTTTGTTTTTAATCCAAAAGAAAACAAAATTTCAGTCTCAGGCGAATGATAATAAACTCTCTAGCGATGTTAATCCTAGTTTCACAATATTCAGACGAAATATAAATAATATCGAATGAGTTTGTAACAAAACGACGAACATTAATGTCTTCGAAGGGTCTTTATGATCTTTTTTCAATCCTTTCGAATGACAGTATTCAATCTATTCTTTCTTTCACTGAATCTGAACGATTCAAAAAGGAGAGAAAAGATTGAAATTATAGACCAAGTTATAATGCAAAAAATTATTGAACCAAAATTGCAAAGGAAGAAGTTTACCTGTGATCTCTTAGATGATCCTGCCTTCTGAAGGCCTTTCCGCAAATTTCGCAGGAATATGGCCTCTCATCGGTGTGAGTCCTCTCGTGTATGAGTAAATTGTAGCTCTTGGTGAATTGCCTGTTGCAAAATTTGCAAATAAACTGCTTCTTGGGTCTTTGACCGGGAAGCCTCTTGGTGAGAAAGGAGGCGGGGGGCGGTACTGGAAGAGCGGAATGCATGGGATGATGTGCTGGTCCATGATGATGGGGAGACAATGGACTCTGAGGACAGCAACCCCTAGCTGCTAAAATAGCACCCCTCATCCAATGATCCAAAAATGCAGCATGATAACCACCGGTTTGTTGCTGCAATTGCTGTTGTTGATGATGTTGTTGATGATGCTGTTGCTGATGCTGCTGTTGATGTTGCGACAAATGTATTTGGGGATTTCTCATCCACCTTGTAGCAGAAGCACCTTGCGGATGTAGCCGATCGATTCCCGAAGAGGGGGGAGTGTGTGGAGGCGTTAGAGGCTCCATCTTCGTATCCATCATCATCCGTAATTTCACAAAAGTCACAAAATTTTTCAATAAATAGTTCTTTAATTTACTCCAAACTTTTTGCACAACACTCAAGGAAGTCTAAATTATCAATTGCAAAAAGTTCCAATAAATTTTATTCACAGCACTCGTCTTCTTTTCACACACTTGACATTCCAATTTTAAGCACTTTTTTGTAATTTTTACAAAGAATGTTTATTATAATTCATCAATTATAGTCTGAATTATATATAGTTTGTATTATACAAAAAATGTATTAATACTCGTTCTCTAATTTGCAGTGAGAGGAAAATTAATGCATAATGCAAAAAATGATCCTTTGTCGAAGCAAAAAAATGGAATGAAACTGAAGATGAAGTGGATGATGAATGGCAGCAGCAAAGAGACTGGTGGTGGAATGTTATCCTGACGATCGGTAGCAAAAGATTCTTTTTTTTGTAGAATGGAAACGTTGTGTGTCAGGATGAAAGAAGAAAAAAAGAAATAAGAAGCTCTCCTCACGAGGTTCAGAGAGATACTGGCTTGGTTGAAAAGTTCCTCTTCTATCCTCAGTTCAACGACGAGCTCCTCCTCTCATTTCTGAAGTTTAACTCCCGGTTGGTGGCGACTTCTACTGGGGCGGGGCTTCCGATCGGAGGACCCTCAGGGCGTCGCGTCGCGACGCTACCCCTGCTGATGTACTTCTCAATCCACCAGCTTAAACATGCGCACACGACACCCACGCGATTTACTTCCGTACTCAATTCTCAGCTTCCATGGCCGTTCCTTTCCGGGTACATCCATTTTCAATTCGTAATATTCTTTCCAATACACTGTAATTCCTTAAAATTCTTTGCAATTCTCTGTAATTCCTTACAATTCTTTGTAATTCTTTCCAATTTTTAGTTAATCTGAAAGTACTCTCTAAATTGCAAGTACCTCCTTAGGTTATCATAAGATACTTTACTTATGATTTAGGTTGCTGTTTAGTTATTTTTTCAATTACTATTTGGATCACTATTTAGGTTTTTATGAAGTGTTCGAAGCTTATGCTAAAGTACAGATGATTACTAGAGCTGATTAGTACACACCATTATCAAAAATAATTACCATGAAAAGATTATGATTTCCAAAGAATTATTGTCCAACATTTTTTCGAATTGCTTCCTCCTACAGGAAGTATTAAGTCTACAATGGAAATAAATAGAATCTAATTAGAAAAAATCACTGATGTCGAAACTGTTAGGTAAATAACACACCTAAAATGGGAAAATTTACTTTTTTTCTGAAAGATCAAGAAAAATTTTAGACAACTTGGTAGAGAAAATACGTGAGACGAGCGTAAACAAAATGTGAGAATCAGGAAATAAAACATACGAAATAAGAAGGAACTAACAAAGGATATAATAAATATTATAACAGATATTATAACAAACACTGTAATAGTCATTATAACAGAAGAGATTGCAACAGGTTACGAAACAGAACAAATGATTACACTAGTTATTAAATACAAAAAGTACGTTAAAGAGGAAAAAACATTGTACTTTCCTCGTTTTCGGAGCAAATATTCATAATATTTTCTCTCGGAACGGATTTTCATTTACACTATTCATTTCCTTTACCAAGCATCCTGGAACTCTTCCGGAACATTGTACAACTTTAGGAAGTGTAAATTATTTACGAAAGTCGAGAGACTTGAAAGTAAAACTAATCAATTGAAAATACAAACTAAAATTAAATTTTCCCCTTTGGAGTAATTGTTCGGGAAAAAAGTAAAATAATTAGCTTCGAACCTCTGAACGAGAAGCTAAAGATGTTGAGCCAATCAATGTTTCCTGGAAAACTTTCCTTTGAGACTTGCGCATTACGCGATAGCGACCCTTTTACTTCTGAACTTTCAACCCCAGTCCTAACTGTATCGAATGAAAATGCTTCTATGGAGGCTTTTTAACTCCATGGCGTCTTTATCTCTAACGGATCAGTAATTTTCTTTCCAAAACATTCAGTACCCTTTCATTTTAATCACTTCAGTTGCAAAATTAATTTTTTTCCAATAGTGTTTAAAAATATTTTCTTTGTCAAAAAGAGCGCCTGGAAAAACGTTCAAAATCCGTAAAATTAGGAAAATTTGCAAAATTCTTTACTTTTTGTCCCTAAATCGACTTCGGATCTTTTGCACCACATTCGTGAGAGTCTAAATTAAGTGCCAAATCAAGTAAAATTGATAATTAGGTCCAAAAGGTTTATAAAATACCAGACTTTGTATCTACCATGTCATACCACATGTTTGTTTCCTAATAAAAAAATACACTTCTGTTTCGTAAATACTTAATTTTTTTTCTCCACAGTAATGAAAATTTCGTAAAGAAAACAACTTTTACCAATTGTAAGAAGAAAAATATTCCTTTTAAGGAAATGAATCATTATTATATTAATCACTGTCTATAAAATCTGGACTATCATTCAAAGATGATCAATCAATGTCAATTGTTTCAGCAGCACATAGATATCACTTGTCTATTGGAATGTACTCTTCAAAAATCTATAATGATTCATCATTCTATTTTGAATTTCATAAGTGGTGTTTTATTTTTAACAACAATAATATGATTCATTAGAAATTTAAAAATATTTCATTCTTTACAGTGTTTTCTTCTTTTAGAATCTATTTTTGTGTCTAGATTTTTTTCCCTCTTTCGCCAATCGATGATATAATTGAGGGTTGGAAAGTTGTTATAATCTGTATTTTATACGTTGACATGATAATTTTTACAGATAAACAGATGTTAGAGCGAATAGATTACACAGCTACCAACAAGCTGCTCTTGATCTTATCGATTCTATGCGCGTAGAAAAAAAATAGATTTTATCCAAATGAAGCTCCCCTGTTTATTTGATAAAAAAAATTGTTATTAAAAATATTATCAATATGATATTATTAAAACAGTATAAAATCATGAAAAAGATGATTTGAAAAATCAGCTATTAAAAGTTGTTTCTAATTATTTATTTATTATTTTGTAATAATTAAATTAGAATTGTACTAATTGCAATGAAAAACAAATTAAATTTAGATGCGAAATGGCAATTTAAAATACAATTCTCTCATGAATTATGCATAAGAAAATTGATACTGCGAATTAAATATGTGGCGATTAAGAACTGATCATTGGGTGTAAAAAAGAAAAGAGGAGAAAAAAAGATGTAAATTACAAGGCACAGTGCGATAATTACATTATGTTGTTAAGTCCAAAGAGAGAGAGAGAGAGAGAACCTTGACGGAGGCTCTTGAAGGACTTGAGGTGGACTTATGCTTTATAGGCTCACGCCCAGAGTTTATATATCGAAAGAACTACACAGATTACTCACAATGTTGGCCATTAATTGGAACACGGGTTTTTTTTCTCAGGGCAACAAGCCACTTTTTTTCCTCACTCGTCTCCCGCCGATAATGTTCAACTCAGTAATCTCATTATACGCTAACGATCGTGCTCAGCACGATACTATCGAACAGCTACTACCATCAAAATATTTCTATTCTAAAAATTAATGAACTAATTGTCAAATATTTGCTTTCAATCAATATGTCTCTATTTTTTTCCCAACATGTTTTTTTGGTCCATTTTTTATATTTATCACAGCTTTTCTAAGGATATTAAATTTAGACAAAATACTAATCAGAAATTGTTCGTTCTTTAAATTACACAAAAAGCGCAAAACTTTTAAGTGACTTCTTTTATCTGAATTTTAGTTTGTAAACATAATGTCGCGGTGTTTGAAAATATGTAATTTATTGACAAGTTTAAGAAATTTTTTTTTTAGTGAGAAATATTGTGAATCATTATAAATTCAGGAAAGAGAAGCAGCTTTTATTTGATTAGGTGATAATAAATTGATAGAAGGTAGTATATAAAATCTCATTACAAACATGAAAATCCAGATCACCTGGTTTTCAAGGCAAGTACATTTACGCAGATCATTATCAGCGAATGTAATATAAATTTCAGTTTTTGAGATATATATTGACAGTGGTGTAAAACTGATTGATAACAATTTTCTTATCAACTGCAAAATTACGCTTATCATTTATGGCATTTTATATGGCAGTGCAGACAGCGCGTCACCTCTGCGGATAAAATTTACCGCTACTTCGAATTCATTATACAGTTTTTCCCCATTTTTAAGAACATTTTTTTTTTGAATACTGAGAAAATAAAAGAAAAAATTTAATTCCTTTTTCTCTCAATTGCTTTCGGTAGAGAATTATTTTCGTAAAAATTAGAAGAGAAAGAGAAAAAGAGAATAGAGAAGAAAAAAAATGTAGAAAAATAAATAGAAAAATGAAACTAAGAGATGAGGAGGAAGACGAAAAATCAGAAAATATCTGTGTATTAAATAAAATAAACAAACTTTCCTGAGCCAGTGAAATGTGAACTATTCGTCGATATAATGTGACACTTGAAATTGAGAATTTGAAAAAGTTATTGAGTCGAGACACTGTGCAGATATACTCTTGACTTAAAAACGAGATTCACGACTCGTTTAGATTACTGTCGATAGACTTTTCACATTACCATGAAGATGGTAATTAAATTTGAAATTTATTTTCTAAACAGAACAATTCTGTCAAGTTGGAGTGCGCAAAGCTTAAAATTTTATTCTCAAGTGGATGAGGCAAATTTCTACTGGAGTCAAGAAGCTGCGACTTTTTCGAATTCCCTCCCAAATGACAATAGTTTACTATATTTTAATTTTATGTGGAAAAATTTATGGAAACTTAAAAAAAAATAAGAATTTAAAAAAAGGTCCGTACTTTGATTGAGAAGAGACGAAAAGTTCATAAATTTTACGATCTAATTTGAGAAAATATCAATTTGAGAGGAAATACAAATATTAATTGCAGAAAATCAATTATTTTCATAAATAATAAATTTCTTTCTTCTCAGGGATTCAATTATTTTCACAAATAATAAAATTCATTGCAGAATTTCAATTCATTTTAATGCAATTTTAATCGAATGTTAAAGAACTTTTTTTGAAAATTATTAAAAATAATCGATTTAAAAAAGAGAGTTTAAAAATTCTTGAATAATAGTAATTGAACTGAAAATTATTTTATTACTTTATCATCTTTAATTATTCTAAAACAGGAAGAAATTTAATTTTTTGTTTTAAGGAAAATTTTCTCTAATTTGTCTTGAACTATTTAATATTTCTTTTTTTCCATAATTAGAATTTTTTTTAAAAAGCAAAATTCGGTGTATTTTTTAATTTAAAGAACACCGCACTAATTAATTATACAGAAAACTTGTCAGTCAATTTTCATGAGGATTGAAAGTATTTTTTCAGAAGGGAAAATAATTTCAAGTAATTTTGAATGCCAACTGCGGATGAAAATTGTCAAAAAAGACATAAATGTCCAAACTTGGTGTAAACTGAAACCAAAATGAGATTTTGCTGAATAGAAACTATTAGTTCAATAAACTGGAGTTTTTTTTCAACAATTTTTACGACTTTTCTGAGAAATTCTTTGGAAACTGAGAGGATTTCGTTCTCTTAATTTTCATCGTTGATAAATTGTATATATAATAGGGACAAATTTTTCAAGGGTCACTTTTATCTATTTAATTTTGCCCTCAAACCAAAGCACTTGTTGTTTTCAAATTTTTTCCCAAAAGTAAATTTTATTTTTGACAAGTGAAATTAAAAAAACAAAATTCCATATACAATATTTTGTTGAAGTAATGACATTTCGCATTGTACGGAAAAAAATCAAAAGATACCCGAACGGAAGTGCAGGTCAAATTTTTCTAAATGTTGCGACGGAACATACGGTCCAAAAATCTTGAGGCAATATATATATAAAGCGAGACAAGGGCAAATATTTAATGATCAAACATAATTCTTCTCTCTTTCACACAGACAGTGTGCTAATGTCACACACAATTCTTATGTCAAAATATACCATTGTCAATGAGAGGGGGATTTCCTGAAAATTTCTCTCGAACCAAACTATGGTGAAACTAAATAATTAAAAAAAGAGAAAAAAATTTCTCTCTCGTAATAATAATCTGAAAATTTACCGAAAATAGTATATAATAGTATATATTAACCCTTTTCAACAAATAATTCCTCTTTACATATACTTTTAAAGTATATCCGTCTAAAAGACAGAGATTATAAAATCCCACGTACATTTTCTAATACCTGACCGATTATCGTCTCAAATCTGGGTCGAAATTTAGTCTAAGTGCCCAGAGAGACGAGAAGCAGAGACGTTTACTCAACAAAATAAACATATTACAGTTTTCATATATTTTCAAAGAAACTGCGAAAAATCCCCTATTCGAATAAGTAGTTTTTCTTTAGTTTTAGTTAAATATTGTCTCCTTTGTTTTTAATAAACACAACCCAAATTCCTGTTACCGTTTCATCTTTTATTTATTTTAAATTTACTTTTCACAATTTCGAGCTGTTTTTTCGAATTTTTAATTAGCATCCAAATAGTGTTTTAAATAAAAGAAAATTATAAAAAAAATATAAAATAAAAAAATAATTAATTAATTAATTATTAATATATAATAAATTATTAAAAAAATAATAGTGTATTGTAAATTTTTTCCTGGTTATAGTATTTCTAACACGTTTATTGTTTTATTTTATCAAAAAAATTATTTTTAAAAATTTATATTTTTAATATTTATTTTTTATGCTATAGTTTTTATTTTTGTACTAAATAGAAAATTTTCTAGAAGAAAAAATAAATTTTTCGTGTTTCATTTATCTGTTTTTTTTTGTTCCTTTGGGATAAGAAGAATAATGATGATGATAATAGTAATAATATGTAAATTTTTGCTTTGAAATGAAAATGACGATGTTTTTCATTTCACAAAAGAACGTGTATATAAATAATAATTTTGTGGAAAATATTTAGCATACAAAGACAACCATAATGGAAGTCGAGAGATGCTTTCGAGATCGTCGGCCCCAGGCATGGGCGGTTAATTTAGTTTAAAGCTCCATCAAGCACACCACCCACGATTTCTACCCCCCTCCAGGGTTTATCAAGCATCCCTTATAAACGTCTTCCATCTCACAACGTTATCTGATATAGACTGCAATCTGCTGCGTTAAAATCATTTTAATCGCTTTTATCAATTTTTAATCACCTCCATAGAAAATAATTTTTCTTCCCTAAATTTTTCCTTCCCTTAATTGTTCGTTTGCTGTAAAACTCTAGTTTTAATTAAGATTAAGGTTTAATTAAGATTTTTTTAAAATAATTAATAATTTTATTTTCATATAGTTTTGTAACAAGAAACAAAATTTCAGACGAAAATTTATTTCAGTGAATAGCGTTCAAGAAACGTATTGCGATCTTCAGGCGCATTTTTAACGGTAAATAAAAAACGCTGGAATTTTTTAACCGTGACAATGTGCGGGAAATTTTTTTAAAGAAACGTTATTGCAGTAGTTTTTTGGGTATTTTGCTTTTTTTAAATGACTCCCCTGTGTACCCCTTGTAAAAAAAAGCTTAACTGCATTTTTTTTACCGTTTTTTTCCGGTTATTGCTCATTTAACTTTTTCCTTTTATGAGTTTGTGACTTGCGACAAAAAAAAAACGTGGACAAGTGCCACGAGCCTTGGGAGTGTGCCAAGCAAGCCAATCCTTACAGTAACATTTTTTTTTATAATTTTATTATGAGGGAAAATATATATGCTTCTTGGCCTACGAAATGGTTTTTATCTTTTTTTCATTCTTTCCATTTTTTTTCAGGTAGTACGACTGTTGAGAAATCGAAAGGTTTATTGACAGGTTTGAAGAGTTGTAAAGACAGGATGAAAAATACAGTAGCAGAAGGGATATACGAAAAAATGTCATGCGCGAAAGAAAAAACAGAGAGAGAAGGTAAAAATTTTTCTTCATTTTTCACCTCGTGAAAAAACACGTGGTTTTTTTCCCCCTGTATAAAAATGTATTTTTTGTGTATGAAGAGTATTGAAAACCTTTTTTTTTGTTTATAAAAAAAATTGTACCTAATTTTTAAGAGAGAAAAATTCGTGTGACGAGTTTTTGAAAGGTGAGAATATTTTTGGTGGACAAAAATTGCCTTTTTGAAGAGGGGGAGGTTATTGAAATTTCTCGCTTCTAGGTCCATTGGGGGACGGCTACTGCCTATGCAGAGTCGTAAAAATAATAAACATAAAATCATAAAACTTTGTTCACAGATTAGGATGTAAAAGTAAAAACCCATCCCACACCTGAACACTTTTTCAAAGCGAGAGTCTATGTTTGAATATAGAAAGAAATATTATAAGGGTTGTCACCGTCAGGTATCTACTTAAAATTCAAAACGAAAAATTCTATGAAAAACATTTTTTTATTTATTTATTTTCTATATCGAAATAATTACACACGAAACTAGACAATTTCGTACTTTCTTTATTGTAAATTTCTTCATTTTTCTATTTTTACCTTTTTGACGCAAACAAAAATTGGTTCAAAATATTTTCCTATAGAGATAGGAAAAAAAGTATATAAGTTTTAATACATTTGGAGAATTTTAATTAATATTCTCCGCAAATGAAAGCAGGAGAAGATAAATAACGAGCGTAGAGAGAAAATCCCAGCGCTGCCACCATTGGTGGGCAGCGGTGGGATTACTATATATTTTAACAGTTGTTCTTAAAATATTTTTAATTAAAAGCCGTCGACTTGCTTTTATTAATCCGGGATTGTTAACAAGGCCCCTAAAATATAATCCAAAGCAGCTGTCAGCGAACAAAAAGCGTCCTAAAATCGAAAAATCTACTGGCACACTTTCCCATTTTTCAAAAATATAATCCTCAAACTTCTGCAACAACTTGCGACTACCTGAGAAGGAAAAATTAGGTCATCAGGTCAAAGTTTTCCGACGTAGTATATATGTATATAGTGCCATTAAGTCTAAAAATGGAGTGAACCGTCGACAACAATTTTCCGAGACAACAATAAAATCTTATTTGAAAATTTCGTCCTTGACCTGGAAAAGAATAAAAGGAGCAATTCACCTACTATATATAACATCTCTTTGGATTTTTCTTTATATACGCGCATATATATTTGCTGAAAATGATTTATTATACCTGCGTTTGTGAAAGACGATATTAAACCCTTTTTCACTATTGCTACTGAAACTTTGGTATTTATGTTGGATTATGGTTTTTCTATATATATATATATTTGAAATAAAGTTTTCACTTTGCGTCGGTCTTTAGAAACTATTTCAAATATTTGCCATTTTTTTCCCTACGATTTCAATTGACAAAACAATATTATTAGTATTATGTAATATATATAAAGGAAAAGGGGAATTTACTTTCTGTTTACTTATTGCTTTCTATTGAAAGTATTGTTGTTTATTTATTCAAACTCTGAATGGGATTTTAATTTTTTTTTCTTTATCATTGAATTCTATTATTTTTCCATTTCTTTTCATTTTTTATTTATTTAATTTACTTAGTTAATTTTATTTCTTTAATTTATTTCAATAATTTTATTTATTTTTCGCATATTCCGTATTTTGTTTATTTTATTTACTTTCTTCATTCATTTATTTTCTTTATTTTTCTAATTTTATTTATTGCTTTTATTTTTATTATTTTCTCTATTGTTTTTTACTTTTTTTACGATTTTATTTATTTAATTAATATTATTTACTGTATTTCTCTCATTAGGTCTGATCTTTTAGTTCGTTTGTGTTTTTCCGCATCATAAATTTTGAATAATTTTTAATTTTTGCAAAAAAAATCAAAAATATCGTAGAGAGAAATAGTATTAAAACTTTATACAAAACATGTGCAGTTTTTGAAAAAAAAATATTTGTGAATTCCCAAAGTCTGCATAATTAGCAAAAGACCCTTTTTGGGATTTTGTCGAATCTCTTTCGGTTTTTGTTTCTCTGAATCGTTATTATTCTAGTGGATTTTAACGATCCTCTGGAGCCAAGTAATTATTTTGTTTAGTCTAATATTTATGTAATAGATACAAATATACAAAAGACATACATATATATTTTTTTTTTGCATCAAAATATATTTGGAATTATCATACATTTAAAATTTTTGATAATTATTTATAAACAGATTGTTTATTAACAGAATGTAAATTTTGTAATTTAATTGAATTGAATTAAGAAAATTTTTTGAAAATAATTGAATTTGGAAGAAGAATTTTATTATGATTATTGAATTTTTTACGAGAATTTTTAAAAGTTTTTCAACATAATTGAATTTCTGCGAAAAATTTTATTTTCTTCAAGCATAATTTTTTCTAATTTCTAAATTTTTTTTGAAAAGAATTCTCTTTAAAGAAAATCTGTTAAAAGTTGTATGGATATGCTCTCTTTTTTTTGTCTCTATTTCAAAAATAAAGAATAGGCACAAGTACATATGTAAAATAAAATTGTAAGACGAGAAAGCATTGACACATTGAAAATTTGACCACTTTAACATTTCTGTTTTGGAAAAAAACACGTCTGTCAACCATGTGGACCATTTCTTTTTATGCGAACAAAAATCTCTCAAGGGTTTTAAATTCATTGTTCCATTTTTTTCTGCTCTTCTCCCTTTTCTTTTTCTTCTTTTTCGCATCACAAATTCTGTGACTTTATTTTTTTTCTTCTTCATTTTCCGTCTTGAAAAACATTTAAACTTAGATTTATGACTTTTTACCAAAACTGAAAATTTGTTTTCAACATATTTTATGAGCGTAGCCACAAAAAAGGAAAATAACTTTCGTATAAAAATACGAGAGCAGGGAATTTTTTTTGGTTCAAAAAATACGGAAGTTAAAAGCTGAGAGAATCAATTTTTACTAGACTTGTTTAAAAAATTCAAAGTTTTCAAAATTTGTGGACTTTGCGGGGAAAAAAAGGTGAAAAAGAAGTTAAAACTTGTTTTTTTTGCATTACTTTCGGATTATTCTCGCGAGGACTGAAGAAAAAAAATTTGCCTCTCACACTTTTATGAAGGGTTTTAACCCTTTTTTTCTGGTGCAGAGAAAGATTTTTGTCGGTGCAGTAAAAAGTCATAAATTTGACTAAAAATAATATTTTCTAAAGACGACGAATCAAAAAAAGGAAAATCGTCAACAAAATAAAAGTTAAAAGTCAGTCGAAACAAAAAAAATCTGGAACAATGAATCCGCAGTAAACCCTTGCTAAATTTCCGGCAAGAAGAAAAAGAAAAACGGTTCCAGATGGTGGACAGACGAGGAATTCAATTTTTCCTTTCAGAAGATGAAAATTTCGTTTGACAATTATTTATAATTTAGATATTTGGCTAGTATGGTTTTTTTTTGTAGACGAAAAATTTTTTTTGCCCAGTATTTTGAGAGTTAAAACAAATCTTTAAATTTTTTTGTAAAAATGCTTATCGAAACTCTTTATTTTATTATTAAGAAATTAATAAATTGCTTCGAGAAAACAGAGAGAAAAGGGAATCGAAAAAAAATGATTTCATCGATGAGATGACCACACAAGTTTGATATAATCTTTAGTAGGCGTATATGACAACAAGAAGAAAGAACTACAGAAGCATAAGGCATCTGTTTCTGCAGCTGAGACTAAGCAGATGATAATTTGTTATGTGCCACCTATAATGTTTTTAAAATGAAAGGAAGATAATTTCAATTATCGATCAATCACGCCTTTGGGTATATCTTCAGACATAATAATAACTGTCATTTGATTGTATATTTGATACGCAGCAAAATTCTACTCTGCTCTATGTGAATCAAATAATTAAACATTTATCATCAAATTTTTTTTTCAGTAGCAAACTAATGTACAATTTTCCATCATATTTTTCTTTCTTTACAATATTTTTCTAGTTCCATAATTAAATAACTCTTCAGTTCATAAAGAAAGAGAAATTCAAAGTTTTATTTCTGATAAAAGAAAATACTGCTTTTTTTATTTTTGAAAAATGGAATTATTTTGAAATAGAAAATCATTAAATTGAAAATAGAAAATAGAAAATCATAAATTTTTTCCTAATGTAATGTTGGGTATGACAAATTTCTAAAAGGAAGAAAATTTTTATTTATATTTTCACTAAATATATGTGGTATAAGATATATTTTTTTCTAATAGAAAATTAGGCATGAAATTTCTACTTTAAAAATTGCATGTATAAAAAAAGATTTTTCTCTTTTTTTTGACGCCTGGGTATAAAGAAACTGTTTTGACTAGAATCAAGGTGTCATTCAAGCCAGCGAGAGCATTGGGTTGAAGATGAGGCAAAGACATCAAAGGCACCGCTATCGCTTGGCGGCTTAAAGTCGTTTTATGCGCTCAATGTGTTCGTAACGTTCGCTTTACTCTTCGTTGTATGAGTATTTTATTGTATACTTATATACGTATTGTGTATGTATTGAATGTCGCCGGATATTGGATCGTATAAATTTTCTGATGGAAAGAGTTACCAAAGGAGCATGATAAACGGAGGCGTATTTAAAACAAAAAAAGTAGAAAGAATAAGTGCACTATATATATTCATAATTCGAAAATTTTACTCCATTCTATAACAATTCTTTGTATACAACAGTTTCTGCAGGCAGAAAATAAATATTTTCAAGTGAAATCACCACACGTGATTCAAAATTCAATTTATGTGTTTCACAAAATTCACGCTCTAATACTTTTAATATTCAATTATTATTTACAATTATTTGAACCAAAATTCATTTTTATTTCAATCTTTATTAGAAAATTCAACACAAGTTCAACACAATTTTAAATAATTAAATTTTCTTCCATGAATTTTACATCAATTAGAATAATTACATCTTTCGAGAAATTCCATTAAGATATTTAAAACTATGTATTAAAAATAATTTAAATCTACGAGTTTTATTATTGGTGAAAATAGTTGCATCCCTACGAGAAATTTTATTATTTTTTGATAATATTTAATTTTTCCAATGAATTTTGTTACTCTTGAACATAATTGAATTTCGAAAATAATTCACAAATTTACAAATTTTAATTTTTGTTCTGTGTTTTTAACTTAAATTTTTTTACATTTTTGAAAAAGTTCTTTAAGAATTTTGAATTTTATTTGACTACAATTCAATTTTACAAAATTACAATTAGTCGAAAATTCTTTAATTATTTTATCTTAGAAAATAGAAAATTAAGATAATTTTAAGAAAAATTGCATTGAAAGTTTCTCAAAAAAAAGTTAATTTCACGGAATTGTTGAATAGGAAAAATTCAGATTTTCAAAGATTTTAATTTGAAACTTTTTAAAAATTCAATTATTTCTAATAATACAGTACAGTTTTATTAAATATTTTAAACCTAAATTCTGTTTAAATTTAATCTAAACCTGTTTGAAATTTTTGTTAAAATAGTAAATTTTAATAAATAATAATCATTGAATTGGGGAAGATTTTTAGAAATAATTTAAACTTTGCCAGAAAATGGATATTTTTTTAACGAAATAAATTTTTTCTGATGCAATAGATGCGTAATACGTAAAGGACCATAAAAGAGCATCTGTATTCCAAAGGCGGTTATCGATGGAGAGTAAAATATTGATAAGAACATCAAAAATGCCGCTTAAAGTCAATTTTTTGAATAACTATTTTATTAAAAATAAGGAAAAATTTATTGCGATAATTCTCAGAGAGAACAATGTCAAGAACCGAAGACTCTTGAGAGTAGTAAACTATCTTTATATTCCGATAATAAATACTTGAAATCCAATTAAATCTCTTTGAATGAAAGAAAAAGGAGAAAAATCACGAAACTCTTCTCTAAAAGTGACTCATTGATGAGAATTTATTGAAAATAATGGCATTTCAGTTGAAGTATATAAACACTCGCTCATCACCTCCAGGGGAATCCCACGATAAACTCATTTTGGAACTTGAGTCTCGAGAGTGCAATGGAATTATTACCATAGTTTGAGTATAAAAAGATTTTTAGTATATGGCAGACGTCAAGTACCGCAGCAAAAAAAAAAGAAAAATGAAAAACAAAACTGTAAACTTATTGAGAGAGAGAGAGAAAATACGATGATAAAAAGAAGAGATCCGTTAATTGGTCTTTCCGACGGCGTGAAAAACGTATTGAAGTTTGAAGTCATTTTGCGCTGACTACATCAAGAAGGAACTTTATTTATCGTCCACGCTCCCAGGCACACTCGTATATACACTGGCTTACATAAATTCCCATAAATTTCTATATACAATAACCATGGAGTTTAACAAGAGGTTGAGAAGTTCTAAACATTGGAGAAGCGAATGGGAAAAGGAGGAATTAAGACGCATCGGCGAGAGAGAAAGAGTATGGAAGGAGAGAGGGAGATATCTTTCGAAGAATGAGGAACACGATCGATCAGCAGGGGAGTTTGAGGAGAAGAAAAAGAAAAGAGAAAGATATGTAACGGAGCTTTCAAGTAATCGACAAAAGAATTAAAATTTACTAGTTGCTATTCGATAAAAGTCTCCTCGTATAGTTGCATAGTAAAAGGAATTTTAATAGTCTTCTTACTACACAGATTCATTTGAACCGTTCTCCACCCCAAAGATTCAATTCAAATAGTTTAATTTTCTACTGCAAAAAAAACATTTAAAAAACTATTATACTGAATTCAAAATAATATTTAAATATTAAAGCTCGAAAAAAATTATTCTACTGAATTTAAATGAGCTCTAAAGTCAGGCAACTTACAATTTTTCCATCTGAGAAAAAAATCCCCACTTGGTTTCCATTTTGGACACTTTTTCTCTAGATAAAAAAAATCATGTCTCATAGCTTCAAAAAAAGTAATACAACACATGATTTTTCCACCTCTAAAAAAAAAGAGTTAAAAAGAACGGTAAATATTTTTCCAACTTATAATAGTGGAAATAAAATATTTTTTCATCCAGTATTTCTTTATTCTATTTTTTTCGGTTTCTTTAGGTGTGTACATACCTGCGTACACACTTTAGTCTATGTGTATACGTACAATACAATCTCGAAGGGATCTTATCTTGTGCAAAGCCAAAAGTAGACATTTCGGTCGCTTTGGCTTTGATCATTTGCAGAAGGCCGATTCTGGGAAAAGTATAGGCACCGCTATAGGGCCAATAAAGTGCTCTCGGCACGATTCACCGATAACACAAAAAAAAAAAAAAAAAAACGATGACTTTATCATCATGAGACTCTCGATAATATCGGCTCCCGTTTCGCGTGTCGTTATCTTCCTCTTTTTTACCCTAGATATACACATACGACTATCGCCAAACAATTTTTTTTTGTCAGGTAAAATTTAATTTACAATTTCTATGAAATTTTTTCGTGTATAAATCATAAATTTCGATATCTTTATATTTTTACTAATATTGAGTCACGTCCGGTTCGTACTTCCGCGGAAAATTATCTTGCGACATCTAAACGAAAGAAGCACAAGAAAAAAGTGGCGCAACTTCTGAATCATTATATTATTAAGGCATACAATTTAAAACTAATTTCAATAACCAATTTTAAAATAATCTAGTACTTAAAACTAACCAAATTCAAAATAATCCAAAATGTTTACATTGAACTAAATTTTTAATAATTCGAGTATTTAAAATTAACTCCGAAAAAGATCAAATATTTAAAACAAACTTGAAAAACGTTGAAATAGTTTTAATTAACGGCATAAATATTAAACACTAAAATCGATTAAAAAATTAGAACCAAACTGAAAAAAAATTCCACTGTGTAATGATATATAATAATGAGTTTTAGCAGATTATTTTTCTACGTATTCTAATATCAAAGAACATATAGCTGCACAGTTTCCACTTACCGAAAGATAATAATATTTTTATTTTTCAAATCTCTTCGGCCTACAGCATATATTTAATTCGGCAAAATTCGTTTGTCATTTGATACACCAAAGACATATTTTATTTTTGACATCAAAACAGAAGTCGTATTATAATTAACAAAAACAAAAATGTCACTACGCAGAATATTTTCATTATCGCAAATATAAAAGTATCAAAATTGAAACTTTATTTATTAAAGACATATGCGCGACAATATTTATTCGATCTCTTGGAGTATCAGAATGGAAAATTTCGATTTTTATATAAAAGTCTAATTTCTGTTATGACATTTAATGTTCTCTTTCTCATTGCTGAAAGTTTATTTTTGAAATTAAATTTTTTTTACTAAAGTAAATTTATAAAGAGACAATATAACAATAAGAAAAATTTAAAAATTTTCTATTTTTTTACTGAAAAAAATCATTTTTTTAAAACATAGTTTTGCTGTTTTATCCTCGTTTGATAAATTTGAAAGATTCGAAAAGTTAAAAGCTAGTGGCACGCGAGTATTAAAAATGGCCAAATGGGGATGTTTATAAAAGTGAGGTCTTCAAGGTTCAACGGCGGTGAGAATTGAGAAACCATATTTTCAACATCGACCCTGAACTTTCATGGTCATGGGTCGCGTGGCGTTGACGAATCTGTTTAGTGCCCCCCCAATAATATTAGGACCTATTTTTGCCCTGCGAGTTTAAAAGTTTTGACAATTGAAATTTTTCGTAAAATCCCATGAATATAGGAGATGACTGTATCGTCGTTTAACTACCGTATAGTTTGCAGACGGCAGGACACCAATATTTTGCGTCCTTCCCTTAAGGCTCATTTATCCTGAACCACTTTCTTGTCTCCTCACAGTTTCGCGTCAATTTGGAACTTTTAGAAAAACATCATTTCCTCAATGCCTTGCCTAAGAACCTTGAGAATTCTACTAAACGATCCCAAATCGCTCACGCGCACACTCCAGTATTATGCGAAAGAGTTCATTTTTATTTTCTTACTTTCATGAAAACGAAAAATTTAGAAACAAATTTAAAATCGAAATTTAACAGAATTTTTTTAGAGGATATCGAATATTTTTAATTCGTTTTTTTAAATAAACCGAAATAACTATTTTAATAAATTTTCTAAAAGAATTCATTTATTTAAAGTTAAACAAATTTTCAGTCAAATGTTTTTAATATTCAATTATCTAAAATTTTAACTAAAATCCATTTTTAAATCAATTTTTAAAAGATAATTCTACTTGAATTTAATTAAAAGTTTTTGAGAATAATCTAAGAATTCGATTAAACTTGTATTAAAAATAATTTAAATCTGCGATTTTTGTTATTTGTGAAAATAGTTGCATCCCTACGAAGAATTTTATTATTTATTAATAATATTTAATTTTTCCAATGAATTTTATTTCTTTTGAAAATAATTGAATTTCGGAAATTCACAATTTTCCAAAAATTAAATTTTTGTTTTATGTTTTTAACTTAAATTTTTTTACATTTTTGAAAAAGTTCTTTAAGAATTTTTAAATTTATTCGACTACAATTCAATTTTACAAAATTTCAATTAGTCGAAAATTCTTCAATTATAAATTTATATTTGAAAATAGAAAAATGAAATAATTTTGAAAAAACTGTATTGAAAATTTCTCAAAACAAATTTATTTCACGAAATTATTAGAAATTGTTAAAAATTCAGATTTTTAAACATTTTAATTTGAATCTTTTTAAAAATTCAATTGTTTCTGAAAATCCCCACTCTAATGCTTTTAATATTCAATTATCTTAAATTTAAACTGAAATACATTTTTAAATTAATTTTTATTTGAAAATTCTACTGGAATTTAATTACATTTTTCTAGGAATTGAATTGAAAATAATTTGAAATTTTGCAATGAGTTTTATTATTTATGAAAATAATTTAACTTCTAACTTTTGACTTTATTTTTTTATTGTTTAGCCTATTATTTGACTCAAAAAATTAGTAAATTCCATAGGGACTGAAAAATAACCTCTTGCCGCCAAATATTTTTTTTTAATTAAAGAAAATTAAAAATATTAAAATTTTGACAGTAAAAATTGTTTCTGTTGAATAACTTCGTTCGTAGGAGAAAAAAATTCCCTTTTTTGGCACGCTTACACGCAACAACCTTGAGGAACCACCCGCCGGCAGTCGTTTTAATGAAACTAAGTAATCTTGCAAATAGAAATTATTGTACGATCGTAAAACAGCGCTACAATGCCCTCATCGTAAATATGAAAGTTTCCGGGGGCCGAAAAAGAAGGACCTGAAATTTAAACTGTAGCAATGAGATATATAGAAGAAAATTGAAGAGAAAATTCCATAGGTCGGATGCTGTAAGAATAGTTTATTAGGAGGATGGAGATAGAGAGAGAGAGAGAGAGAGAGAGAGAGAGAGAGAGAGAGAGAGGACAAAGAAAAAAGGGGGGAGGAAGGAAGGAAGAGGAAGCGATGTATATTTGCCGCGAGAATAACCGAACTACGAAGAAATGGAATGGATATTACGGGGCCCATTATGGGCCCCCATAAAACACCTCGAATGCTAGAGGCGCGTGGCCCCAAGGACGACCTGGCACTTCGTCTTCATGCTCCTGAAGTTCCACAAATCTGCAGCAGCAACAGCAGCAGCCCCCCTTAAACTTTTGAAAGCTACATGCTTTCCTTTTGCAATTTTACAATTTGCACTTTTAGTGCCGTTACGATACTTTGGAGCGTGTCCCCCCTTCATTTTTCCCCGATATTTGTGTAACTCTTTTTCACTCTTCTTCTATTCAAATTTCCATATAGACACAATAGAAACGAAAGTAGGCGACGAAATCCTTTGCCTAAGTGCTGGGTAATATTTATTTTCAATAGTCTCTCATTTATGTCCGGCGGAACGAATTATTATAACATCTGGAGCAATATTTTTTGGTGACATTTCTCTCAAAAACTTTTATTATACATTCATTGTTTTCGTTAAATTTTTCCAAAATCCTTTTTTCTATTCAATATTTTCAAAGTTCTATTCAATTTTCCCTTAATTCACAAGTTTTACAATATTTTAAATGTACGTGTAAATTGTAAAACTAAAATTTGTCAAAAAAAGGTGTACTTACTTAGTTCTTATTTTCAGCGAATTTAATTTTATTCCACTTTCTTATCACTGTAATAAATTAATAAAATCTTAACAGTTTTTCTAAAGATGTCGATTTGAGACAGAAAACAAAAACGTTGTTTTGCAGTACTTTTGATTTTTTTTTGTCTCAATTTGCTATGTGTAGAAAAATGAGAAAAATAACAACAACAATCAAATTCAAACACAAAACGAATTAAAAGTGTTGCAAATTCTTGATTTACTGTATTACACCCAGAAAAAAGCTTCTTTAATTCAATGAATGTTTTTTCAAATCAAAGAAATTTGTCCATTGTTATAGGGTGAAAAAAAGTTTCTTCGATTTAGAGAAAATATTTCTTTAACTGTTTTTTGTTGGCTGAAAGAAATGTTTCTTTAGATTTAATCAATCTTTTTTTAAGGCAAAGAAATAAATTATTTAAAGAAATAATATCTTTGAATGTTCTCAGGTTTTTATTTGCCTTAAAGAAATTTTTCTTTAAATCAAAAATATCATTCAAAGAAATAATTTCTTTGATTCAAAAACTTTGAAAATTATTTTTCTTAAACGTAAAGAAAACTTTTTTTTTAATTAAACAAATTTTATCTTTAATTCAAAGAGTGAGTTTGAAAAAACGATTTTCTTGTTTCAAAGAAATCCTTTTTCCGGGTGTAGTAGAATTAGTAAATATTACTAAAAAATAATAATTTCAACGTGTTTATTTGTAAAAATTAACAAATTTTAAATTAATTTCGTTAGCAAAAATTACAAGAATTTCTAATTTTATTAGTAAAAATATTAAATTAGCAGTATTTGTATAATTTTCAGAAAATATTAATTTTATTATTAATGTTAGGAAATTTTACTAATAAATTGTAATTTATTAGTAAATTTTTGCTAAGAAGCAATAAATAATAGTAATTTTTTAGTAACATTTTCCTAACAAGTAGAAATCTTGACTAATTATAAATAAGTTTTAATAGTAAAATTAGAAAAATTATGAATTTTATTTATAGAAATTTGTAGTAGTATAATTTTAAAAAATCATTTGTTTCATTATTATAGAATTAGTAAATTTTTTTATTATTTTTATTTATTTTTTATTAGTGAATACATATTTATTCGTAAAATTTTAAATTTAATAATTCTAAATTATTATCAGTAGTAAAATTAAAAGAATTAGTAATTGTTAGTAGAATTAGTAAATTTTATAGTTTTACTATAATAAATAGTAATTTCTATAGTTTTTTTTATTAATAAATAATAGTTTCTACTAATGTATTGTAGTAAAATTTTACTAACAAATAGTAATTTCTTCTAATTAATTAGTAAAATTTACTAATTTATAATTTATATTACAAATTATTTACAATTTATTTATTATTGTAGTAATTTATAATTTAGTGAGAAAACCAAGGAGAAAACAATAATTAAAAGTAAAATAAAATAAATTAAAAAACCGCTGCTAAGTTATAAATTTTTGTTATAATTTTGGTGCTCATTTCATTCTTAAGTGCTGTAATATTTTTTTCTCTTTATTTAATACTTTCACATGAAAAAATTTTTTTTCACAATTTCTGTTTTTTAAAATATCAATAACTTCTTTATTTCTAATCAAAATGAAATTGGAAAAAGTTACCGAAAACTGAAATTTCAAAATGAAAAAATGTCTGTTATTTTAGAAAAACCTTTGTAACTTTTTTAATTTTTGTCCTACAAAAATGTGTCCAGAGGTGAAGTTGTTTGTTTTTGTTCCAGTTGTCAGGAAAAAAAAGAAAAACACTTTCAAAATGAAATTGGAAAAAGTTACCAAAAAATGAAATTTCAAAATGCAAAAATGTCTGTTATTTTAGAAAAACCTTTGTAACTTTTTTAATTTTTGTCCTACAAAAATGTGTCCAGAGGTGAAGTTGTTTGTTTTTGTTCCAGTTGTCAGGAAAAAAAAGAAAAACACTTTCAAAATGAAATTAGAAAAAGTTACCAAAAAATGAAATTTCAAAATGCAAAAATGTCTGTTATTTTAGAAAAACCTTTGTAACTTTTTTAATTTTTGTCCTACAAAAATGTGTCCAGAGGTGAAGTTGTTTGTTTTTGTTCCAGTTGTCAGGAAAAAAAAGAAAAACACTTTCAAAATGAAATTGGAAAAAGTTACCAAAAAATGAAATTTCAAAATGCAAAAATGTCTGTTATTTTAGAAAAACCTTTGTAACTTTTTTAATTTTTGTCCTACAAAAATGTGTCCAGAGGTGAAGTTGTTTGTTTTTGTTCCAGTTGTCAGGAAAAAAAAGAAAAACACTTTCAAAATGAAATTGGAAAAAGTTACCAAAAAATGAAATTTCAAAATGCAAAAATGTCTGTTATTTTAGAAAAACCTTTGTAACTTTTTTAATTTTTGTCCTACAAAAATGTGTCCAGAGGTGAAGTTGTTTGTTTTTGTTCCAGTTGTCAGGAAAAAAAAGAAAAACACTTTCAAAATGAAATTGGAAAAAGTTACCAAAAAATGAAATTTCAAAATGCAAAAATGTCTGTTATTTTAGAAAAACCTTTGTAACTTTTTTAATTTTTGTCCTACAAAAATGTGTCCAGAGGTGAAGTTGTTTGTTTTTGTTCCAGTTGTCAGGAAAAAAAAGAAAAACACTTTCAAAATGAAATTGGAAAAAGTTACCAAAAAATGAAATTTCAAAATGCAAAAATGTCTGTTATTTTAGAAAAACCTTTGTAACTTTTTTAATTTTTGTCCTACAAAAATGTGTCCAGAGGTGAAGTTGTTTGTTTTTGTTCCAGTTGTCAGGAAAAAAAAGAAAAACACTTTCAAAATGAAATTGGAAAAAGTTACCAAAAAATGAAATTTCAAAATGCAAAAATGTCTGTTATTTTAGAAAAACCTTTGTAACTTTTTTAATTTTTGTCCTACAAAAATGTGTCCAGAGGTGAAGTTGTTTGTTTTTGTTCCAGTTGTCAGGAAAAAAAAGAAAAACACTTTCAAAATGAAATTGGAAAAAGTTACCAAAAAATGAAATTTCAAAATGCAAAAATGTCTGTTATTTTAGAAAAACCTTTGTAACTTTTTTAATTTTTGTCCTACAAAAATGTGTCCAGAGGTGAAGTTGTTTGTTTTTGTTCCAGTTGTCAGGAAAAAAAAGAAAAACACTTTCAAAATGAAATTGGAAAAAGTTACCAAAAAATGAAATTTCAAAATGCAAAAATGTCTGTTATTTTAGAAAAACCTTTGTAACTTTTTTAATTTTTGTCCTACAAAAATGTGTCCAGAGGTGAAGTTGTTTGTTTTTGTTCCAGTTGTCAGGAAAAAAAAGAAAAACACTTTCAAAATGAAATTGGAAAAAGTTACCAAAAAATGAAATTTCAAAATGCAAAAATGTCTGTTATTTTAGAAAAACCTTTGTAACTTTTTTAATTTTTGTCCTACAAAAATGTGTCCAGAGGTGAAGTTGTTTGTTTTTGTTCCAGTTGTCAGGAAAAAAAAGAAAAACACTTTCAAAATGAAATTGGAAAAAGTTACCAAAAAATGAAATTTCAAAATGCAAAAATGTCTGTTATTTTAGAAAAACCTTTGTAACTTTTTTAATTTTTGTCCTACAAAAATGTGTCCAGAGGTGAAGTTGTTTGTTTTTGTTCCAGTTGTCAGGAAAAAAAAGAAAAACACTTTCAAAATGAAATTGGAAAAAGTTACCAAAAAATGAAATTTCAAAATGCAAAAATGTCTGTTATTTTAGAAAAACCTTTGTAACTTTTTTAATTTTTGTCCTACAAAAATGTGTCCAGAGGTGAAGTTGTTTGTTTTTGTTCCAGTTGTCAGGAAAAAAAAGAAAAACACTTTCAAAATGAAATTGGAAAAAGTTACCAAAAAATGAAATTTCAAAATGCAAAAATGTCTGTTATTTTAGAAAAACCTTTGTAACTTTTTTAATTTTTGTCCTACAAAAATGTGTCCAGAGGTGAAGTTGTTTGTTTTTGTTCCAGTTGTCAGGAAAAAAAAGAAAAACACTTTCAAAATGAAATTGGAAAAAGTTACCAAAAAATGAAATTTCAAAATGCAAAAATGTCTGTTATTTTAGAAAAACCTTTGTAACTTTTTTAATTTTTGTCCTACAAAAATGTGTCCAGAGGTGAAGTTGTTTGTTTTTGTTCCAGTTGTCAGGAAAAAAAAGAAAAACACTTTCAAAATGAAATTGGAAAAAGTTACCAAAAAATGAAATTTCAAAATGCAAAAATGTCTGTTATTTTAGAAAAACCTTTGTAACTTTTTTAATTTTTGTCCTACAAAAATGTGTCTAGAGGTGAAGTTGTTTGTTTTTGTTCCAGTTATCTGGAAAAAAAAGAAAAACACTTTCAAAATGAAATTGCAAAAAGTTACCGAAAACTGAAAATTCAAAATGAAAAACCGCTGCTAAGTTATAAATTTTTGTTATAATTTTGGTGCTCATTTCATTCGTTTTCGTAAATCTTGTTGTCTTTATTTCATGAACACTTTACTTCCTCATAGAGATGTTAATAACAATAAAGTATAATTTTTAAACAATTATTCTTAAGTGCTGTAATATTTTTTCCTCTTTATTTAATACTTTAACATTTTTTTAAAGTTATGGACAAAAAAAGTTTTTTTTGAAAAATTAAAAATCAAAAAAATAAATAGTTAAATAAAAATTACGATTAATTCAAACATATTTTTTAGCTATGGATTTTGGAATTAAAAAAATCCTTTCTCAATATAAAGTTAAAATTTAGAATAGAATATAAAAAACAGATATTTATTATTAATTTAAACACAGATTATTTATTTAAACACTTTTTTGTCGTTACCATTTTACTCACTTCTTCATATTTCGTTTGTGAGAGAATTTTCATGCCCTCTAGTCGGTGATTTGACGAACCGCATTGGCGCGAAATTCAAAAAAAGAAAAATTGTCCACCTAATTTCCACTAGAGTTCATGGTAATTTTTTGTTGTTGTCTTTTAACTGTTTTTTCGTCTCACTTTCGTAGTGACTGCAAAAAGTAAAAAAAATCATTGTTTTCAATCCGTTTTTTTGTATTAATTTCTCCTTAGGATTTTTGTGTCCTCTTATATAAAAATTGCAATATTCCCTGAATATGTACCTTGGTTATTCAAATGTGGAGTGAAGAGTATGTACCGAATTTGTCTGATCTCACAGCGATTCTATCATCAGCGACTGAGTTCCGGGATTCGCTGCGGGACGGCAGATAAGGCCAATTGAATTTAAATCATGAATACGAACGAAGCGAGCGAGGCGGTACAAAGCCCAACGGCAATCTGGTGGCAGCTTTGTGCCGGTAATGGCTTCAACCCCCGGTTCCTCATCCCTCAGGCAACTACTCTACTTCGTTGCTTCAACAAAACCTGGAAATCTCCTGTTATATATAAAACTCAAAAAAAAAAAATTCTTTATCAACTCTCGATATTTTTTTTCCATTTTTCCGAAAATAGAGACAGCTAAATATTTTTTCCCCCATTTTTCCGAAAATAAAGACAGCAATATATTTTTTTCCTAAATTTTTCCGAAAATAAAGACCGATGTATAAATTTTTTGTTTTGTTTTCAAATTCACGAGAGTGCAAAACCTATATTACCAACGTGACCCGAGTTCAGACAAGCACGATTTGTGGTCCGGTTTTTTGAGCGTCGAGTGACACGCTACAGACCACAACCATAACCACAGCCACCCACGCATAAACCTTTTAACGCGACTACAGTATATCCGGCGATAGCGACTTCTCGTTAATGGATGTGCGCATATAGAAAATCTTTGTGTGTATGTGCGCATTTTTCTCGAACAAAAAATTTTCAAAGTGTATAAGTATATACCGATCACATGTGACCCCCTCGATAAAAATATGTCCTTGTATCCTCCTGGCATTTTTTTTTTTTTTTTTTTTTTTTTAAATATATATTTTACTTATTTTATGGTTCAAGAACTGTCAGTCCCTCTCTCGAGGGAGAGAATTACTTGATTTGTTGACTCAGGGCGATTTCACCCCAGCTATATAGTGAAAAGACGATATGATTTGTAAACACAATTTTAATGATCATCAATTTAGTTTCAAAAAGGTTACATTCTTTACAATTTTAATTTCAAATAATATATATGGGTGAGATTTACCAATAACCATCAAAATTCGGTTAAACATATTTTTTCCCAATCTTTATCGAAAATTATCAAAGACGTATTTTTTCATTTTTTTTTGCAAAATTTTCGTGTTATGAACTTTTGGATTTGAAATTTAAAAAAAAAAAAATTTTCAGTCTAAAATTTTGATTGTTTAATAACATTTTTCTAAACACAATATTTTCAGACTTATAAGTCATTGAATTAAATCAAAATTATATTACAATAATCGACATAATCTCTCCTCACCTTAAGTTAGCGTTTTGTTTTGTAGTTTAAATTTATTAAGATAGGAAAATAAATAAATAAAGATAAAATTTAAAAAAATTATTGAATATTTAAACCGTTATAACAGAAATTTTAGGAATTAATTAAATTTTAAAAGTTTTTAAAATTAAATTCCTTGAAATGTCAAGGGAAGCAAAAGTTTAAAAAACTTTAAATTTTCATTTTAAAAAATTATTAATAATATTATTTTTCTTTAAAAATTATTAAAGTTTTTCTATAATTTTATTTAAAAATTCTAAGAAAGTAATTGAATTTTGGATGAATTACAGTTGCAATCTTTGAAAATAATTATATTTCATGAGGTTTTTCATTGAAATTATTTGAAGTTTTAATTCCTCGGGAAAAATAAATATTAATAAGTTTTCAAATTGTTGTTTAACAAAAAGTATTAAAATTTTGAAAAATTTAATTCACAAATTTCGTAAAGTTTTTCTTGGAAAAATGAAACTAAAAGTTTGTAAAAATACTTCTATTTACGAAAATAATTTTAAAAAATTGAAACAATTGAAAATTTTGACAACTTTTATTGAAATAAATTTTGAATTTTAATTCAAGTTGCTGTTAGAAATATTTTTGCATTTACTGTACGAGTTATTCATATAATTACATTTAATGAAAGACCGTAAGAAAAATTATATTTTTTAAGAAATTAAGAATTTTCATAAAATTTGTAAAAGCAAATTTTGAATGTAAAAATGGAAGAGAAGATTTTGCTAGTTATTTTATAATTCAATTTTTGTAAAATTTCAATTTTTCCAATATTCAGAAACTAAGTAAAAATATAGTAATTCTTATAGGACATTTTTGTGATTGGAAAATTTTTTTAAAACTAGATTTCCATTTCCACAGGTTCGACTGTATGTATAAATTATAAAAGAATACAATTTTTTAATGAAAATGGCATTTTGGGAAAAAAATGGAAGAAGGTGGAAATTAAAATTAGAAGGTGAAAAGAATGCTTTTAGTATTTATTAACTGGCACCTGGGAGGTGTGTTTACAAAAACTGTTATGAGCTTCGTTCACGGTATACTTCCCACTGCTCGCTCCCCTTATTTTCCAATTTATAACAAGACATTTTCAGCGTGACGAAAATGTCAAGGTACTTATAGTTACAGGTAAACATACCCTAAATCACGAGTAGTAGCCACGCGGGAGTGCTTTCGAGACTGACCTCACTTTTCGTAAAACTGCAACACGAACCATAAATGCGCTTCTACTGACACACCAAATTTTCATTCTCCCCTCAGGGTCTTATTTTTCAAAAATTATTTAACAAACATTTCATCAACTTTATTTTCCTTTTTTTTTAAATAATAATTATGTTAAGTAATCCGAGGACTCGATAATTTTCGCCTTCTTTCATTGTAATGATTTTTGGTTCTGAGGTTTTTCAAAAGTTTTTCAATTTCATATTTTCGGTCCTGTTTTTTTGGGGGGAAAAAAGAAAAATTCCAAGCGTTTGCGAAAATCGAAAATATTTTCTATTTTGCATCACAAAAAAAATTGTATTAATACATTTTTTTAATTTAGCTTGGTCTTCGTAATGATTTGTCAAAAATAGCGAATTTCACATTTTCATTCCGTTTTTTTGGAAGAGAAAAGATAAAAATTTTAAACGATTCCGAAAATTTAAATTATTTTCTCCCCACTTTGCAGCAATAAATTCAAAATTCATTAATAGAAGTTTTAAAAATTTGGCGTGGTCTTCATAATGATTTTTCGCTTTCAAGTTTTTTAAAAATGGCCAATTTCACATTTTCGGTTTTGTTTTTTCTAAAATCATTTTAACTTCATTTGCTACTTTAATCTCTAATTCAAAAATTTACATCTATTTCGTAAGAAATAGTTTTCAATTAAAATAATATATTTAAAAAATTAAGTTTAGTTTCTTTAAGCAAAAAGAAGTTGAATTTAAGAAAAGAGTAAAAACATATTTTCCAATTTTTATTTTTTGTATTTTATATCAAATTTTTTTCGCTTAGAACTACAATTTTAAACCGAAAAAATGTTATACTTAAAACAGTTAAAAGTAGAGAAAAAAATATTCGAAAAATAAAGTTAAGAAAATAGTTTAAAAAAATACTTTTATAGTTTTAAAATTATACTTGAGAAAAATTTTCGTTTGTTCAAAAACAAAAAAAAATTAAAAATATAAACAGTAGAGAAAATAGTTACGAATGGTTACGAAAACTTGACGAAAATTTACTCTTCAATTTTCATGTCGACAATATTTTGAAACAAAATTAAATTTATTAAAAAAAAATAAAATTCAATTAAGACCTATACTGAGTAGTTGCATTTTTCCCCCAAAAATACGCCAATAAACAGAAGAATTGAATTCTCGAAAGAAATTGACCTCATCCCAGGTCAAAAATATACAAGTAGACCTTTTTTCCTGAACTTTGCAATTCTAGGTCGTAACTCGCTCCTTCGTGAACTAGACTTTTATTAAATTATTGGGGTCCTTCTGTTATGCTTCCGAAACGGTCTAAAGCACAATGAACAGTTAGAAACTGTAAACGAACTGACCTGTTTACCCAAGATGCTATCGTTTTCTCTCACTGAAGAAAATTTACAAATTTGCATGAATCCTCTATTTTTCGGGGGGAGGGGGAAATTATGCCATGAACTCAATTTGTGTTTGTCGCTTTTATGAGCAAAGCGAGCAAAGTAAAGTCAAAGCAGGGCATAAAAATTTTATTTTCAGGTGCTGAAAATTTCCTATACCTTTATATATATATAACCAAAAATACTCAACTCGAACTAATTCTATACAATATTTTATTGTCCTATATATAAATGTGTATAGTAGAAGAAATTTTTTCCCCCTCAGCTTTATATTTAAATTTTAAATGCTCATTAAGAAATAAAATAATATTTTACGCTTCTGAATGGATTTTTACAATAATTTATAATCTTGAATTTTGAACGCTACCGGAGGGGGTCTGTTTTTTTGTACTCTTGAATTTTTAAATTTTTGCAGTGATAATAAGAAATTAGTTATACTTCTGTGGACAAACTGAAACAATTTGATACGAATAAAGAACTAATTTAACTAGTAGAAAATTTCTAATCATCACTTTTTGATACTTTCAACTATAATTAAAATTCAAAGAGTAATAAAAAATAGAAAATTTCGAAAATTCAATAAAAATAAAAATAGTGATTTCGAGGGATAATTGAAACTTTTATACCGAAACGAAATGTTTGGAGTGTAAACAAAGTTTGTATATAAAGAATTAAATTGAAATGGTTTCACGTTAATAAGGACTGATTAAGAAGCGGTCATTTTATAGTGTTTACTGAACATGTTTCCTTCTGCGATGGGGAAAAACAGGGATAAATGAGTGGGTGGAGATGTTTCATTATATATGTCCCTGGACCAAATAGGTTCAGTCTCGAAAATTAATGTTCCATTTTTAATTGCCCTGTGTTTTTTCGCCCCTTCTGCATAATTGGAAAATTAGAGGTCAACAATTTTTCATCTTCTTCTTCATCTTTTTCTTTTTAGTTTTAAGTATAAATTATGATGACTCTTAAGTGACTCGTGGCTAATTTTGCAAGTCACTTAAGAGTCATTATGAGTCACTTAAGAGTCGTCATGAATCACCTGAGAGGCTCAAAGTGAAACACTTTGGAAATTACTGTAAATCGCGTTATATTAGTTCGTACTGATTTAGAAAAAATTTCTTTTTGAGATAATTTGAAAGAAAATTATTTAGTAATAATTTTTATTGTCTTTTCACGAGTCGCAATTAGACACAATTCCTTAAATTAAACCATAAATTTATTTAATGTTATAAGAATTAAACTTCTTCTTTAAACTTCTTCTTTATTTCTACACTAAAAAAGTTTACTTGAATCAAAGGAAGTTATTTAGAAATAAATTGATTCGTGTAAATATTTATTTGGTTCAAGTAAATTTTTAATTCAAGTAGACATTTAACAGACAAGTAATCAATTGTTTGACTAAAATAATTTTTTGTTTTAAAATTATTTATATTTCATTAAAAATTTACTTTAAAGTAATAATTAATTGTTCATTAAAAACATTGTGTAGTTTAAATTTCTATTGTTATAGCAAATAATTTGCCTAATAGTTTATGTAAATTTCATTTTGTATTAATTTTTGCAGTATTTTTTCATATTCTTTTTATTTATAATATAATAATATATATTTTTGCATTAATTTTTGAAATAGCTTTTTAATTTTGTGCACCAATTATCTTGTTTTTAAATATTTATATAAGTTTGAGAAATTATTGGCACAAATAATTTTTTTTTTAAATTTACAGTAACATAAAGAATTATTGAAGAAGAAATCAAATTTGATTTTTTTTTATTTCGAACGACTCGTTGCGCCATCTAGTCAGAACTTTGTGAATCTTAACACTGGGTTTCCCCTGATTTAGTAGAACTTCCATTTTATCAGACTTCGAAAATACGCTTTTAGAGATTTCTTCATTATTTTCAAACAATAAGCAGAAAAACTACATATTCAAACAGTAGTAAAATAAAAATTTTTAATTTCAAAAGAATAAAATTTTTTAAAATTAATATAAAACTATTAGGAAGATAATATTTTAGTACAATTTTATATATCAAAATAATTTTCTTTAGACTGTCTTTTTAAAGTCCCGTTTATAGCAAAGAAAAAAATAAATTTTATATTATAATTAATTAATTTTTAAAATTTATTTTTAATGAATTAAAAAAAATAATTGATATACGGAATTAAATAAAAAAGGCAATAATTTATTTATACTACCACTTTTATTAATCGTTAATATTATATTTCATATGTATATTATGTATAATGTATAATCATATATAAATATATATATACATATACATTTATTTATGTATACAAAATTTTATATATATATATATATTTATATTTATATACTTTACTTTACAATATTAACGCTCTTTTTGCATACATTTATGTATAGTGTATCAAGCGTTTTATAATTTAAACGAAAAAAGCGCAATAACATATCCTGGTAAGCACTTGTCGGCAGTTATCTTCAGTTTTCGAATTAATGTATAATGTTAAAAACAATCTTTTTTTTTAAATCCCTATATAAAGATTGCCACAACATTGTCATTTTTTTTAATATCATAGAGTGAATATTCTTCCTAACGAAGTCAGTCATGCAACCTCGTCACAAATTTTTCTTTTTTGTTAACATTCTTTCACATTCTACAATTTTCATCATTTTTCACTTTTTTTTTTGCTCGTTTTGCTTCTTTCAATTTTCCAATCGAACAAGGAAATTATTTCTAAATGTTACAAATTTTGCTAACAAGTATACAAATTTAGCTAAAACGTGTGTATATTTAGCTATAAAATATAAATTTAGCTAAAAAACAGATATATGTTTATAGCTAAAACTTACAAATCAAGCTGAAACATTGATATATTTGTCTAAAACGTATAAATTTAGCTAAAAGTTTATTTTATATTTAGCTAAAACGTATTATATGTAAATTTAGCTAAAATGTGTTTTTTTTGTTTCTTAGCTAAAAAAATGCAAATTTAGCTAAAAAAAATTATGTTTCCATGTGTCGAAAGCTCAAACGATTATAAGCTTCAGCTAAAAAAAATTATTTTAGCTAAAATGCGTATAAAAATTTAGCTTCCACAGAAAAAACACAAAACTTTATGAAAGTTTTCTTTTATCTCCTTAATTTAGCTAAACTGTATAAAAATTTAGCTAAAACGTAGAAATTTAGCTAGAAAATATCAACTCAAGAGTTTATCAGACACACATATCAACGAACATGACAAATTTACTAATTTTTTTTTCTTTCGTTTTCTTTTTTTTCTCTGTTTCGAAAAAGCAATTTTCGATTGACATTTTTCCAAGGTGTGTGAATAAAATTTTTTTATTTCAAAATACTTTTCTCTAAATTTTGTCGCTATTTAATTGTCATTCTCGTTAATGTCATTCATTTGTTTCCAAAAGTCATTCATTCTTCATTTTTTTCCTTTAGGTTTAATTTTATTTTCTCTATTTGTTTCTAAATCCTTATTTTCTATTTCCAATTTATTATTGAAGAGAATGAAATTTGAAAAAAATAAATTTTCTGGAGAATGACAATTTGTAAACGAATTTATTTTATTATATTCACGCATCTTTTGAGATTTCGTTAATTATTTCTAAACTTCCATTCCTCTAACTTTTGTCCATTTTTATAACACATTAGCTAAAAACAGTTTCTTGACACGAGACTTGTCTTATTGCTTACCAGTAAGAAAAGAAAAATGCAATTTAATTTTCAAACGTTTTTAAAAATCAATATTTGACATTTCATTCATAAAAAAAGAAATAAATTTTTATTTCTTGAATTTAAAGTCAAATATTGTGTCATTTAATTTTATTTAGTTCTCTATTCATTTTTCCATCAATTTTTTTTTATTTTCAAACTAGTGCTCTATCACAAGTCAAATGTCTCACTGTTTAAACAGTTTAAGTCTTTCACGAACAATGCTGTAAATTTTTTATTTATTTTTTTTTCTCTTTCATTCAGAGCATCTCAAATTTTCGAAATACAAAAACATTTAAACAATCATTTTGTAACTAACGTACCGACAAAAATTAATCGAAAACCGACGATTATACCTGCAAGTGCTAAATCGACAATTTTTTTAAAACTAAACCTGATCATGAGTGACGAAATTTCTCTTTTATTTTTAACGATAAAAGTTCAAACTTGCGAGTTTATCGCAACAAAAAAAATATAAAATAATAATAAACATGACTATCCGTTAGGAGATAAAAGCTATCATTATTATTTAATTAATTAAACTTTGGGAAAAAATTTTAACTTAAATTTTAAATTAATTTTAAATTAATTTCAAATTTGTTCAAAAAACATTTAACAAAAAAAAAATCTTAAAGAAATTATTCTTTAATTCTTTTTCAAATAAAATTTCTGCCAGTGTACAACGAATTTGTTTTTTTATGGAAATGACTTATAATTGTCTCTTAAATAAATTATGTGTTTTTTTTCTTAAATATGCATTCAATATAAAGTCTTTTCGTTTCGTTACATTTTTTTCAGTTTCAAGCGTATTAATTTTATATCTACAAATAAAGATTAACGAGCAAACAGAAAAAACGATTATATTAAAAAAAAATTAACATTCAATAACATTTTGTTTACATATAATTGTTATAGAAATTTTTTTTGTTTATATATAACAAATAAAAAAAACAACTATATCCATTTTACGGACATGGAATATTTTAAAAAGAATTTTTGTTTCAAACATTCTTAATTGAGATATTATTCTTTAAAGTAAATTTCCAGTCATTTATGACTAATTAGTTAATAAAAAAATCCAAATTGAAAAAAAAATTTCAAATTTTTAAATATTTCTACGAAATAATAAACATTTTAAACGAATTATTCTTTACAATTAATTTAATTCGTATACGCGCTTCTATTTTATTTTCACATGAAAATATATCTAGAAATTTTTTTAAAAGTATTTATAATTTTATAAGCGTAAAAAAAGCCTTTTAAAAAGAAATTAAAAAAATAAAATCTTGATTTTACATTTTAAAAATGACTTCAGTTGTTTAAAAGACAATTTAAATGTTCCATAAAATTCCAAAAATTAAAACAAAAAAAAAGTAAACATGAATTTAAAGAAAAAATTAACGATCTGTAGAGTTCTATTTCGTAAATCTTAATCATTAACTATTCAATAAAATAAAGAAGCGACTGCAAATTAATTAACTTTATAACAATAATAATTTTAGGTGAATTTTAAGGTCTCTGAAACTAGTAAATTTACCATAATTTACAAATAATTATCAAATCTACACCACGATGATAGAAAAACATATGTTTCGATATTTACTAATACTTTCGATGTTTTTTAAATTTAATTTTCTTTCAAATTTTACGCACAAATTTTGAGAAAATCTTTTTTTTCGTTTAATTGTTGCAAAAATTTTCGTAAAGCAACGCGAAAAATTATTTTTTCAAATGGAAAATCTAAGAAATTTTTCGAAAAAAATTTTTATTTCCGCAAAATGATTAATTACATCAGAGTTCGGCAAAATAAAAATTCGAAATTTATTCAATTTCAAATGGAACTTACTTTTTTACCATTATTTTCAGATTCGAAACTAAATAAAATTAGTTTTTCTAGATTTTGAAAATAAAAATTAAGAAAATTTACATTTCGTTAAAAATATAATTAAAAAAGAACGCAAAATTTTCTAAAATTTAACATTTATAAAGCTGTAAAGTAAACAATTTTATAAAAAATGATTCATTAAAAAAATTACTTTTAAAAATATTTCTTTAATGAACAATATGATTTAAAATATCAAAAGGGAAATTGATTTTAAAAATGTGTGTTTAAAGAAACTCGTGGTTTTTCTAATTCTGTGATGTTGATTTTGAAATTGAATTAAGTATTATTTTCTAGTTTTTTGACACGAAAAAATTCAATCGAACATTTCTCGTAAAATTCTCAAATTTCGAAAGAATTTGTTTTCAATTTGCAGTCACATCTTGAAGATATACATATTCTTCAAAAGCCTCAACAACAATCATTCACACTTTCTTCAGTTTCTACATATATAATTCCCTAAAAATCTCATTATTCCCAACATTAAATTCCCCGGCAATCGTCACCCCGATCTGGTTTAGTTGACAAAAAAAATAATAAAATAAAATAACATTAAAAAAAAGAACCTCCTAGTTTTGTTTAAGCCTCCCGAAATCGATTTCAGCGTATTTGAAGCCTTCCTTAAGGGGTGTCGGCGAAACCGGAGGTGCTCCGCTGACTTCCGGTAAATCGAGACTCGCATAATGAAGCGTCGTTGCTTTATCGAAGCTCGCCTGAATTTTTTCAACAGCCGACGCTAATTTTTCGTAGCCGGGTTGAAGTTTCTCGTAGTCCTCCGAATCTTGTTGCGTTGGTGTCGGCGTCGATATTGGCGTCGATATTGGCGTTGGTGTTGACGTGGGCGTTGGCGTTTCGTCCATTAATTTCGGTGACGATGGTTTCGATTGAACGGGCTTGAAACCCGTTGGCGTTGGACTAGTCGTTGGCGATGTTGTGACGAGGCGCGGTCTCGTCACTGTCAAATCGTTGAGTCTTTTTGCAAGGGGCACGAGAACGACGTCCTGACTAGCCATTGGATTTGAGTTGGACTCTTTCGGACTAGATGGCTTGTCGACGACGTTCTTGCCATCGGATTTTCTCGTTAACGTATTCGCCTCAACTTTCTTCAATGAATTACCTCTGACGAGTTTCGGTAATGTTGTGGCTCCGCCGCTGTCGTCAATCAGTTTGCTTAGTGAACTGCTGGGTAGATGACTTGGTGCGGAGATTTTTCTCGATGGCTGCATTAGTGCGTAGTCGCCACTTGCCGATGAGACGTCACCAATTGATGACGATTTACTGCTGACTTCGGCTTCGGTTGTGAATGGTTTCTCCGGCGATTGAGGACTGTTGAGGGAGAAGGGAAATATTGTTGCCGTTGAACCGGTGGGTGTTGCACGTGGTGGTGTGGCTGGCGTCGATTCGAGACTCTCCGAATTTGGACTTCCGTTTAGAGGTAGAAAGTTTGGCGTTTTCGTTGATTTACTGCTGGCTAGAATTGCAATCGGTTGGGAGCGAATTTTTTCCTTTCGATTGCTGTTGCGATTTCGTTGATGACTCCGTGCGCTCGCGCCCATGTTCATGTTGATGTAGTCCTGCTCCAGGCTGGGTCGTACTTTGAAGGACATTTCCACGTAACCGTCTTGCGTTCGTCGTGGTTGGGGGAAGTCGACAGGTGCGGTTCTCGTTCCTCCTGGTGATTAAACATTAGCGATAAATTTTGAGATCATTGGAAGACCAAGAAGATGGTTAAAGTCTTCCCAACTTCGGAGGAAGAGGAATGTCTTAGAAAGTCTTGGAGTCCTTAGTAGCAAAGTCCTAACGCCTTGGCTACTAAGGCCTTTGCTAAGTACTTGAAAACTTTCTAAGGTCAACAATAAACATGTCTTTCTTTAAATGGTCGTAAGTTTTTAAGATATGATGTTAAATATCATGGATTAATTTAAAAATTGTTGGGAGACCACAATTACCTGGTGGACCATTCATCAGCATGTAATCATCCTGCAGTGGTGAGGGCATCTGCTTCGGACTGGATCCAGTCTTTGGCCAGAAGTCCAGACCCGAGTCCATTTTCATGTACGGGGACTCGGCCTCCTCGACGGGTTTCAACGTTGTTATCACCGGTCTTAAAGTGGCTATCGATGTCGATGAATGACTATTGTTGTGATTATGATTGGCAGTGGTTGTATTGTTATTATTATTATTATTTCGATGCTAAAAGGAAAAAAAGAAAGATTAGTAACCTTGTAACTTAGTTCGTATGAGCAAGAGGATAAAAGCGGTAATTACCTTGTTGATGCCACTCATGTCGACATAAGGAGCGGTTGTCGAGGAAGTCTGCTGTCCAGGCGACATATCAACGTAGGAACTGGTATCAGTGGCAGTGGAGTAAGATTGCGACTGCGAATAAGTCGACGGTGGTGACGAGAGTGTCGTCGGTAGATGTGACCTCGAGAAATCTAATTCCATAAGGTCTTCCATTCGTTCCGAATTTACCGAACAGCCAGAATTATGACCCCAGGAACTAGATAAAAGTGGTGCTGAATTCGACTTATTTGTATTCGAATTTTCCCCACCGGGTAATAACGGTGCAGTGGTGATGTTCAATAACCTTCCCATTTCGGGCCTCTTGGACCTACTGCCCACTGAGAATGCTCGTACTCTACTGACTTCTTGTTGCGTAACTTCGTACCTATCACGAAAGGTGCTGCAATACAAAACATGTTATTTTCCTTTCTTCACAAAAAAAACACGAAGTGTTCCAAAAACGAACCTATTTTTTCGATGCCTATTTACAGGTTCCGGTCTGGAGCCAACGGAGTAGGCTCTGAGGGGCCTCGCCTGAAGATCCTCGCCAGGCGGTAGGTAACTGGTGACTTTATCAAGGTGATACTCGGAGAACCTCAGATCCGTACTGGGAGTTCCCGAAGTGACTGAACAACTGCTACCACCGTGACCGGACATATCATCAGGAAAGTGGCCATTTTGACTATTGGAAGGATCCATATCGACGTAGCCATCGTCACGGACGGGGGCCATCGGAACATAACCGTCGGGCAGAAGTGTACCAGTGTCCTCCACCAATGACGAGGCTCGGGAATGCGAGTGAGCCGTCGTTGCTGGACTCATTGGCATGTAAACTCCACCACCACGACTAGGACTTGACCCACAAGGGCTGTACATCTCCACATATGAACTCTGCAGCAATAAATGTTTGTTAGTCTCTGACTTTGATCAGTTATTATCTAGATATTAATTACTAATTAATTAATTAATAAATTAATTACTAATTAATTAATTAATAAATTAATTAATCTAATTACTGAATTAATTCCCCAAAAGAGAAGTTCTGTTTAATGATAAAAAGCGCAGGGGCGCCACTGAGTATCGTTAGCGCTGAGTGGTAGGGAGCCCCCCACCCGATTTCTGATTTATATAAATAGAGCCCGATGCGGCACAAGGCACAGTCGACGCTCTCAGCTACCACCGAGTGGATCTAACCACCACCGTAATTAAAATACCGCAGTAATTCAATTAAACCGAAATTCACCCAGTAAACTACTATTCAAAATATTAGCAATGATTATTAATTATAAATTATTAATTCGTAATTCTTAATTATGATTATTCAGATTGTTTAGTGAAAAACATTGTTAGTGAAAATAGTTTCCCCCTCCCAAAAATTAGGAATTAAACAGCAAAGCACATGCGATTAATGCGAAAATAACATACAAGCATGAAACCGCAGAGAGGAATCACCTGCGAGGGAGAATGGGACTTGTAGTTTGGCGAGTATTTTTGTTGATTGCTCGGCCAAGGGGCATAGTCATCGCCATTCTCCTCGAGGATAACGGGCTCATCCGGTGTCAATGAATGTCCATATCTCGAGGTGAGTCCCTCCTCGAGAATATTCTCCGAACCATCGTCCATCGAGAGTGACGAGCCGGCCGAGTCCGTTGAGCAAGCTCCAGATGCTGGACTAATGGGCATTGAAGAAACGGGCGGCGAATACGACATTCCACGACCATACATAGAATGTGGCCTTGGCGCATGCGAACCCAAATGAATTGCTCTTGGATGAACCATTGCAAGTGGCGTTGGATGTCCCACACTCGTTGTTCTTGCTCTCGATGGTAAACTATCACATCTCTCCCTTCCGCTCGTGCCTGTAATTACAAAAATACAATTACCAAAAAATAAAAACCTTCAAAAGAATAATTAAATTTGTGCGTATTTTCAATTATAAAAAAGCCAATACCATATTAATCCCCAGCAGAGAAAAAAAAACATTTGGTTAGTTTTCAACTTGCATCATTCCGAGTTAAACCAATATCATTCCCTTGGTTAATATTATTATTATTATACACATATATTTATTCACAAATTAAATATACCCTCAGATGCGTAAAAAAATTCACGCATGCACTTTGGATCAAAATCTTGTGCTCCACACCAAAAAAAAATTAATACACAAATGGCACAAAATTTTCTCCACAAAATTTAGATCTGTTTTATAATATGTCTACTTGAATAAGACAATTTATCCCAGAATTAAAAAAAGCGTTGATCAATCGCCACAAAGAAGGGGAGAAATCATTCAAAAGAAGTGTATATAAGTCCAGATAAATATATGAACGACAAACATTTGAAAAGTATGGCAATAAAGGAAGAAGTGCCTTGTTCTTTTTTTAACCTCGAAGAATGAAAAATATATTTTTAAACAAATCTTTGCTTAGAAGATAAATTTGAATCTCTATAGATTTTTTTAATTCTATGAATGAATGCGAAAAAAGCCATTTTATTTACAGATTTGTATAATATTTCTCTTTTTTTCGACACAATACCTATTCAACTAATATTGGCGCATTTTTCTAAAAATAGAACAAATATGTAAAAATGCAAAAAAACTTATTTATTACTATTTATAACTTATCGCTCTAAAAAAAAGTTTATTTATTTTTTCTACAAAATTTAAATATTCTTTTCTTTCCTAAAAATTTGAAAAAATTGCAGTAAAGAAATCTGAAGAATTTATTTGGTATTTTTCGCTGCCTATTTATTAAAGTACATACTTTAATATACAAAATAAGACAATAAATTCTTTGTAACAAAAAAAAAACAATGCGTAATTTATGAAAATTTGAAAAAAACATTGTAACCAGTTCACATCTATAAAAGAAATATTATGCAAGAAAAACCTGTTTAATTAATTCCAATATCCTATAGCAATTAACAAACTAAAACGAATGTAATCATTTTTTATTAAAGCGCGTTCTCAAATTTATGAGCTATTTGAAATGAAAACATTTAAATCAGTTTCTACATATTTGAAATGTTAATGCAAAATATCATTAACGATAGACTTAAAAATTTCAAAAACTCTCGTAGTATCTTTTAAAAAAATTTCTCCTCTCCACTATACTTTTTGAATTTGTTTTTTCGATACCAATTTCTAAAATATATAATATAGAATTTTACCCCATTTTCTTAGAATTAAAATTCCATGATTCAAATTCACCTCGATAAGAAATAGAAAATTCGATTATTGTAATTTATTTTAAATTAAATTTTTTCCCAAATAAATTGAAATAGGACAAAACAAGCAGTGAATAAAGATGATGATATCGAAAGTGATATAGGTTATTATTTAGAACAGTCGAAGTTTCTAAGTTATATTTAGAAGGGTTTACAAATTTGTTATTAAACTTGAAATTTTTTAGGCTAGAAACTTGACTGAATTTGAGTAAAAAAATTTTTAATGACTGCAACAATTCCTTCTGTTTTATCGACTGGGGATAAAACCGATGACACTTTCAGTCAGTGAAATTTTTTTATTCAGCCATTGTTCACTAAAAGGTGGAAATTTTATGGACTGAAATATTTTAGTACGATTGCCACTTCTATTTTAGTACGATTGAAAAAATTTGACTGAATTTCAGTAAAATATCTTAATGCTTGTAACGTCGTGTGCTTTATCGACTTAGGATAAAACAGATGACACTTTCATTCATTAAGATTTTTACTGAGTTTCTTTTCTTTTTTCACTAAATAACTTTTTTCTTTTAACAAATTTTTTTTTGTCTCAATTTGATATTTTAGGGAAAAAATTTATTTTTGTCTCGATTTGGTATCCTTGGAAAAATTGTGAGGTAAAAGTAATCTTAGACTTAATGAGTGAAAAGAACATGCAGCGCCATTTTAGGCATAACCTAAATATAACTGTTCCAAAAATCAGAAGAATATCACTTCGAATCGAAATAAAGAATGACACTCTTGAAATGAATAAGCATTTCGATTGAGAGTTAAATTTTAAATTGTTTTTTTTTTTTTTGACAAAATCAGAAATATAGTGGCAGCTTCAACAGTTATTGCGAACGTTTTAGCAGCAATATTGAAGGGAATGAGAGGTGATGTATGATGAAACGGAAAATACATACAGCGTAAAACTGATCTTTTAGATGATTGCGTTTGATTGATAGCAACGGCCGCTAAGGGCAGCGACAGGGTTCTCTGATGGGAATTTGTTGCGGTTGTGGTTGTGATGGTCGCAATGGTCGCGGTGACGGTTGTACTTGTTGTAGATTTTGTTGTTGTTGTTGTTGTTGTAGTTGTTGATGATGATGTTGTTGTTGTTGATGAAGATGATGATGATGATGTTGTATTGACATGAACGGATTGGGAATTATTGGTGGAATGGGGATGACTTGCCACCGAATGGCGGCGCCTATTCATACTGCTACTGTTGACATTAGTTGTGGCATTTCCGGTAGTCCCAGTTCCGGTACCGGCAGGTGCTGTAAACCATACGGCTCTCACTGTTTACCACAATTTAATCAGAGATATTCTCCATTCTCTTTAGCTACACCTCGTCTTAAATTTTTATCATAAAGCTTTACTTGTTCAGGCATGGAAGGCACTTTCAAAAGTATTTATTCTTCCTTACTTCAAGAAAAGCGTCGTTAACCTTCGAACGCCACATCGACTCAAAAATTAGCTTTTTTAAAACTTTCTAAAAGACGTACTTATCAAATTTTCAAAAACTGTTTACTTCGCATTTTTGTTTGTTGTACAGAAAGAAAATTGTATTCTACGCCAAAAAAAATCAATATTCGAAAATTGTTTCTAAATAGCAAATTATTTTAGTGTTTCATTTTTATTCACAAGAAGTATATAGCAGAAATAGCGAAACAAAGAACAGAAGAGAAAACTGGCAAAAAAGGAAGAGAATTATTTCGAATTTTGGAACAATAGTAAATTGCATAAGTTTTACTTTTCGAAAAGAAAATTATTCATTAAAAGAAAGAGAATTTTAAAATTACGGAAAATTGCATCAGATTGAGAAACGAAAGAAAAGTTTACTAAAAAAATTCCCTGTTTCTCGTAATTCAAAGCTTTAAATGGAGTGGTAAAGAATAAATAACGAATTAAAAATATTTTCACAGAATTCAACGAGATTTTAAACAGATTCGAACATGATTCACAAATTTTACGAGGAAAAAAATTCAGATATAAAGAGTGAAACGACACAAACAGAAAATTGAGCCAAATGTCAAACATTGCAAAATATTGCGCAAGACTATTGAAAATTACTCCAGTTTTCCAGATTCATAATAATATTAAGTCAATAATTAATAAGCGCATTTCTAAATTGACATCAAATATTTTCTTTTCTTTCTTTGCATTATTTTTCTATTTTCTTCCAAGCTTCACATTTATTTTGTCTTTTATATATTCTTCAAAGTTTTAATTAATCCTTTACTTTCGTTTAAGTCATTACATATTTTTATTTTTATCTTTTCTTTTTAAACTTTGGTTTGTATTCTTTTTTTTGCTTCAATTTTGTTTAGAATAAAATTGAAAACAATATTCCAGTGAAGGAATGAATTTTTGCAATTATTTGTTTGTCGATTCGTTCAAATAGTTCCTCGCCCCTCAGGAGAAATAAAAATACGCATGCGGTGAGAAAAAAAAATGCTAACAATGATTATTCCCAAGTGTCACAAACAAGAATGCGTCTCCATCAATAATGGAGCTATTAATTTACAAGTAGATTCAAATGACTTTTACGTTGCTTTGAGTCGGTTTTACTGAATCATCAACATAACCAGACACAAAAAAAAATTAATCTGACACCCAACACCGAATTAAAAATGTACATATATACAAAATTTCACTTATGAAAATATTCACATATATATATGAAACATATATGACATAAAAAATCAACATATATATATATAATACATAAATATAACAATAAACATTAGACAATAAAATAATTATTTTTAAAAAAGCATATATACACTGAACGAAAAAAAAATCGTCGATGGAGCTTTTCTGTTAACGACGTATTTTGCAAAGAGCAAAAAAAAAATTCATGAGGCACAATATACCGATGACGCTTAAAATCCCCAATACATTCCTCAATATTTTAGAATTTAGAGCAAGAACGCAAGTTTAAAAAAAGCGTTGGTTTATGCTTCAAAATTTTTGCTTCCTATAAACAATTAGCGATATGAAAAAGCAGATTATATTTTTACCCAAAAATGTAAATATGACTTTATGGAGACAATGCCCAATTTCATCGATTGATTGCCATTGACCATAGAAATTGAATGCCACTCGGGCAAAACATTTCATTAACAACGAGCATAAACCAAACTCCGATAAACGACGATTCGTGTGTCATCCGTTCAAAAATTTGCTTGCAATTCACAATATTATTAGCTAATGGGCAGAAATTTTATTCTCCCATCAATTGGGTAAATAAAATATAGACCAAAGGAAATCGATTAAACAAAAAACTTGATTAAATTGTAAATTGATTAAACAAAAAACTGATTAAATTGGAAATTAATTAAAAACAATTTTATTAAATAAAAGTTTAATTAAATAAAACAATAAATTGAAAAAATGTCACGTCATAATGCTTCAAATCCCTAAGGTAAAAGTTTTATGAAATAAAATAAAAATATTCATTAATTAAAATATGCCCTGCTTCAAAGAAAGCGATTCAAAGAATTTATAATTTAAGGTTATATTTGCCTCACTTTTACTATAATTAAAAGTTTCTGTCTCTAATTTCAAAGTGAAATCAATTTTTCTCAATTATTGTAAATGCACCAAAGACTTAAGAAACAGTTATTAATTAAATTAAAAGTTGATACTCTTTTTTTAATTTCACTTCAAAAATTACAAACATAACCTCAAATTTCTTACTTCTTAGCTACCTTTCTTAGGCGAACGGTCACAAATGTTTACTAAATAAATAAAAATAAATTACGAAAATAAGTATAAAATACATCTAATAAAAAGTAAAAAATAAAATACTTTTCAATGACAGAAAAAATAGGAAAAAATACACTATTTAAAAAAATAAGTACGCTATGCGAATATTCAGGGAAAAAAATTCTGAACGGATTTTGACGATCGTCAAAAAAGCGAGAGATTGAGAAAAAAGTAAATGCCCAACAATCCATAGCAAAGAAGAAAACTGATTCGACAAAATTAACTCAAAAAAAAAGAAAAAAGAAAACCGAAATTCTCCAATAAATGAGCCACCGGAAAGTATATAACCACACATAAAATTCTGACCGCCGTTGCTAGAATTTTATATTGTGTGGTTGTACTTGCCGGCGGTTCAAATATTTAATTTTTAATGCCAACGACAATCTTTACTACAAATTGTATATTTTCAAAAATATTACCACAAAAGGGTATTTCGCTAAAAAATTACGATTTTATTTTTAATAATAGTATTATAATTATTATAAATTATTTATTATTTTTTTGTTTACTATTTAGTTATTATTTATTATTTATATGTTCTTTTCTGTAGACTTTTTTTTAATTATTTATTTATTAGTATTTATTAGAATTTATCGAGTAAAACTAAATTTAAATTAAACCTAAACTCAATTATTAAAATATGCAAACAATTAACAATCCGAATTTACTTTTTTCTGTATTAAATTACAAAAACAAAAAAAACATTGAAAAAAATTTCGGAATAGAGATATTTAAAAGTCTCTTTTATCTAATAGAGGACAGAATTAGGAAAAATAGAACGATAATTTAAAAGAGAAAATTGTATTTTTTTAAATTTTCTTATCACTTTAAATATTTATTTTTCAGAAATACTTTATGAAAGCTGAATAAAAAAGAATTTTCCATTTCAAATTTATTTTCATTTGATAATTTAAACACATTAAACACTTTTACACTAGAAAATTTAATTACGTACATAAATATTGTTCAAATATTGAAAAAAGCAAATAAACGAAAGTTTATCGTATTAGTACAATCAGGAAAAATAAAAATTTGATTCACTGTCTACTAAAATAATTATTTGTTTCAAATAACTTTTGTATATTTTTTTGTCTATTTTATTTTATACAAACCCATTTTATTTGGTTCAAAATAATTTTTTTTAAGTTTAAGTTGTAGAAAAACAGTTCTTAAATAAATAAATAAACTCAAATAAACAAATACTTTTAAATAAAATAAAAATTGTTTAAATGTAATAAAAAAGAAATACTTGAATAAGTCAAAACTATTTAAAAGTAATAAAAAAATACATTAAAATATAAAAGATGTGACTGTAAATTTACGACTGTGGAAATTTTATCTCCTAAAAGAATATTTTTACAGCTGGCTTTTGAACAATACCTCATAGAACTTCACAATAATGAACAAAATAGAATATACTGGACCTGCATATCATAGAAAATTTTCATGTGGGCCTAGTAGAAATTAAACCCAAATAAAAATTTTCTATTTTTTTCTTAAGAAAAAAAGAATTTTTTACTCCTTTTTTCTTTTACTTCTTCTTTGTTTTTTCGCTTCTTTTATAACTTCTACTTTTTTTCTTTCTTTTGCTTCTCTATAAAAGAAGTGAAATTTTTTTTTTTGACTATTCTTATTTTTATGTTAAATTTTCATAATATTTTGAATGAGTTTTTAATTTCTGATTTTGAATTTTGAATTGTCGAATTTCAATTTGCTATGGAATAGTGGCATAGAAAAAAAAGCGTACAACTACTGTGACAGAGAACAGACCCGTGAGTGTATTGGAAGAGGATGTGCTCTGTGATTGACAACACTGTGAAGGGGCAGAGACAGTGGCATTCTGCTGTTGCAACGAGTCCACCTGCTCCTTCTGCGTCCTCTGTTCCTCTGCAAAGCCCATAACCCACGTGTGTTACTCTAAATGTCTAAACTAAAGCAAGTATAAAACGAAATTTCCTGCCTTCTCGCAAAAAATTTATTTTTAACTCCCATTGTTTTTCTCCACTCTTCAGATTCTCTCTTAATCACTTAGTCACTTCATTACATGGTTATATATTCTATTAAAATAATTTTTATAAATATTTTTTTAATTATTTACTATTTATTTATTATTTAAATTCTAAAAATATAGATTTGTAATATTTTCTAAGTTGTTGGACAATATTACCTGTGACTAAAAAATTTTTAGGTTATGTTTATGATCCTTTTACAGCTTTGTTAGCGCAGCTATTTCAATTTTTTAAAATAAAAATAATTCTCTTGAATATTAAGGTGGTAATAAGACATTAAATATCATTAGTTTGCTATGAGAGTTCATCTTTTTTGTCTATTCTCACTTTGAAATTATCAAACATAACCAAAAATTTTTTAGAAGATATGCGACGCTCCATCTTTCACCATACAGCGTCACACAAGTAGTAGGTAAATTTTAAACATAACTTTCTTTTAATATCCATTTTAATTTTAATATCAATTATATATTTTTAAAATTTTGAACCTAAAATTAATAAATTTAAAAAAAATAAAGTTTATATTTAAAGAAGAAAAATCTTGGTATTTTCATTAAAAAAAAATGTAATACTACGTTTGAACTATAGTTTAAGAAATAATACACAGAAACGTAACAATCGAACTGATAATTCAATAACAGGTAACGATTTTTATAATAAAAAATAATTGAGCATAAAGTGAATATAGATTCTGGGAAAAAAATTGATATTTCAGAGATGATCCCACGCAAGGGACAAACGGCAAGAATGGAATCAATAAATTCAAGGTTACTACCCTGTATGAGTAGGTAGAAAAAAGGAAATTCTTACCGACAGTCTTATGGCTAATGTTAAAGGGCATAGAGATTGTGGGGGTGGCCAACATCTTGCAGCAAACGCAGTTCATTGTGGGAGGAGAAGAGAAGGAGTATTAAGGGCAGGTCAAAGTCGTTATGATCTTTACATGGTGCTTTGAATGGAAAAACTGACACCGAGACATGTTCGAAGAGACGAAACGAAAAATATATGCGCTAGCAATATTTTCACATTTAAAATTTTACAAAAGTAATTTTTTCAATAAATTAATCATAATAATAATATTTTGTACGATAACAATCGAGTAAAATATTAATATTGAAGAACTAGAAGCGTAAGGTAGAGAAGCGGCTCCCCACTACGCGAGAACTTCCCCCACCGCTTGGCCTACGTGGTGGGGATCGCTTCGCTTCGCCTCACATTTGCTAACTGATTATTGACAGAAAAACTATAAAAATAAAAATTCTATTTATCATCATCATCAAATGATCTTCACTGCGTCTGCAAGTACAACAACCTTTCCCAAAGAATTCTAAAACCATTTTTTCTATCTGATAATCTCCTTACATACTTCCGAACCTTCGTGAAATTTTTACAAAAAAATTATTAACACTTACAGAAAAATATTAATATTTCCAAAAAGTATTAGTAAGAAAAAACCATTAAAAATTAAAGAAAATACTAATACTATATTTACGAAAGCAAATTAATCAAAGACAATTTATAAATTAAAAAAGAATAATTACAAAAAGGTACTGAAAAAATATTATATTTACAAAAAAGTACTGATTAGAAAAATATTAGTTTAAATACTATTATTTACTCTCCAAATCTGAATCAGTTTGTTTCTACTAGCAATTAGTAGAAAACCACAAAAATTAGCCAAAACTAATTCATTTGACTAAAAATACTTATCAGACGCATTTATTTCATATAAAAATTAATTTTTTAAAACAAATATAGTAGAATTCAATAAATATGAATAAAAAAAATTCAATACGTACAAAAAATGCTACTATTTACAAAAAATAAAATAGTAACAATAAAAATTAAAGAGTCAGGATGACAAAATTATTTTTTTTAATATCGTTAATCAAAAGCCAAAAAATTTAACAAAGAAAAATTAGATTACCGGCAAAACGGTTAATTACGTATGATTATAATAAACATCGATAAATTCCAATCAAAGTTCAAATCACACACGTTGCGCCAAATTATAAGTGTATAATTAT